>JAXDDX010000139.1:295000-467500 GCA_034670405.1 Hoplostethus atlanticus | reverse complement strand
CGGGTTCGCGATTGTTCCTTCGTGTTTTGCTCGCCGTGAGGTGAGTATGGCGCCGCTGCGACTGAAATGGTACTTTGTTTGTGTATGTGACGCCTGTGATGCAGAGGAACGACGGCGTACGCAACAATTACCCTAATTGAACATTCCAGAGCAGCCCTGCAAAATGGCTGCCGTTGCCGTTGCATGCTGTCTGTGATGGCCGACGAGAGCGTGTAGGTCTGAGGTGTGTGTGTGTGTACAGCTGTGTATGTGTGTTGCGCGTGTTTTTGCGGCAAGTGTATGAAAGAGTAATCCTGCTTTTGCGGGGGTTTTTTTTTACACCGACTGCTCTGTGTCAGGGGAAGTCTCCACTCACCGGAGATCTCTCCATAATCCATAATTACCAACCCCAATATACCTCGACTCTAGGAGCCGTTATGTCAAACCGCCTTACCGTGAACAAGTTGATAATAACATTTCCTAGAGCCTTATGTTTCGCTCTGGAAAGAAAACGAAAGATTCAGATATAGCGACGATGTTGGGGGAATCAACCGGAGCTCCTTTCAAGCTCCTTTCAAGCTCCTTTCAAGCTCCCACGGCCTTTTTCCGCAGGCCCGGCGCTAAGGTGCTGAATGTGTTTCCGCTAAAGAGCTGACCTTGTTGTTTCTTTACAGCTTCTCTGCCTCGCCAGCCCAGCGCCCAGCCAGCCACCCACCCAGCTTTATCCACCCATCTATCCAGCCAGCCAGCCAGCCAGCCAGGCCCTGCAACCGCCCTGCCCAGAACTGGCAACCTCCAGGTGTCATCAGGGTTAGTGCTCTGTTGGCTCGCCTCTATGCCAAGCCCATCGAGGGGCTACGGGTACCGGGGCTTATTTATGAGCAGGAACTTGTACACTCATAGATCTGCACTTATACCAAACTAAAGGCTACGCAATCAAATAATACACTCAACTAAGAGAGAGAGGGGAAAGTGATCCAGAGGCATCCATAAAACATTGCTGCCGTTCCTGATTTATAACAGCCACTAGGACAAGTCAAGGGATGTGGAGCAGCAAACCCCAATGCTTTCGCTGTAATCTTATAGGAGCGAACAACTGATGGCAATTTTCGCTCATTTGATTTATGCTCTTCCTCTATAGGCCGCGACACAGACGGAGAAAAATGACTCCCGAGTCCTGAATGCTTCATTTATGTTTTTCTTTGCAGAGGGGATATTCTGTCGTCTTTCATTATTCAAAAATAATATCCCCCCCCCCCAAAAAAAAGAAAATAGTAGCCTCCATAAGCTGCGTTTGTATGCTAAGCTTTCAGAGGATGGGAGGTGGCTACCTTCTTACACGTACGTATACACACACACACACACACACACACACACACACACACACACACACACACACACACACACACACTTTTGTATAGAGATAAGGAGCATTCTCTCATTTACATCCACTTCTTCTTCCATTCTTATGAGGCTACACACACACACACACACACACACACACACACACACAGAGCACAGATTATAAGCATCGCTGGATTAAGTTAAAGCTGTGCCGTTTCGCTAATAATTCAAATACTGCAAGTGCGAGCATTTCTTTGCGCCGTTCATCAGAGAGAGGCTGTAAAAAGACAAAGCTGAACTAAATGACTACCAGCGCTTAGGCCTTATCGCAACTGTGTGGGTGTGCGGTGTGCGTGTTCATGTGAGAGGGAGTGTGTGTGTGTGTGTGTGTGTGTGTGTGTGTGTGTGTGTGTGGACGTGCGCGTGCCGCGTCTCGAATGTGACAGGGGGTTTTACACGTTAACATCTTTTTGCTGTTTTCTAATGCTTTTGTTAAGCCGCGGTGTGGCCACACTGTTGTGCTGCCAGTAAATCAAGTCGTACAAAAGAGGAGTGATGGAGGGGAAAGCGCTGCTGTGCATTCACACGCAAGGGGGCCGCGCGCGCGCGTGTGTGTGTGTGTGTGTGTGTGTGTGTGTGTGTGTGTGTGTGTGTGTGAGAGAGAGAGAGAAAGAGAGTTAAATGTGAGTGTGGCTGCCATAACAAGAGATACCACTGCTATTTGCTATTGATTGGAATCATCTCTTTCCGGAGTGAATAATGCATCGCTGTCTCTCTCTCTTCTTCTCTCTCTCTCTCCCTCCCTCTCTCTCTCTCTCTCTCGTGAGTCTTCCGATACGTCCCGGAATATAATGGAGCCATTACTTTAGTGTCTATTAATACAGCGGTCCAAGGCTCAAGGCACGGCTAAAGGCAGGGAGCGTCATTCCTTTTCATAAGCTTATATTCCCATTTAAAAAAAAAAAAAAGAACACCTAACACTCTCCGTTTTTCATATTTCTTTTCTTCATTTTTCTTTTCTTCTATAAATATTTGACTCATGTGGTTCAAATCAAGTAACAATTAGCTGAGAATTATTGTGAGAATGATAAGAAAGTACAAAAATAAACTCATCAAGACTTTATGAGAGAATCCCATCTACAAGTAAGGAAAGCAAAGCCAGGTCCCATTGACGATGAACACCGGGTACCATACCTGCTGCAGCACCAAAATAAGATGAAGAGACAGGAAAAGAGAGAGAGAAGAAGAGAGAGTAGGACAAAGATACAGCTGAAGAAGAATCTTGTTTTTTTGTGCCTTCTTTTTTTATACTGTTGGCTTTGTTTCCGATTCAATTGGAAGTTGACGTTCATCTTCCAGTAAAGGGAACCTGAGGACGGCAGGGTGTGTGTTAATGTGTGTGTGTGTGTGTATACCTGTGTCTGGCGAAGGGCCTTTTGAGATGAGAGGAAAGAGACACACTCTTAGGAAATGGAGGCTTGGCAAACGCTCAGTCACCATCCTTATCGCTGCTGCTGCTCTCAGGCCTGACCATCACAGCCCCTTAATAATGGAGACAGAGCACGAGTTATTTCTATTTATGCGCTTACTAACACCTTATACCCTCCCAGTGTATTGCTACAGATAATATTAATGCCTGAGATAATGTATCATCATTCAGGAGGCAGTTCGCTCCTCTTGCACTATCGTTCTCGTGCTGTTTTAGAGGGAGAAATAGAAGAAAAAGGCAAGGCGACACGCACAAAGAAGAAGAGCTGGAGAGAATTAGCGTTGTCAGTTTGTGCCTCGCTCAGCTCGAGGCGATACGGGGCAAAGAAGAATGGCATTTGACACAAGTGGAGGTCTGTCGGTTAATAGTGTCGGTCTAAAACACAGAGAGGGGACAATGTTCTCCACAAGCAAAGCTTTTTACCTCCCTGGCTTCCATCCCAAGTGCAGACAACAGACATCCTCATTTTCCAACTCAATTTACAGGCGCATTAGGAGATGCCGAGGCGCGCCCAGTTCTCTCAAATGCAATCAGCCTGTCTGTGTTTTTCTAAGAGGAAATTGAGTGTGCGTCTTTATTGACTTTTTTGTTTTGTTTTATCTTCCTCTCTTTTGTAAACCCTTTTTTTTTATTTATCTGGACAATAATTTCAAAACCCATAAAGCTTGCACGATGGAATCAGAAACATATTTTGATTTCTCTTCTTTCCGTTTCTTTCCTTTTAGGCAATACGAAAAAAGAGTCAAGAAAGATGAAGGCTTGTGAAGACCGGCGGTTACTGATAAAGATAGATAGATTCATGTTTACCAAGGTAAGTTGAAGATATACCCGGCTAGATGCTCACTCATCCCCATTTTATATCCTTTAACCCTATTGAGCAATGGCCACCTATGTTTTATAACAGTCTTACTAATACAGACAGGGTAGCCACACGTCCTCAAAAAAAGTCTGAAAAAAAATCTTAAATTGCATGAGGTATTAAAATATCTTAAATACACTAAATAGAGATCTTCATTTTTTTTTTTCATGAGTCGGTGGTATTGACAGTTTCTTTACATTTGGTGACATGCAGTTGTAAAATAAGGCGAACGAAATGAGGCAAATTGTGTAGTTTCACCAACAGATGTGAACGGGAGCGACAGCAGTGTGAGTTTTATTTTGTTACCTTGTGTTACATTGCATGCATTTCCAGTTGGTCACATTAAGTTCGACCCACATGTACATCCACTCTTAGATTAATACAGGACACACAGGTTCATACGATATGACACATATGTTGGATTTCATGTTCCTTAACATTTAATTCCCTTTTTAATTCCTTTTTCTTATACTGCCCATTTATGGTCTAAGAACCTTTATGCTCAGTGGGAGCACATTTTTGTTTCTTTATGTTGGTTTTTTAAATTGGTCCTGAATTCAATTTGAGGTAGCATTAAAAGCTCTTAAAAAGTCTTAAATGTGGCTTTCCGAAACCTGCAGATACCCTGAAAGTCTCTCTCTCTCTCTCTGTAATTGATTTCACACCTTTGAGCCTCACAAGGGTTTTCTGAGTGCACTTAGGGGAGATTCAGGACAAAGTCAGCTTGAGAGGTACATCCATGTATACATGCACACACACACACACACACACACACACACAGACAAACACTGGCTGCCTGAAATCGTGCAGTGATAATGTCCCATTTGATCCCCAACTAAACATTTGACTAATTGAGAGCTTGGGTAAAACCCAGGAGGGAGGATGGCAAGAGAGAGAGGACACAAGACAAAGGATGGGGGGTTGGGAACGATAGAGATCTATGAGGAGGGGGGTGGGAGAGAGGTGGTAAATATAAAAGAAGAGGAGGACAAGAAGGAATAATTGAGAAAAGAAAGAGACGTCTTTGAAAGATGGCATCTAGCATTATTCTCTCAACTAGGGATCCCATCTACGACTATCTTTCAATTCCCTCGCTCTCTCCAAAATGTCACAGATCATTCATCCTCTTTTTCACCCTTCATTTCTCTCTCTACCACCCCGTTTCTTGTACCATCTGTTCACTCATCTATTTCACTTTTGATCTTTTTTTTTTCTTTCACCCTCTCTCTTCCTCCACCGTCTGATTTGCCATCATATTCTTCCTCCGCCACCTTGCCCTTTGTCGTCTCATATCGTCTCTCCCTCCCTCAAATCTTTCAAACGCTCATTTTTTTTCAGCAAGCGGTTGTTTTGAATCACACTGTAAGAGACAACGGCAAAGACAGCGGATTGATCAGGCACACACAAAAGCGCAGCTCGGTTATTGATTCTTCCTCACGCGTTCATTATTGCAAACCGCGAGCAGCGCACATGTACGCGTTCACACATCGTTTACATTGGCTGTTAAGTGGCTATATTGGCTGTGTAAATCTCCTGCACAAGCAGCCGCGTGGATCTATACCGCTCAGGTGGAGGAGATCTCTCAGAGCGCGTGGACGTTATCTTGAAGCTGGGGGCTGGCTGCCATGGCAACCATATGATGAGGCAGGCAGGGCTATTTAAAGGAATTCAGCTGCTGCTCTCGTTCCCATCAGCTTTCACGCCGGCCCAGTGAAAAAGACACCATCACGAGGAAATAGAATTGAATGGAGCGAAAAATATACTGTACATTATGCCCAAGTGGCACGAAAACAAATATCTGCGATCTATTGTGTGATGCGAACGTTGAGGTCTAAAAGGGAGCACACACACATGACAAATCACACATATCGCACCAGGTTTATTGAACAGTACACCTGACACATTTCGGCTTTATAAACCCTTTTACATTTTGAGTCATTCTGTTTGGTCCAGCACTCCTCGTGAAGATGATGTATTGTTGGAGCACAATATCTTTCTTTCCCTCAGCGCTAATGAAATAAATAAAATCGAGCCGCAGCATTTTCAATTCAGAACAGAGCTACACCTGTTCATGCACCGTCTTGTCACCTTGGAGAAAACACAATCCACACCTTTAAAATCAATGCATACACAATGAAGACACACTCGCGCTCATCATCATCCCCTCGCCTTGTTAAAAATGGATGCACACCTTTTTTAAACCTTTTCATACAAATATTATCTACCAATATGTATCATCTCATGTAGCCAAATGTTGCTGTACAGTAGCAGAATTGATGGTAGAATTGGCGATATGCTTCTGCATTGCATTATCTGCAGAAGGGGCCACTGTAAAATCACAAATTATTCATGATGGTCAAAAAAAAACAACCACATACCTTTCTCTAGAGAAGTGTTTCAGAGTGGACAGCAACACGGGGACAGCTAGGAGACAGGTGTGAGAGGAAGAGCGACCGCTATGCACCTAGAGTGCCTTGCATGCCAAACACAGAGAGAAAGAGGCAAACAAAGAAGAGCACAACTGCTGTAGTTACAGCTGAAAATACATAGTTAGGTTTGACTAAAACACATTCACTGATGTGGTCCTTAAACACATATAGTATTTGTACATGTCCCTGTCAGTCATTTTAGTTGGCTGTGAGAGGATGTATACCTGAAGGAAATGTCATTAATTTCTCATTTCCCTACTGAGAGAATTGCTGTACATTAAGTTGGCCTCTGTCACGCAGCGCTGTCTCTCCACTCTGTGCTTTTGACTAGACATCTGAGTATTTTTTTTCCCGGTCCATGATTTAAGGCAAAGCTGAAACACCTTTCTAAGATGTTTGTTTGATGGTATTGTAGATATTGGTTCTAGACTTCCACTATAATGAGACACAGGGAGAACGCTCCACACAGAAAAGACCAGGGCCTCAGATTTGAACCGAGGACCTTCTTGCTGTGAGGCCACAGTGCTAACCGCTGAGCCCCAGACCAGCCATTGATAATTTGTTAAGAAGTTCATCTTTGGACATAGACCACGGCAGACACAGGCTCTCAGCATGGAAAGAGAGAGACCATCACATACCTAAAAGGTTACACATGCGATCGCCACAACGTCCCCTCAACCCCGCAACAGTCCTGCTCATTCTTTGTATGTTACTCTGGATAAGAGCATCAGCTAAATTCTTGAAATGAACATGTAAAGAATCAAAGGAAGCTTCCTCCTCCGTAAAGAAAACATCAACATTTCTATGGTCTTTTATCATGCTGATATTCTGCAACATTTTAATTTAAAGTGCACAATTTATGATGAAGCTGCCAATGTGTTTTTGTCGCTCAGTTCAGCCCACCGATCTATTTCGATGCTTGTGAGAGCAGTCTTGAAAATGTAAAATGGTTCATGGAACCGAAATTATGAGTGACCTCTCTCTTAACACTCCCTCTGCTCTTCACTTTACTCTTTATCTCGTACTAATCCCAACTCATTTCATATGCTAAGTAAAAGCTTATATCCCTCTTCACCG
This sequence comes from Hoplostethus atlanticus, assembly GCA_034670405.1. NCBI lineage: Eukaryota > Metazoa > Chordata > Actinopteri > Trachichthyiformes > Trachichthyidae > Hoplostethus > Hoplostethus atlanticus. The sequence goes on along the minus strand of JAXDDX010000139.1, from coordinate 460,323 downwards.
TTACACACACACACACACACACACACACACACACACACACACACACACACACATACCTCTACTGCTGTAGTGTGATTATAAAATCTGCATAGAGAGCGGTGTTGGGCCACGGCGTGCAAAAGCACCGGTGCTGAAGCAAGGGGTTGTGGGTGGCCTAATGCCTGTCAGCTATAGTGAGGTGGGGCAGAGACTCCAAGGATCCCTCATGTCTGGGTTTGTGATGAGGAGACAACCAGAGGAACCCAGAGAAAGCTCCCCCCTCTCTCTCTCTCTCTCTCTCTCTCTCTCTCTCTCTCTCTCACCTCCAATGGTTTCCTCAGATTCTAATTTGCATGTTCTCTTTTCACAGCTGTCAACAGACATAGCAGAGATTAGGAGAGAGAGGGGGGGAGAGTGAGATCGAGGTAGAGCTGAGATGAGTCTGTACCCCCGGAGAGAACGCAATGAGATGGAACCGCTTCTCTCCAGCCCAACGGAAAAACCGCATCCAGCGACGGACCGCCATCTGCTGGCTTGGTGGGGCGGGACAGCTGGTGTTGTGAATCAGGCCGCCACAGTCCAGGGACCGGCTACTTCCCAACACCAGGGTCTCGCCATCACCCCTCACCTCTCGCCAAGCATTCACCCTTAGCTTGATGATGCAATGTGGTGGTTTTCACTCCATCAATATGTAGTACTAGTAAGTGACTTGTATTATTTGTAACACTACTAGTTATTAGGTTATACTACCAAATTTAATGTTATATATATATATACATGTAACAGAAAATGATATGTCTAGTATATGACACCCATCAGCGCAGACACAGCACCACAATATAGAAAAGTAGTTTTCCTAAATAAATAAATGTTTATATTGCAAGAATATGTGTGGCGATATCCTTATAACTGCTCAGAATTCTATGAGAAATCACTTTGTAATATTCACTGAATTACTCATTGTGCACTTTTGTTTGAAAAGGTTTAGCATTCTGCATTTGTTGTATTTTGTTCAAAATTATTCTGCATCTATTTACCCATCACAAATTATGTTTGAATCCCTTTTTCCAAATAAATTATTAATTTCAAAGGACATTAATGGCTCTACAATTACATTATTGACAGACAACAATTTGTAGTTGTAAATGAACAACAATAACATGCGGTGTCCCACAGAGCTCCACTCTTGGGTCTTTGTTATTTCAGGTCTACATTAATAATAATAGCCTCTGCATGTTGAAATTTCCTGTGAGTCACGATTGATTAAACCTTGAGCTGGAGAAAATATGTTCACTTTGTTTGCAAAATAGTAACAACCTCTCTAGGCATTCTTTGCCAAAATCAGTGGTTTGGTTCAGCCGAAATGTTTTTTAGTACTATTGCAGTTGTACTTACTCTTACCGCACATATTTTTTTGCCTAGCCTTCCTTATTTGCTTCCATTTGCCTCAAGATTCATGTTTCACAGAAGAGATTTGTTAGGTTAGCCACTTTGATCAGCAGAACTGAACAGTCAGAACCACTTTGTAATTATTAAATATTTTGTAAATATTCTGTCTTCAACATCATTACATCTATATCTACATTTCAATTTACATAAATCAACCAGAATCTATTCCCTTGCACTTCAAAACGTACTTAAAATGCACTGACAAGTTCATACTCATAACACTAGACAGTCTTAACAACCAGTACCTTCCCAGATTATGCACTGTCGGTTCTCCATAAGACAAAGAGGATCTTGACTGTGGAATATTTACATTCATATTGACAAAGATGAGCAAAAAGCCTAAATTCAACAAACAAATTATCTCTCTCCCTCCTTGTTGCCTGTCACTTCTCCATTCACGCACATGCTAACACAATCACACACACACACACACACACACACACACACACACACACACACACACTCTCTCTCTCTCTCACCTTCCCTGTGATTTGTTTTCCTACATTAGGGCTATTTCAATTTATTTTCATTTCCCTTGTCATTTTATGGATCTCATTGTTTTTCAATTTTCCACTTTGTTGTTTCTGTTGTCATTTAGATTCTGTAATCTAATGCAGTCAGCTTGTCATCTTGATTTTATTTATTTATATTTGCTGCTTGTTGGTGAGATGGTTTTATAAGCCGCCTGTTTTTAATTTAAAAAATACTTTTCACATATACTTCACAATATGTTTAGTAATGTGTTAAAATTGGAGATGACATTCATGACATTAAGTCGCAATATATTTTGAGTGACCAAAATCTATTTTGATATACTGTGCATGCAGTTGTCAACAATGCATAGGAAGCAAATATATTTCCAATGTCCAAAATATATTGAATCAGTGTTCCCCCCTCAAGAACCCCTGGGAACATGTACATGTAGATGACATTGTCGATAAAATGTCTATTTTGATCATAGTACAGTATAAACTGTTGTCTAGGTCTGTGCCAAATCATATCAAGCAACAAAACTCTGATACTCTCATTCTAAACGGGGGTCCCTCAGACAAAATCTCATCAAATGGAGATCTGTGGTCTAATACGTATCTATTTGAGCCTTGACATCAAAATCCTTGACAAACTTGGAAATCTAGACTACTGTAAGGCTTGTTAGGATCGTTACTCCAAAAAGTTATACAATACTCATTACTCATATCAAGTTTAATGTCATTAATGACTGATTACTGCCTGGGTACAGTAATTCATTACACTACTCGTTTCACTACTACATACACAGGATACATCCTATGAAGGATACACTAGAGAGAATCAAATTAGATACTCCTTATAGCAGCTCATTTTGTAACTTTGTTTTTGAATGTCCTTACACATCTGCATTTCGGCATGAGGTCAAATGAGGTCAGTGAGAACTCTCATATAAATATGTGTCTTATGTCTGATGCACTTCCATGACTACAAATATATGAGATGACTGCGGAAGATAGGATCTTTAATGATCCTCCTGGGAAATTGCAGCAACAAATAGTAATAGAATACAGGAAGAACAAAGCAGAAGAAAGAGATAAGCATGGAGTAGATGATGATGATGCAACCAACAATTACAACACTAATACAGCACGGTTGATAACACATTTAGAATATATTGTAAAGTAACGCCACTTTTTATGGTTGATATATGTTGTGCTGTATTTCTGGTGTTTTTTATGATTAAGAGATGAAATAATTGATTAAAATAAATTGTTGGAAAATAAAACGGACATGCGCAGTGTGTCGACCACGCCGTTCACCCCCAGGTGACCTCCAGTTTGTAATTAATTCAGCGAGTAGGGAAAGATGGCAGGAACGTCTTGGATATTTCATTTTAGCAGTTGCATAAACAACTTTTGAATTATGTGAAATTTAACTAGCCCGTTGGCTGCTGCGGATGTGGTTTAATTGAGAAGCTAATTTTACAAATGCGCTTTGTTTGGCCTGATTGTAACCTTAATTGCTTTTCTTCTCAATTTCCGGGATTTCATTTCAAGTTCGTTTAGCCTTGTTGACGCCGGTTGGTTGGTTTGTGGGTAGGTTTAACGCTTCCATGTCAAACGTGGAGGCACTTGGCCAGAGCAGTGCCCAGTCTAATAGTATAACTATTTGTTTTCTAGCTTTTTGAATAGTCGGCCCTTTAATCGCAAGCATGTTCCCGTCCTCTGGGAGAGTAAAATTGAACCGAGTCGCGCTAAAAGACGTTATTGGGCTGCAACTGGTGCCGAGACGGAGACGGGTCTCCAAGTCACTGAACACAGCTGAGCTGCCTGGTACTCCACAAAAAACAGTGGATGGACAAGTGGTTTCTGTCAATGACAGTCCTTCCCTTGCTACCAATGCACTTGTCCAGCCTTCTTCAGAAGAACAAATGATCCCAGAAATTGTAACAGAAGCGTCCCATAACGCTGAACCTGAAGGAGACACCGAGGGAAAAAGTCCATCACTTCCAGAGATCGATCACGGAGATATGGAGACTAACAAGAGACTGGGCACTGGGAATGATTTGGGGGTGAAACAAGAGGGGCCCTTGACCAGAGGCAAGTATTACCAGAGTAGATTAAACAGGTTGGAAAGGCACTCTTGTAATGTTAGATTGCAGTTTGCTTGGTGCTTCTGCGCTGATTCGGCCAACATGTTGATAAAAGGTAAAGAGGCCCAGCGTCGGCCAAGGCCGAGAGGGAGACCCCCCAAAGTGTCTTGGAAAGGGAAAATCAAAGGCGCGGCACCGTTAGCCATAAATAAGCCCATACAGAGCAAGAGGCCGTCGGATCAAACCTCTTCTGGTTCGATGGAGTCATCTAGTAGGTCGTGTAAGTTAAGACAACGGAGTAATCATGACACTAGTGTGAGTTGTAAAGTGAAAGGCAGAGAAGGGGGAGGACAGGGGCAGAGCAAGGTTAAGACAAGATCAACTGGGTGCCAGTTCCAGACTGCTGCTGCAGAGCTCCAGCGAGTCCTTGCAGGAACACAGTTGCCACCTACCGGACTCTCAAGTAAGGTGCATGTTATACTGTTTGCCAGATTAACGTTAGCTATTTATGGTGTTAAATTATTGCTACAGATCACCAGCTAATATTAACTTGAAATTGTGGAATTTTCAGGTAGCTAACGTCAGCTAGCTGGGTAACTTGCGTTTATGCTAACACGATAACGTTAGCTTGCTAGCTGCAAGGGACCTGTCAGATGCTAAGCTAACGGTTAGCTAGCTAGAGTATATCCAACTACTATCCAGGGGCTATCGAAGTCACGCTGTCAGTAATGTTGCTTTTCAGAAGATTTTGTTGTTGAATATTAGTTAGTACAGAATTACAGACTGTCAATACTGTCACATGGGGTGGTCCTAGACAGTTTGTTTCTTGCCATGTCATACATGGTGCGAATGTCCTGTCCAGGGTGGCAACTTTCCACTATGTGTCTTGTGGCGACCTAGTGTATAAAGTCTGACTGACATAGTAAGCTGATTTAGCTACTGGTTAACATGGATGTGAATCCATTCCAGTATACCAAAAAATATGCCACCTTTCCTTGGTGGTACGGTGTGTCATTCGAGGTGCTTGATCAAGTCACATGGCCAGTGTTGTAGTCAGTTTGCACCATTTGACAAGTGTTTGTTTCCACTTGCAGACATCAATAGAAAGGGAAATGCACCCTCAAAACCTGCTGGACTAGCTGGTTCAGAAGGGTCTGTAAGAAGAGCTGTCAAGGCCTCCGACTGTGGTCTGTGTGGTGGCTGTAAATACATTACTTCTGAGTGGAAGACACTGAATAAGGAAGGGCCAAAAACTAGCCCAGGGCCAGAGCAGCCTAGGATTGAGTGTAAGGCCAAGAAAGCAAACTCAACCATTCAGACCCCAATCTTTAATACCCCCAAGAAGATTATCATATGGATTGGCAAATACCCCAAGGTGAAGCTTTGTGACATAGCCCAGATATGTGATGCATGCAGGCAGGATTGTGGATATGTGTTACCGGATGTCCTCAAGACCAAGGTTGTCTATTGCTCCAAACGGGATTTGAAAGCTGGAATTCGTATTGGGCCCAGTTCAGGTTGTGAGAAACATGGAAGTGAGGAACACACTCTGGCTTATCACAGTGTTCAGTCTGAGAAGAGTTGCTTTCAGTCTCAGAGTCTGACTAAACACAAGAAAAAGCACCTGAAAAAATACAAAGCTGCAGAGACCTTCACCGCTCATACCACTTGTCCTTCCCTGGAGGGTCAGCCAAATCAAGCATCTGCCAATTGTTCTGCTTCTTTCTTACTAGGTAAGCGTACAAGCATGGGGGAGTGCAGGACTGGCATGTTGGACAGAGATATTGAGGAGGACCCAGGTGCAGGAAGTGACCTCATAGCAGCAGAGAAGCGGGGAGTGAAGAGAATAAAGCTTTGGGATAGTGTTAGAGATTGGATTTTGCCTCCCAGCCCAGCTCTAGAAAGCATTAGTCACAGCGAGCCAGTAAAGACAGACTCTGGAAACAAAGAGGAAGTAGAGCCTGGAAAGTCTTTTGACAGTCAGTCATGTTTAGACTCAGGGGTTGGGATCTCCAACACATTCAACACACCTGTGAAAAAAAACATTTCTGGCAAGGAACCTGGTGGTCACAAGGATGATCTCGGAAACAATGATGCAGCACAGAAGTCCTCAGAGCTGTTCTCTCAGAAGAATGAGGTGGGCCACAACTCAGACAACAGCACAGAACAACTAGAGCTGTTCTCATGCCAGAGAGCAAGGGTCTATTTCAAACAAATGTACTTTTCTTGTGCACGCACATACATGTCCTGGCCCTTCCCTAACAATGGTCTGACCCCTATAACATCTGCTGCTACTGAAGCCCATTCAACAAAGCCTGTTTATGCATCACCTAGATATTATGTTGACGCTCCAGTGAGTCAAAATCAAGATCCACCAGATTCACTCAGTGAGCAAACCAATGTCATGCTCTCAAATGCAGCCACAGACTCGTCTCCAGGTACAAATCACCAGGTCTCTCATATAAAGGATGAGCAGGGAAAGGATGGCGTGAGGCAGGGAAGAAACGAGGAGGGACAACAAATTGTAGCAGAGAAAAATGGGACGGGAGGTAATCAGCTTTCATACTCTTTGGACAGCATAGGCATTGCCTCTCAGTTCCCAGAGACTGAAGAACCACTGGCTAATATTACCTCAGAGATGACTACCCTTCCTTCCTCACCCAGAAAGCAAAGGGAGCATGGTATGAACATGATCTCAGCGCCATTTTTGCCCAGTGATGGAAGTGAGACAGAAAATCACTTGTCTACCCCTGACCCAGCCTCAACTTCCTCATCACTGGGCCTCAGTGATTGTGAAATGGCTACTCTCTCTACCTCTCCCTTGTTGTCCTCATGTACACCTGATGATGTTGATGCTGTGTCAGCCACACCCTCTCTCACACCTTCCTTTCCACTGAACTGTGTTGATTCTGTGCACACTCCACCCACATCCTCATCACTCAAACATATGGTTGAAGCCATGAAAAATCCATTGTTATATGGTGAAACCCACATGGCTTCATCACCGTTTACTTCCTGTTGCGCCCTTCCACCCAGCTCTGACTTTTTTTATTCATGTGAATCTTCCCTTATCCTATCTGAAGAAGAGCAAGAGACTGAGGATGAAATTCTGACAGGTTGGTGCCCACCAAAACCCGATCAACATTATAATCAATCCCATTTCAACGATGATCTTGCAGCTGTAATTGGAAAGGAGAATTCATTGTTCAACAGCCCCACAGAACAGTGGTCAGGGATAAATGTGCATATACCTTCGCCACTGCTCTCTCCTATCGCTTCACCACAGAGGCACTCCATTACAAGCCTCCTGCACCAAGTCCAAAGCTATTCAGATGAGGGAGGAGGCGGTGAGGAAGACAAAGAGTTACCTGGAGTTCAAATACCACAGATGGTTACAGAGATTATTGACCAAGAGGATGAAGAACAGGGTAATGAAGAATTGGAAGAAGTTCCCTCAGATTTTAAAATAAAGGCATCACCTACCTCAAGTGCTCTCAGGGAACCCCAGTCATCTCCCAGCAACGATGAGGATTTGGGCGATGGTGATGATGATGAAGAGGACAGTGAGGATGTGGAACAGGGTAACATAAACTTGGGACAAGTTCCCTCAAATCCTAAAATAAAGGCAACCCATACCACAGGTCTTCTGATGGAACCCAACTCTTCTCCCGGCAGCGATGAAGATGACAGTGGAAGTTGCAACGATGAGGGACAGCCACAACCTTCCAGCGAAGCGGAAACAAGCCTGTCTGAAACATCGGCCAGTGAGAAAGACGACAAGTCAGAGGTAGAAGCAGCTGAGGAGTTTGGATTGGATGAGTTTACAGCATATGAGCAGGATATTCTGCTTGTAGATGTCATCGAGGATGACTCAGACCTGTTTGGAAACCTGCCCACGAAGAGTTTGTTGAATCTGGGTCCTACAAGGATTCTTGAAACCTCTAGGACGAGAACTATCCGAGAGGTGAAAACACTGTCATCAAGGACAGGTATCTCGTTATTGGAGACTGAACAAAGGTAAGGTTGCTTTTATATTTGATAGCATTTAATTATCAACAATGTTTAATCTTATTTAGACGATGCTGAATGGAAATGCCCCTTTGTGTTTCAGTTCCACCACACAATTTTCCAGCATCAAGCCTAACCTTCGATTACCAGTACATAGTAAAGGTATGGCCAATATACACATCAGGTTACATCAAGCAATAAAGTACATCTTGCCCTGATGTGTGCTGAAACGCTAACAGTCTACTGTTTTTGGTTTGTTGTGAGGTTTGCTATGTTTTATCCAATGATTATGCTCATCATCTTGCTTGTGTTTTACAGAGGAGGAGCGCAATAGGAGCTGGAGACCCCAATGTAGTGGCACTCCAGGATGCCAATAACAACCACGTAAAGGATGCCTCTGAAAGGTCTCTAATTGCACACACACCACTGAGGAAAATTGGTTTTGCTCAGCCAACTTAGTAGTGATAATTGTATTATTTGTTATAGGGGCATGGTCATCCAGACAATGAATTCCCTGCATAATGCCATATCCCCGCTTACGACCATGGACTTGGCAAATGGTGAGAGGAATGCAAAAAAGAACGATGACTGAAAGTTGTAACTGGTTTCACATGTTGTCATTCCATTATCAAAAAACGTGAAGGACCTGTGTATAACTGTTCCTCGGGTGCTCTTCACACAGTGCCAGGGATCAAAAAACCAGCAAACATGACAGATTTTAGGCGCCAGAAATCCAGTCCTGTAAGTATTTTACTATATATAGCACAGTCACTGCCTTCCGACAAAACAAGGGCCTCATTTATAAAAATGTTGGTTAGTTTTAGCCTAGAATCCTGTTATACAGTCAAATGACTGTATAATGACTAAAACAGAAACTATAGTTTTAAAAGAATATGTGTGCTAACTTGGGCGATCTGTTAAGACCCTTTTGTTGTACAAATGTACAGTAGTGATGTCAACTCCAGTAACAATGGCACAGCATCAATGTATTCATTAGTGTGATAAAAGATGAAAGCACCACATTGAGTAATCAAGTGAAATATAGTAAAAGAACATAGTTTTAAATGGAGATATGAACAAAGCGTATGGGCGGAGGACAAAAAACTCAGCAGGTGTAAGTCCAATCACAGTATAATTAAGTATTTTTATTTACATGGTATGCTTGATACAGTTAGTCATATGAAATTGGAAGAATTGTCTAGGAAGAGTTTCATTTGTCCTTTTTAAGTACCACAATTATAGGACAAACCATAACTTTATTGGGAGTTGTAGCATAAAGTGTATGAGTGGATATGAAATACAAGGTGGTCAATGACCATAGTTCCTGCTTGAGTGAGTTGAGTGAGTCAGCCCCCTCTAGCTCGCCTATAAATTCACATGTATGAAAATAAAAAAAAAAAAAGTTAAATATCTTAAATAATGAATTGTAAGAGAAAAATCAGTTAAAAAGCTTAAAGTTAATTTGGGAATAAACATAATAAAAAGCCAAAGGGCAATTAAGATTTGATGTTTGGATAAGGTTTTTATAAGGTTAATCCTGTAATGAAATAATGACCACCCCCTATAGGGTTCACAAACTTTGAAGCATGACTGTCTATAGCATTCATACCCTGCAAATGACAGAAACCAGTATTAGCTTAGTATTATCTAATACAATTTAAAATGGCAGTAAAATTAATTCAAGATAATTTGCAGAGTTCTCCATGAAGATATATTTTTCAGAATCCATAATTTTGGATTGTATTTGGTTGTATTCACAAAAGGAATTATAAATAAGGCTCTATGTGTTTTGATATTTCATCTAGCTTTGTTCCCTCTGTTCGCCTTCAATAGACTAAAAGTTGTTGCTAATTGTGCCACTGGTGCTTATGAATAATGCACCGTCAACCCTCTCCTCTTAACCCTCAGTACTGCAGGAACTACTTCAGTGAAACCTTGTGCTGCAGTTTCAAGATCTGTAGGTTCCAACATGTGCCCATTGAGGGCGATGAGAAGGTAAGCTTTTTAGAAAGGCTTCATCTGTTAAGGACGAGAAGGCAATAACCTGGTAGTGGCTTTTGACCGTGATGGATTTTGGTTCATATTTGCACTTTGGCAATGCATTTTGGAAGCGTTATTTTTTTTCTCTTCATCAGTGTAAATAGCACAAATAAAGTAGTGCTAGTAGATAATCTACTTCAGAATGTAATATATGAATTGTTCAATGTGACCATAAAGGTGAAGCCTAAAGTCAGTGACTGAAAGCATGAAAGCGTAATGTCATGCTGAAGCTTTCTGATGGATGTTGAGTTATACATACAGGCAACAGCGCCCTCTACTGTACCGTGGTCTTAAAGCCACACTTCATTGTAGAACTCAGGAGTAATTCGCTTGTTTGTTCACTCTCTTATAGTTTTGTGTTGAGATTGTGATACGGTTCACCAAGAATCCAATGTGTCTCCAGAAAGCAGGTCAGTGGCTCATCCCATTCTTTTGCCCCCAGTTTTTGTTTCTCCTGCCTTCATGAAATCATCAGTTATGTTCTCATTCACGATTTCACGTCTTTCATGTTTCCTCTTTTGTCTCTTAATACTTCTGTCCTTCTACCTCTCTGTCCTTCAACCTAACTCATTATCCTACTTATATTTCTCATTGCTACATCATCATCTGTTCCACCTCGCCTCTCCACTGCACTCCTATCATCTGCAGGAGCTGTGTTTATAGCCTACTACCAAAACAACCCACCAGGAGTGCATTTCTCCATGCCGGTGCTGATATCCCTCCTGTGGGCTCTGCTCAAAGCCAGCTTGATCTCTGATGTCATCTCTGTCCTCAATGTCAGCTTGACCCACAAGATAATGGTCAGATGGTTTTCATGAAGCTCCTTCACTATGTTTGTTGGATTCCGTTTAGCATTGGTGCAGGGTTAGACTGTTCGGCAACGACCATGCTACTTTCAGGTCATGAGATGATGCGGCTTAGCTAGCGTACTTGATGTTTGAAGCACTTGATTCACCTTATCCTCATCCTCTGTAGTCACTTAAAAAAAATGTAGGCTTGCTTTTTGAAACAATATTTTATTAGAAATTCTTTGTTTTTGACCTCCTCTTTATGATTTACTTATGTTTTTTGCCCTGCTTTTATATTACTTACCGTGCTTTCATTGCTTTTACTGTCAATTTGTTTTCTTTTGTAAGGTGCTTTGTAACTTTGTTGCAATATAAATAAGGATTAAAATTACTATTACATTATTTTCCTCTTCATCCTCCTCTTTGACCATTGTTTTTCTCTTCCTCACTTGCTAGCCTGGCCTTGAGTTCCTGCTGGCTCTCTATAACTTTGTGAGAGAAAAGGGCCTCATTGCCTTTGTACCTGATCTCATGCAGCTCACATCCAAGGTACCTTGCTTGCTCTACACCTCACTTCCTCCCATGCTTGAGGAACTGTATTTTTTCTTTTTCTGTGTATGGAGGTTTTCTCTCTCTCTCTCTCTGTGTGTGTGTGTGTGTGTGTGTCTGTGTGTCTGTGTGTCTGTGTGTGTGTGTGTGTGTGTTTACAGATGGCCAGGGAAGGCCTAGTGCTGAGTTTAGATGAGATTGAGCGTGTTCGAACAGACCAGTTACAACAGACCGTCTGTGTTAACTCCTCTATTCCAATGTCTGGCAACCACAAGTGAGTGGAACCTCTTCAACTTATCCATGTCAGACACTGTCAGTCTTATAATAGCAGTTGTTGACTCTCAATAATTGTATATCACCCATACTTGAAATATGTTTTGATTATTGCCAAGGAATATAAGCAGCCCAGTGAGTGTTTGAAGTCTGTTTCCCAAGGTTATCGCCGTCCATCAGTATACGCTTTCCAGAGACTCTGAATTTGGCTTCTGCCGCTGTGGAAATAGAGGTTAGTTCCCCTATTCAGTAGCTGCTCTCTCCTCTTATTAGCTAGGCTTTCATCAAATAGGGTTGCGTCCACAAGGACGAAATGGTGGTGTGTTTGATCTCTTGGTGTAATCAGTGCTGCTTTTTATATTTTCTCTCCATCAGCTTTGTACCAAGCAGAAGGACTGGAGGCAGATGGGGGTGGTTTTCAGGTCCATTTGCCAATCCAACCAAGGTCCCAACAATTTGGAGCGCATCAGTGGTCGCATCGCTATAGCGCTCCTGTCTGAGACCAAAGACAAGCTGTCCCTGCCCTTTGCTACCTTTTCTGAGATTGGTAAAAATAAGTATTACATTTTTGCTGTATTTTCTATCCATAAGATGGTTTTGTATTAATTTGTAATAAGTTAAACATGATTCCAGGTAGTGTGAATGTCACTCTTATGTTTCAGTGTGTCAGAATGAGAAGGAGGACAGCCTGATCCAGTGCTTGCTAGGCAGAATTGGAGTCTCTCTCATGTTCAGATACTACAAAACACATCAGTGGGCTAAGGTAATCAGATTGTGTGTGTCTTCCACAGTAAAACAGGACAAGACCAACTCTGTTAAAGATATTGCATACACATTTTCACAAATAGAAAGACACAGGTGATATTTCTTTTCCACTGCCATCCCTAAATGAAGTACACTTTCCATGCTATGCTTGTGTTTTCTGAACTGGAGTCCATCCAATACCCTAGGAACCTATTTAGGTGTATTGAGGGGCCGTGGGGATCCATGGGTCCTTAAGTGTTAAAATAGATTATCTAAATGTACAGACTTAAAAGTAATGTGTCTTAAATGCGGTTATTATTTTTTCATCATGGAGTGACAGGTTTTTTTTAGTGCTGCATGTCCACATATTAATACAGAACAATACACAGTACAATATGCATCCTATCTTACTACTAAATCCATGTCAATTAATTTACAGGTGTCCTTTTTCTTATTCTGCCCATTTACAGTTAACACTCTTTCAACTTCCATTAGCCATGTTCAATCACAGATGATTTTCACAGCTGTTTCTTTATTTTGTTTTTTTAAATTGGTCTTCAATTCCAGGTAACATTAAAAGGGTCTTAAAAATTCTCAAGTTTGGTTTTCTGAAACCTGCAGATACCCTGTCGTAATTACAATTTAAAATCTGAGTAACATATTGTTGCTGTCGGGTAAAAACTGTATTGCCAAAATGTCAACTTTTTGAGGGACTGAGAAAAACCTTGTTTTTAGCTTGACAACCATGCATTTCTTAGATTATCCAATGGGGTTCAAAAGTGTTTCATCTCAGTTCAGAGCGTACTATGTAATCCTTCAATTGAAGTTAAAACATGAAACCAAAATTGTTACAAGGTTTTTGCATGACAACAGCGATAAATGAAATATTTCCCAGTGATGCAGTTGAACTCAAATAAAGCCAGAGGACTGTATACTTTGGACACTAATTTTACATTTTTATATACATTTCTATCTTTCTTTTCTCTTTGATAAAGCACTCAGTGTAACTTGGATTAAAAAAAAAAACAACCTAAGCTGCAAAGTCAGGGAGTGTGCCAACTTTTGACCGTAATAGTGTCTGGTGTTTGTGTGCTGCCCTTGCACGTGCAGGGTCGGAGGGTGGTGGAGGTATTGTCCAGGTCAAAGGTGAGCTACTCGATGCTGAAAGGTTTGTTTGGGAACGAGGACAGAGCATCGCGCTGCTGCCTGGTCACCATGGCTACCGAGCTCTTACTCCTAAGTGGCAGCGTGGAGGGAGCTCTCAACACACTGCGAGGTAACAACTCTGACCTTGGAGCAAATAGACAAGAACCCCCTTAGAAACCCTACAGCTTGTATTGCTTCCATTCCTTTCATTAGCAGTTGGTCTAAGATATTTTATAAAAACTCCACTGAGCCACCTCTGCTAGGCTATCTCCACCTTGTTGGTGGCTCAGCAGGTGAAGGCAAGCACCACGGCCCCGTTTCGTTAGTCATTTTTAGCATGCCTTTACCCCACAGTACATAGTGATACATACAGTTCTGGCTGATCCTTGCACTCCATGCAGAAAATTTACATTTTCTGAAACAATTAGAAATTGAAATTTTCACATGTTCATCTGTTTTATTTAACAGTACATGATCAAACAAATATAAAATAAATCTTTGGCAGATTCTTCAAAGGAATCTTTCAAACATTGGAGAACTGGAGCAGGTTGCAATTGATCAACTGCATATTTCAGGTGTCACCACAGGTTGTCAATGGGATTGAGTTCAGGACTCATCGCCAATGTTTTCTCTTGAACCATTCCAGCATGCTTTTGGATGTGTTCTGGGTCATTGTCCTGCTGTAGGACCCATGACCTTCGGTTGAAACTGTAACTTTTTTTTTATTGTTTGATCATGTGCTGTTGTAAATCAAGGACGTGTGTGTGCCTGTGCGTGTGCATGCTCATTCAGATAACCAATGGTTCCTGAGTTCATGCTCATGGCCGTGTGAGCCTGATGATCTGGAGAAGAGGAGTTATGTGTTGATGCGTCTGGCTGAAAAAACCTCTCACCGAGACACACTGGAGGTCCTCTCCAACCTCCCTGGAATCAAAGAGCCGAGTGGTAAGAAAACACCAACTATAGTTAGAAACAGAATGGCATTCCACCCCGGAGGGGAAGGGGTTGTCGTCATTGTCAGGTAATAATAAGAAGCTCACTTTCTGACACCTTAAATTCAGTCTGCCGTCACTTGTTTTGAGTTTCAGTGAAACAAACAATACATGTGTTGTTGGTGATGTATATTTTGGTTTTTGTTCCCAAACAACTGCAGGAATGTAAAAAGGTGACATGACTCACGGCCATAAAAGGCTAACAGGCCACAAATTATGTTGCATGCGAAAAGTGTGTGTGTGTGTTTGTTTGTTTTTTTTCCTCAGACTTTATACATACCTCCAAGTACAGTCCTCTGTTTAACTCTCACCTGCAAGTGTGTGTGGACAGACAGACCCTTCCTGTAGCTTCAGACACAGTGGACTTCATGCTCTCTAAGAATCTGGAAGTCAACCCCAATCTGCTGCAGATACTCCTACACAAACTAGGAAAGCAAAACCTCTGGCTCCGGGCACGGGAACTATTCAAACGTATGTATTGCTCCCTAGTTTTATTGGCTGCTGATTCACAGAACTGTTATCTCGTGTTGCCAATTGGGGGCACCAAACTCTGAAGTTGCTTAGTGCAGCTTCAAAATGAACACACAAGTCATTTTGTGATCACAACTCGGGCATGGCAGAACATAGATGTTGGATGGAGTTTTTTCTGTCCCGCCATAATGGTACGTGGTATGTGGGACATTATGTTGTCATGCTGGCCTCTGTTTCTGTCTCTCAACAGTAAGAACAATACATGATACTTACACCACAGGTACCCCATATAGAGTAGATGATCTAACTAGATTTTGGAACGGGTAGAGTTCATATCAATACCCCCCATGTGTTGTGTGAAGACGTTGTATGAAGTATGTTGACAAAGAAATAGTGGCTAATGCATTAATTAGTTTAACTAATGACCTCAATAACTGGTTGGATTTGATATATTATGGTGATTTATGGTGTATGGTTTGCTTTAAAACATCACTGTTAATACGTTGCTTTTAACAGTCCAACATTTATTCCCTTATGATCTGAATGCAGCATAAAACTGCTCATGTACAGATATGCCAACATGTCCGTTAATCAGGTTCGCTAAGTGTGGGGTACTACCCCTCTGTGTCTGCCCCCCCCGGCTTCCTGACACTGGCCGTCCCCTGTCGACTGGGAGAGATTGAGCTGGCCCTCAGCTTTGAGATGTTCATCACCGTCAACGCAAAGGCCATACTCAACCTCACAGAAGAAGTCAACCCCTGTCTCAGCATTACTCTCAAAAGGTAACGTGTGTGTGTGTGTGTGTGTGTGTGTGTGTGTGTGTGCGTGTGCGCGCACCCGCCCACCCCTGGGTGCATTCTTGTGTGTGATATGTACATACCTGACAGTCTCCCTCCTTCCAGGACTCATAACTGTGAGAGAGAGTACCTCTCCGCTGGCAGCCGCCTCCTCTCTGCAGCAGGTATCACCCAACCCAAACTAACTGTTTGCTTCACAGCAGTCAGCTCCTCGCGGGAGCAAGTGTTTGTACTCGACACTTTCTCGGCTCGATGCTGGCTCCGCAACAACCACTTGTGGGCCAACGAGGTGTGGACACACTCCTAGCAGTCATACCTCCCCACAGCCCCCCTGAAATACTCACATTCCAGTCCCAGGAAGTGACTTGCATTCCAGAAACTTCATGTGCCTCTGAGAATACCAGCAATGAAATCAGGAACTGTGTGTGTGTGTATGTGTATGTGTAAGAGAAAGCGAGTCGGAGATTGTGAGCACTTTGCTGTATATTTGTGACACTAGGCAAAATGGTGCTATTTCCATTTTAGTGACACCAGAGCTTTACAGCATTTTCTTTTTTACAATACTATATTTTCTTTAATTTTACAATCTGTGTTAAAGCATTAAGGTTTTTCGTCTTTATTATTTCCTTGTTGCTTTCTGAGGGGTTGTTTTAGCTCACCTGTCTAAGAAAGCAATTTGTTTGACTTATGTCACTCGATGTTTGTGTGAGATTATGTTTTACTGTTTTGTAAAACTGATATATCTGTTCCAGAAGATCCATCCATATTTGATTAAGGATCGTTCTCATAATAAATATTAGATTTGTTAAATTTTTGTAAAGAATTAATCTGAGTGTATATACAGTGTCAAACTGAATTGTGTTGCCAGTTTAAGCAGTGACTCATTTCTTTGTATGTTTTTATAAAGACATTGCTGTGCTGAACCGCACATTTTCTAAATGGAAATAATTGTATATTTTTCCCCATCTTTGTTTTGACTCATGGCCATGGTTTGTGTAGTAGCAAGCACAGTTTGCTAATTGTCCACTAGAGGGTGTGACTCATCTATGGCCATTTTTTCCCCCCCATCTCTGTAGAATTCGTAGTTTGGTACTAAGACAAAATCTTGTAAAAACCTGATAGATTACATGAAACTTGAATAATGCCTGTGGGGAAATTGGGCAGTCACAAGAGTACAGAATAGCATATAGATTAGACAATAGAGTACTGAAGATAATACCAGTAACATTAAAAAAATATTAAAGATGCAGTGTCTTGATTGACTTGATTTTAAAGGTTGAATCAGATGTGCAAGTGTGCCTGACTAGCTATTCCCATCATGGGAGAAGAAATGTAACATGCATTGCAAATATGCATTGTAGCTATTCACATGACCAGATTTACTGATGGAGGGAACATGTACAGAAATATGTGGAGAGCATCCAGATGTGCATTTCTAGATATCACCATGTTACATTAGGTGGAGGTAATGTGTATACACAAATGTCAGAACTTGCAAATGTTAATTATTTTATCATTATTATAAGATAAGATAAGATCAGGTTTATTTGGAAAAGGTCCTCTGGTTTGTCACAGAGCTTCACTGCTCGCCACGGACACAGCAGCAACAAATTGCCCCCATCACCCTGGAGAAAAATCGCCTGATCTTCTTAGACTTGGACTCTACTATATATACTTGGAATAAATACAATAAGAAGAAGAAATATTACACTTACACAGTACAGAGTACGTTTGGATTCATCCCTTAGTTTTCTCCTTAGGAGGTTTTGTGGAGATGGTGGCCTCGTCTCCTGCAGAATGTGCGGTGGCTGAAGCTCCATCATGCGTCTCACCGGTGGCTGAAGCAACATCGTTAGTCTCGTCGGTGGCTGAAGCTGCATCATTAGTCTCAGTGGACTGAACACTGGATGAAGCATGACAATCAATCGATCAATCCATCCAATCACTTTTCCATCCATATGCATTATACCACAAAACAAACACACACAGCCACTTACTGAGAGCTGCTGTGGCTCAACGTGATAAAATGGTGCTGTAGAGCTTCACTGGGCGTGCTCCTCCGCTCAGGATCTACCTCCAGCATCATTTTAAGAAGGCTTACAAATGCCCATATGTTTTCTTCCTCAACACCTGCCCCCTGGTAGAGTTGGATTTGGAAACAAAGTCAGTGGCAGTTCAGTCAAATCCACTTCCTAGCTCACAGAAACAGCAAATGAACACTAGTGATTCAGTCTTCACTTGTACGAGACAATACGGACCACCTACCCAGCGTAGGTCATCCAGACTTTTGAAGATAGAGGACGTTCTTCAGGTGTCTAAAGCAACATAGAATAGATAGAATCTATACTTCTTCATGTAACAATTTTAAAAGGGTTGTTGGATATTCAGGAAAAAAGTTTTTTATCTGAGCAGGAGGGTGTTGTGGTACCTGTAGCCTCCAGACGTCTTGGTCCCTGCTGAAAAAATTGCTGGATTTGTTTCCAGCATTCAGCAGGTGCTCCTGTGGCTGACCCTGTGTCTCTGTGATGAATCTCATCTGGAGAGAAAATACAGCCTCACATCAGCATACAGTGTACACCAAGTCTCCACATGGGTTTGGAGATTTGTCTGTGGTATCAAGTCTAGGTATATTAGGTTTCTGACCATGTCATATTCAGTGTATGAAGGGTAGAGGTGGCAGCCCAGGTACATGAATGCCAGGATACAGCCAAGGGACCACATATCTATCGCTTCGGTTATTGGGAGGCTCAAGAGGATTTCTGGACACCTGAGGGTGGAAGTCAAGAGCCAAACATGAGAAGAATATTGAAGACCAAGTATATTGCCACAGGAACACACTGTCAGTGACATAATGACACAGCCTCAGCTACTCATTTACAGCAGAACAAGGAAACTGCAAACACACACCAACAGATGAGCGGCCCATGTCTCAGTAGAACTCACCTGTAGGCTAGAGCCTGCAGGGTGCAGCCCTGCTTCACCTGACATGTAGGGATGGCCAAGCCGAAGTCGATACGTTTTACTCTGAAGGGCTGTTGTAGTTGGTTTACCAGCATGATGTTATCTGGCTTTATATCGCCATGCACCACGCCGATGCCCTTCAGAGCTCTTAAAGCCACGAGCAGCTGCAGGTACAGAGGCACAAATGAAGATCACACACCATAGTTGAAAATCATCCATGAGATAGCAGTGATTTTTTCATATTGCTTTCAATGATGAGTATTAGATATTGAGCTAAATATATATTTGGCTCCATATGTTGCTATTGCTTGGTAACAGAACGATCAAAGCCACATAGTCTGTACCTGCTGTATGATGAGCCTTATCTCATTTAGAGACAGGCGCTCAAAGCCTCTCTGCCTGACCAAGTCATCTAGACTCATGTCTAGCATTTCAAAGACCAAACAAGTGTGTCCTTGATGAACAAAGCTTTCATGCCAGCACACCAAGTTACACTCATCTGGGTCCAGAAAGCTGATCGTTTTTAGCATGGCCACCTGGGGAGAGAAGAGGCTAGGTTCATAGAAAGCTTGGTATCAACAATTCATCTGACACATTTTGATAGACCAGGCAAAATGTGAGCAAGGAAATGTGTTCTACTCAAACTGTCATTGGCATAACCATCAAAAAGACTAAAATGGTCTACCTCTTTTGCAGCATATTGGTAGTAAGTGCCCCACTTCATGATCTTAATGGCCACCGTCTTGTTTGTGTCTGAACTGAGACACTTGGCCACCTTTCCAAAGCTGCCCTCTCCCAGGAAGGCCTGCACCAGGTAGTCAGTTGAGCCGCTCGAGAGCACGTCATGCTGGACAACGTGGAAGTCCACAGGAGGCGGGGGGCAAGCGGGAAATTCAAAGTGGAGTCCTGACCATGTTTCCACCACTCTTGAACTGGAGCATAAATCCTCAGATCCTATGCCTGATGGGAGATGGGCTGAATATGGAGAGAATGTGTGAAAAGACGTTGCTCTGGAGAGACAGACAGACAGATAGACAAACAGAAACAGGGGATGGCTGGGGGATGATGCAGTCGACTACTTCCTGTCAACCGAAGATAACAGTGATCATGCCAACCAAACACATTGAAAGTTCATTCATTCATTCATTCATTCATTCATTCATCACCTCCCCATCACAGGGCTTACACAGATAGACAGATAATCACTCCCTTTCACACCTATGGGCAACTTAGTCTCCATTCCCCCTGACTTGCATGTGTTTGGACTGTGGGAGGAAACCCAAGCGAACACAGGGAGAACATGCAAACTCCAAACAGAAAGAGCGAAAATGTTCATTATTGTATCATATAATAATTCTGATTTTTGTTTTGTGCAGGAGTAGGTACAGGTAATGTGCGTGGACACGTGGTTACTTTTCCAAGCAGGGCAGACGGAAGTAGCATATGTACAGAAGGGCAGTCTGACAAACAGTCTCTAGGGGCCAGTATACAGGACACAGTGTGTTGACTGAAGGTAGAAAACCAAACACACTTATGCTAGATATGTGAATACGATTAGAGCCAAAACAAAGAAACAGACCTGGCAGACATTTACATGGTCTGATCTCATGAATCTCTGTTTATGTGTTATTTCATCATCATGGGTCCATAGCATGCAGTCGGATGATATACTAATGAAACCAGTGAATTGGGCAGACTGATGCCTGTGCTTGTGTCATCCAGGGACAGAGAGACTCCTAACACAGACTGTTTCCATAGATGTCCTTCAGAGCAGCACACTCTCAATCATGTACACCCCCCGCCCCACCCCCTCCTCCAAAGCCTACAAAGACTTTCCTGCTCTCGAGACTTTATCCAGGGTCACATCAGGGCTGATGTCTTGTGGATCTTCTGAATGGATGAATTGTTCCTCTCACACACACAGATTCTCTTACCAGCGTCATATGGAATCATCTGTTCGTGCACAGTTGTCACCAGTGGCGGTATGAAAGGCCTCTGTGAAACGCAATGCTCTACGGGGCATTCCATCCAGAGGAATGTTTTCTCACTTGGACATATTAACATAACCTCTGCCATGTTTTTCGAGTCCTTCATTCTTTCATCCTGTCTCGCTTGCTTTGATCACCCTGCAAGCTTGCTGTAAATCAACTCACCATCTCCCTTCTTGGCTAGGTTACTGTTGTTCTTTCATTTAACCCTGAGATAAACGGAGTGATGTTTGTGACCCATCACAAATGAAGTTAGTTAAGTGTCTCACATGATGCCCCTTAGATAATAAAGCCCCTTTTGACCTCCTCTATAGATTTTCCTGCTCCACTAACTGCTTGCTTAATGGTGATATCAAGTTTTATTATACATTTGGACAACTATACCTGCTTCCAGCTTAACATATGTGTACTTTACAATCATCACAGGCCTAATATAAAAATTAACAGAAGAACAAGGATTTAACCAAAAGGGGAAAAGTAGTAGTAGTGAATTAAGGTGATGTGAAGTCAGATTAGCGTTAAGGCATGGGAGTTGATAGGATATAAATTTAGATTAAGGCAAGTCAAAGAAATGGAAAAGCTAGATGGTGAAAGCGGCGGAGGAAAATAGTGCTCTACATATTTGATAAAAAAAAATACAGCACTGAGAAGCTCCCAGTTGTGAATGTGTGCAACTGTATTTCTCGAAAAAGGAATACAGTGCTCAATCGACTTTTCCTGATATTCTAAAAAAAAAAGGAGGGGGGGGCGGTAAATGTCATCTATCCTGCTGAAGTGGAAAAGCTGTCCCGATGTTTATGTTTCTCCTCTACCGCTTTCTTCTCCCATCTCCTCCAAGTTACTTCCGGGGTGAGGAAGGGGGAGAAAGGAGCTGCACTGAAAAAGTTCATTAAGATATCAAGACCAGAAAGATATCAACTATTCCTCGTTTTAGACTGCTGTCCTATATGGTGCATCGATCCCTTTCTTTCATTGGAGCAGTGCATTTCGTTACTCTTCCTTTCCTCCCCTCCTTCAATACCACTCGTCACTGCTGACAAATAACTTGGGGGAGACTTGGGAAGGAAGGGGTGAGAGGACAAGAGACGGGGAGGAGAAGAAAGGAAAAGTGGGACAGCATTTTAACTTTTATTTTGTTCTTTCTTCATACACTTGAAGGTAGCACTAGGAGATAATGTAGAAGAACAACTAGTGTGATCATGTTTCACTTTCACTTTCTCCACTGTTATCTCCCCACCCATGGTGTAGACCACTGGTGTCCAGTTGTGAAAATCATCAGGAAAACCTGCAGACTCTCGGTCCTCCACGACACATGGTTGGACACCACCGGAGTAGAGGGGGAAAGATGATAGGGGTCCCTGAGACAAAACCTTTATAAAATGGAAGGCTGGCAGTGTTGTGCACAAACTCTGACAGGGGCAAAATTCTCTAAAAGGGCAACTTCTGCACTGTCCTGGTCACAGCCAACATATTGAGCTCAAACCCAGCCTGGAACCTTTGTCACTTGTTATTCTCTATTCTGTCTCTTAACTGTGAACTGTCTAATAAAGAAAAATGCTAGCGGGGGTTGAGGGCATGATGCTCCCCCTGCGAAGACATTTTTGAATACCCTTTCAACAGAGAAAATGCAATATACTTCCATATCTGAACTTTCGCTGAGAATATGTAATGCAATCTAAAATTCACAGGTATAAAATGAAATGCAATATGAAATTAAACAATACTGAAATATCAAATAGGACCCTACCAAAGTAGTTTCTTTGTTTAGCAATATAGTTTTCATTTCCATTTTCCATCAGTTTCTCCATGTCACTTGATTTATACAAAATATCTTGCATTGCCATTCAGGAATTGACATTTCATTTGCTCTCCAATCTAATGCTAAAATCAAATCATATTTGGACTGGCTTAGAGCTAAGGTATGGCAAGTAGCCGCATCTTGCCATACACAACTGACGCCCACGGTTCGCCTTCGTCTCCTCCTTCTTCTTCTGCTGCAGCTTCTGCTTTTTTTTTTTTCCTTCTTCTTCGGGGTTAAAGGCCATAGGGCCAAACCCCTATCGTTTTTGTGCTGGTTCATGCTTCCCAAGAAATGTGACTCCAATCGGACAGATGGTGGCGCTGTAATTAAATGTCAAAATTTGAAAATTTGAAAGGCCATAACTCCTAAATCCGATTTGCACGAAACTTGGTACACACATGTATATATCCTTGTTCTACAAATATTCCCCGGCTGTAATTCGTTTTGCTAATTGCTAATTGGCTTTTTCAGTTTTTGACCCATCAACACCAAATTTGGTACACAGCTAAAGGTGACCAAGACACACCAATGCAATATAATCAAGTCCAGGGGAAATGTATTAATTTAAAAGAGAAGAGAACATTTTAAATCCCTATACTGTGGTTAGCAGTATGGGGGGTATCCTCTTCTTCTTCTTTAAATTTATTTGCGGTTGGCAAACACCTCGCATACACACACACACACATCACTGGGCTACCCCACCCCCTCCCCAGGGCGGAAGTGGGTCCATTTTTTCTCAGTCGGATAAGAGCGGCTGGAGGAGCTGCAGCTCGAGCAACACGCGCCCACCGAGACGGGAGAGCAGCGCCCACGAGAGCGCACACCATATGTTTATGTTTATATCGCCGAGTGGAAACAAGAACAACAACGGAATAGGGGACGTAAAGATAGACCTATTCGTTCGTTGCAGACCGGGGTTTTCTGTTTAGAGGACATCGGTTCTCCATGCTACTGGAGGTAAAACCCCGTGTGCATTCCACCGAGAGCTAGAGGGGGAGACTAACCGACGGACCGAACGGAGAGGGGGAGCTGGAAAGCGGCCTCTTTACAACCGGAGTACCGCTTAACTCGTACATAGAGGCTTGTTAGGCGGTGTGTCGGTTGTTTTCGTTTAAACCGAGGCTCCGGTGTTTATTATTGACGCCAAACCAACCCATAAGGCCAAGGCACATGATGAGATCGGTGCTTTAATGAATAATTCACGGTCTCTCGGTCCGAGGCTAGCGCTGCAACTACCGACCGACCGTTGGCTGCGCCTGCCGCCGCCTGAACGGGCCCCGATGGTGGACTAGCGAGAAAAAGCGGCGACCACCACGACGACACGGACTCTTAAAATTGGAGGACAGAAAATAAAAACTGGGACATTTTCGGTACTCGGCGGGGCCCCGTTTTGAAATGTTGAGTCTGTGGGGGAGGAGAGACGGAGCTCCCAGTACTTCGACGCTCGTCCAGTGTCACTCCAGGTTCGGGTTTATTTTATGAGTCTGTGCTTCAGCAAAACACCAACAGACACTCTTCTCCACAGAGGCGCTAACACACGGCTTGGCGGACCGTTGTCTTCAAGTTTGTCTTATTTGAAACGACGACGAAGATGCTCCCCCCTAAAACGCCGTACACAACTCAATTGATATCTTTGCAGACTAAGTAGGCCTATACATTTTTTTTTAAACCTCTGAAATAATATTCAAGTTATTGTTTCGAAAACAGCCTACCTCGTTTTTTTTTTTGCATCGGGTCAGTGTTATATATTATACAGAAAAAAAACCTGCAAGTCGATAAGCATCGTTCCTACTGTTGAACTTTAATGTATCTACCTCAAACGCCAGATTACTTTTTACAGAACACAACAAACCGATGTGTCCCCAAATGAATACCTCAACCTCACTGTAGCACATGTGAACTGAGCCTGTGTTTCGGTAGCGCTGCAGATGGCTTCGTTTCCCGACTCGGACCTGCAGACGTGCCCGCTCTGCAAAGAGCTGTGCGGCTCCTCCGCTCCCATTTCCTCCAACTCTTCTACCTCCTCCTCTTCCTCCCATACCTCGTCCTCCTCCAGCCAGACCTCCAGGAGGCTCCACGTCCTCCCCTGTCTCCATGCCTTCTGCAGGCAGTGCCTAGAGGGCCAGCGCAGCCCCGGGGACCCGCTGAAGCTGCGGTGCCCCACCTGCGACCAGAAGGTGTCCATCACCGAGGCCGGGGTGGACTCCCTGCCCTCCTCCAACTTTCTCTTCAGCAACCTGCTGGACGTGGTGGTGAGCTCCGAGGATCACATCCAAAACAAGAACGGCCACCACCACTGTGGAGGCTCCTCCGGCTTCCACCACCCCCATGGAGGCATGCTGCGCCCACACCACCTGGGAGAGCCCCAGTGCAGCTCCTGTGACGAAGAGAACCTGGCTAGCTCCCACTGCCTTGACTGCCAGGACTACCTGTGTGACAACTGTGTGCGGGCCCACCAGCGGGTGCGGCTGACCAAGGACCACTTCATCGAGCGCCTGGGGGAGAGCCTCCACCTGGGCAGCCGGGCCAACGGCAACAGCAACCCGGGTCAGCCCGGGGCGTCGGTGTCCCTGGCCCAGTCGCTGCAGAACAACTTCGCCCTGCTCTCCCTCTTCCAGGATCGCATGAGCTTCTGCCAGCACCATGACAGTGAGGTGAGTTCAGGATGAAAATAGCTGAAAAAACACGAACTTGCATATGACCTGACACCACATAAGTGGTGGATATGCTATGTAGTATGCTGAACCAATTGTGGAAATGAATAATACATGACTATTATTGGCATGCTGCCAACACTGTAAACGGTCTAGAGGCTGCAGTCTTTCATCTTGTGGCATCTAACCTGGCTCTACTGGTTCTGTAACATGTAATAGCAATGCTACAACACACACACAGTCAGTCCTATAGTGTAATAGCATATGTGTAGTATAGAACCATACTGGGGGACATATGGCCTTAAGTTCAAAGGGAGCTGAGTGGCTCTTCACCTAGTTCCCTGGAGACGACCAGGCACGTGTACTGAGCTGGATTTACGCACACACACACACACACACACATGCACAAATGCATACATACACAGAGTCTGGTTAATCTGTACCACACCATCTAGCCAGGGCAGAGAGAGGCCCCTCCAGTAACTGCACACATGTTTCTATGACTGTTAGAAGTCCTATCCATGGAGATGTTATTGAGGTCTAGTATTTCTCTGATAATGGGAGAGACAAGTTGGAACTCAGGGCCCAAATTTCTTTTTCCGCCCATATGAGATGGGCAGGGCAACTACAAAGGCCTTTAAAACAGGAAACCAAAGTTTTTTTTTTTCTTGGTTTAGTCATATGGTCAGGAAAAATAACAAATGGCATTAGTAGGGGGTCTTGGAATGTCGTTTTTGTACCGCTTCTGGTTTATATTCAGACACTCCAGGAAGTTCCCCATGCCGCCCAAGAATACAACACTCCACCGTTAAAACTGGAATGGGAAATTTATAATTTCATCAAGGTAGTCCATCAAGAAGGCCTGGTAAAATGGCTGCCTCTGTAGGCGTGACACACTCCTAACGACTCACGTCACTAAATGTCCAGAGTTGCAGCACAGAACAATCACCATAGCCATGCCAAACTATTGCCAGGTCAATAAAGGACTAATTCTGTTTGTGGTTTTCAAAACACCGATTTAGCTCGCAGTCACAAAAGCCGAGTTCAGATTTCAATCCAGTTTTGTTTTGTTTTTTGTGGGGGCTCAGCTTCACCCCCCACCCACCCCCCCTTGCCCACTGCCAGTAAATAGGTGTGTTCACTTTTCCAGTAAGGGCTCCATTTCCCAGTAATGCCTCACTCTCCAGCCCTGGGGGAGGGAATGACAGCGGATGAGGCTTTCTTAACCTGTGAGAACTGAGCAGGCAGAGTCATTGTCCGTCAACCAGCTCTGCAGGACTCAAATGCATGGTTAGACTGGTTCGTGGTTCCTTGTATACCCAGTCATTCTGCTGGATATACCAGTATTGGCCTGTTTGCTCCTCTATAGGCAATTTCATGTTAAGTAATGGTGTGTCGTACAGGGAAAGCCCACCTAAAATCAGTTTACTCACTTTTTGATAATGAAGGATTTGCACATCTTGTTAATCTTGTATAAATTCATGTTATGAATTAAGTTGGGACAGATACATGGAAATTATGAATTAGAGTTTTCTAGAATGCAAAATACCTGATTTTTCTAATGTAGTTAATAATCTATCCACCTTTTTATTTTTATTTACCACTTACTCTGTGTGTCGCCTCCCATTGACATTCTGGAGGCTGGAGTATTCACTGCAGGCCTGTTCACCCTCAACTCTCTGAAGTCGGTTGAGGGTTGACACACACTGAAAGATTGTGGTTGTATTTAGCTCCAATTAGCCTGGCCCACACAGCTTTACTAGATACACAAAATACCACATCTTAGTTTTTTTTTGGACACTTTCCCAGACCCTGATGACTTGGACAGCAACTTGGCGTTTCCTCAAGTTTGTGTGCATCCAGAGTGTTTTTGTTTTAACCACAAAAGTCCACCCTGTCTTATACAATTGCATGAGGGGTAAAACAATTGCCTTGTAACTAAAAAAGGCTGTTGGCCTGCAAATACCCAACCAGCCTTTTCATCTAGTTTTGTGAGTTATGGGAACTGGTTACTGCAGAAGACAACAGGGGCTTTTGCTGTGGTAAATGGTTTATTGCACACAGTAAGGAATATCGTCAAAACATCAAACAAAATATCCTTTGTCATTGCTGTATTGATGTGACTTAACCATAGAATAATGTTGTTGTTTTTTTTAAACATTCCTCTTACAACAAAGGCATGTTTTGTCTACGTCTAGTTTCAGGTTGCTGTTGCACATATTGACTTACAAACTCTGGCATCACTTGTTTCCATCCAAAATGTATTCCAAAATAGATGTCAGCTGGTTTGAAGTGAATCAATACGACTCCTGAATGTAGAACGTAGCTGCTTCAGTAAAAACACATTCATGAGAAAAGGAAAGACTCAAAACCTTATTAGTCATATTTCACCCTTTTAAGAAGACAAAAGCAAAGACATGGTCCTACAACTGACAGGCGCCTTGCAATGTAAATATTCAGGATTAATTTCCATTGAAAGTATTAGAGAAATCTCATGTCTTTCAATTTCATTGTTACTTCCATTCAGTATTTCTAATTTGATACTTGATAACTTGCATAGAAATACGTGGATGGAAACCCAACTACTGCGTTTCCCCTCCATAACCGCACCACCCTCCAAATACCCGTGTGTCCATTTTGAACATGCACACACAGGCCAGAATCAAAATGTTTTCGGTTTTCTAATTAAAAGGTCCTTCATTTCTTTCTTTGGTGAGGCTCTCTTTGGCCCTGCAAACACACAGTCTCCCATAAATGTCGGTGGGTGGGTGTGTGGTGATGGTGATGATGGGGGAAGGGGTGCTGCATGAGGAAATCTAGACGATGTAGAGGTCACAGGGGAAAGCCGCCCTAGCTGCCAGATCCCTTTCCTCTCACAAGCATTCCTACTGGAGCCAGGGAATGTGCACAAACACACATATGAACACACGCATGCATACGCACAGTGCATACATGTACTGTATCTATATCTCACTCCCATCAGAGTGTCACCCCTCCCTTGAACAACTAAAGAGATGCATGTACGTGGGGGAAAAGAAAACTAGTGATCCTTTCGCAGAGGGGGACATGCAAAATCCCTAGTTTCAGGTTCAGTTTCATTAACTGTAATGGAGAAGGAGGTTATGTTTTTTCCTTATGGAGGCAGTCTGGAATGAATATTGCACTTATTTACCTTGGCTGGAGTTTTCTTCCAGCTGTCTGCATAACATCCAATAACTTGCAGCTAATTCACATTCCAGTTGAAGTCCATTTGGGAATAAAAAGTATTTTATTGTCGGGTAACTCACATTGATTTGCGAATGACATGATCAGAAGCACAACATTTTTTGATTTTTTTCCCCCCCCACTGTGACCAGATTGCTGGTAGAATTAAGGCTTTCATTTGGAAGACGAGGCTTTCTGGGCTGAAAAGGGGAGTAGCCTACCTGCTGATATGGGTATGTGTGTACACACAAGTGAATACGTCGGCCTACGACTACAGCGTAAATGTCAGTTGTCCGTCATCTGCAGCGCTGGCAGTCAGAGCAGGCCTCGTGCTGTGGGTGAAGTGGAAATGGAAAATTGGATTACATCAAAGGATGCCCTCCACTCGCCGTGATGTCACCCCTCGTACATACTAATCCATACACAAGTGTTTCACTAATGATATGATTATCCTGCAAAATGTGGCTTGGTGCCTGACAACACGCCTGGCTGTGCACGTGTACGGCTGTTCATGCACACACACCATCGGCGAGAAAGCTGTTGCTGGGCGCCGACAACACAGCATGCTATGACAGGGTACCCGCAGGGTCTTAAAAGTATTAAAAAAGCATTGAATTTAATATTCTCAAAATAAGGCCTTAAAAGTATTGAATTTCGTTTACAAAGTATTGAATTTCGTTTGCAAAGATCTTAATTTCTTTTCTTGTCCTTTCGTAGGATCAAATAAATACCGTAACGTCATGAATCACTGTCAAATGTATAAAATGTTTTGTGTGTAACGTTACAATTTACTCTGTTTGGTGTGGCTTGGACATTACGACAGTACAGGTAATGTTTACGTCAGTGTATTGACGCTCTTGACCGTGGAGTGTGCTGCTAACAAGCTAGCTCGTCGCCTCAGAATGGGCAAGTGTCGTTTTAAGGGGCTTTCACATGATCCTGGCAAAGCGGCGGCATCAACGCCAGGTTGGACGAGACTCCTTCACATGATCAGCGTCACCCGCATCAGCCAGTGACCGCGGTTGTGATATCAAACGCCTCTCTTTCCCACTGCTCTCTATCTCTAACCCGATCACTAATGAATAGCAAACTAAGAGCTATTAGATTCCAGTGATTGGTTGCGCGTCGCGAAGGTCAAAGTTGAATATAGTTGAACTTTGAGCGCTAGGTTCGGCGGCGACGCTTGCCAAATAGGAAATGAATGCCAGCGCCGAGCGTTTTTGTCGCTGATCATGTGAAGGGCGCTCACAAAGCTATTGTGTATTAAATATTAATGTGAGTATTATAATAACATGTTTTATTAAATTCAAGTACTTGGTAAATAATTATTTTCTAGGGCTTAAAATCCATACTGATTTTCCATTATATCCTTCATACTTTTGCCAGTATGGCCGTGAAGTTGGCATTAAATTTCATTCTAAGTGGCATTAAAAAGGTCTTAAAAAGTCTTAAATTGAACTTGGAGAATCCTGGGGGTACCCTGTATGAGGATGGGGCGAAGTCTACGGTTGAACCAATCAGTTTGATGGCTTGCCTTGCTCTTCCATCCCTACAGGGACAGACTTTGCTTTTAGTTTTACTAAGGAAGAGAGTGAAGTGTGGTGGCTAGGTGTTTTAGCCTGGTTTATAGTATATATTTCCACAACACCAAGCCATTATCTTGGCCTCTGTTTTATTTTACAACTCCATTATCTATCACTCCACGTTCCTCTTGTAGCCTGTAATGATTCTCTTCGGATGCTCATAACAGGATTAGAACGTTTGTAGAGGTAAACTATCACATGTCTGTGTGCTTGAGTTTATAATTACCAATTTTACTCTCCCTCTCTGGAGTGCACAAGCAGAGTGTTTGTAAGGAAACCTAACCCAAAGCTGAGGCTGATACAAGGCCAGAGGAATTCCTGTAACTTGAGTTTATACCTCCTGGGTTCTTCCTTTCCCCCTCTCACTCACACATGCACACACTCTGGGTATTTCCTCTGCTGGCTCCTGCCTTTCTCATCAGGGCTCTCTGTCTGCTCTGTGTCAGAGACAATGGACATTATGGATGGAGAAAGTCTCCTCAACTTGATTTAGCAGCTGTTGCCATTGAGGGCCAAGCGATTACATTTCATCACTTGTGGAAGTATCTGTGTGAGTGTGTGCCGGCAGCATTTTCCTTTCTGAGAGCATCTCCCATCTGTGGGTAGTTATCCTCTGAAGAGGTGCGTGTGTGTGCGTGTGTGCGTGCGTGTGTGTGTGTGTGTGTGTGTGTGTGTTTCCTAGCAGCCAGCAGAGTTGGATTATGTGAAGTTGGACTTCCAGGGATTTAATGCGCAACATGTGCCCAGTAATTAGACAGCGGTCCCTATATTTCCTGTATGTTGGGAATGTCTCTCAGGTAGAGGAAGGGGAAGTGTTTGTGTGTGTGTGTGTGTGTGTGTCCATGTCCCAGCTTTGATGTCCATCTGAGGTCTTTGGGCTGTATAAGTTTAATGGATGGAGAGGAAGGCATTTGTCACATTTTGTGTGACAACAGGACTTATCGGCCATTCAAAAACTGGAAACTGCCACTTCCTACCGAGAAGTTGTGGGTATGTTGATGGGTTTTTAATTGGCCATTATTTGACCACGGTAAACTGGATTGTGTCGTTAAAGCTTTTGACATTTACGCTACCTGGGGTCACACTACGTGAATATTAGCCCACTTGGCCAACACGACTGATTTTCAGGCACTAGTTTGGGGTTGTCACAATAAATGATCGTCATGAGTGTGATGGTTAATAAGGACTCTAGTCTAGGGTTGCATGGTGTGAGAACTTAGTGTGCGATCCTCGTCTTTTAAATTCCCAATCCAATTCTTCAAGCGTGTGGGCCTCCATGACAGCGAGATGTAAAAAGACTGCAAAAGCCAGTCGCTAAACGTATGATGTCCAATCTTTTCATTCTGCTAAGTCTTGTAGTGTGGCCACAGTCTTAGTTTTGCTTGATTGTGCACGGCAAAGTTTCTTTGCATCTTGGACAATACTACATATCTTGTGGAGGTCTCAGCTTGCTTGTGTAAGCAGGCTGTTTCCTTGCAAAGGTCATGCTCTTTGGGCTGCCACACTGGTATGCCAGCCATTTGTGTGTGTGTGTGTGTGTGTGTGTGTGTATGTACAGCAAACACTGAAGGCATCGGCAAAGAGCACTGTACAGAGTGGTTATTCTTTGCAAAACAGTTGAATCTTTAATGTTGAATTGAACGTTTGGGGGGGACAAAATTGGCGTTTCTTTAAAAGAACAGGGCATACATGACATTTCAAGAGTGCGCGAGAGTACAGTGTGATAAAGGGTGAAAAGGGCAGTGTGTGTTACCCATTTAGTCTTGTTTTGCAGTTAGGGTCACTAAGCATGTGGGTTGTTTTATCAGCTTCCCTGGTGTCAGAACAATTAAGGATAGCTGGTCTGTGTCCATCCGCAGATACACGCATTTGTCATATGTGCAAAACAGAAACCGCCTCAGCTGCCTCACACTCCATTCACACACCAGCTCCATTTCCTCCGTCATATGCCTTCTAAAGCTCTTACTCCTTCTCTCCCTCTCATGTTTCTCTTCTCCCTCTTTCAGCTCTTCACTTTCTCAGTGTTGCTCAAATGTTTTTTTTCTCGTTCCCTCTGCTTTTTATTCCCTCCTCTCTTGCCCTGCATGTCTTCCCCTAACTCTCCTCACCTTTCACATCTTTTCCCCCTTTTTTTTCCTCAGCTCTAGCATTCAAGCACACGACATTCTGTCACATGCTCGCGGGTAAGGAGGCCAGCTGACTGTGGTTTGTTTTCCTTCTCCGCTGTGGACTCATCCAATCAGATTGCCAGCTTTCGGCCACCGCCCCCCGTATGTAGTATCTGGCCGAGTTTCAAAACATCGGCAGGCGTGTCCGTGTGTGTGTATGTCTCTGGCAACAAGCCAACGGGTTGCCATGGGAGAGAGGTGGCGGCAGTGGAGAAAGGGGAAAAGAGAGATGGGAGAGGAGCAGGAGAGCGATGGAGGGAACAGAGGAGGACTTTCTGGAAAAGGAAAAAAATAGGTGTGAGGGCCAGACGAGAAGTGAAACAGGACATGCAGGGAGAGGAGAGGAAGAGAGTAGGTGCTTGTGACTTCCATGAAAGGAGCTTTGTCTGGCAGATGGTATTGCTGGGATTGGTGGGAATGTTGGGATTGGGTATTCCACAGATTATCCAGCCTGGACATTCCAGACTGGCTTTAGCCTGGCGCTGTCTCTTTAGCCTTTTTATAACTGGAATACCACCCAGCTGCCCCCCTCCTGTCTGTCTTGCTCTCTTTCCATTGCTTCCAATCCCTCTCCCCAACTATCATACATGTGCCGAGTTGAAGAGTGTATTTCAGATAAAGCAGTCAGATGAAGCTGAAGGGGAAGTTTGTTGGCGGCATGTTCTCGATCTGCCCCAGTGCTGGATCCCTGCTACATGTGGGGGCCAGACTCCCTTGCAATTGGTGCATCTTTTTCTGTCATATCCCCAGTGTGGTCACTATGGCGCAGAGCTATAGGCTACTGTAAGTATTTCCAGGAGATTCCACAAGCTAATACTTTCCTAATAGGTGTGAAGAGCGTGCGTTTATGTATGTGGCTGTTACCTAACCCGCTTGACACCTGCTTCTGCCTCGTGTTGGAATGGGGTGTGTGTGGGGGTTTGGGTGTGTCAGTGCACAGCCCATCACATGAGACTGCACAACTACCCCTACTCTTGAAGCAGAGACCAAGTCTTGCCTGACAAGACTTTTAATCCATTTTTAAAGTGTAAAAGACTGTAGTAGACTGAAAAGAAAATTTCAACTCACTTTTGGTGTATTATGTGGGAAATATATTAGTCATTGTATAATTATCATAGTGAAACAGTTAATTACACATTTCTATGGGTTTCTTTTTACTGCTGAAATTTCCCTTTCCATTTCAGTATGCATTTAAACATCTTCCATTGCATAAACTCCTTTCTGCTTTAGTGAAACTAGTACTTTGTACTTTTTTTTGTACTTGCTTTTCATAATTCCAACTAATAGCTGACCTGTTAAAACTTTATCTTTGGACACTGCCCTTTTATCCAAATATTACATAAGGTTGTATTTGTATTAGGGCCGAAAGGGGTCTAGAGGTATTGCTAGTTTAGTGTTACTTCCTTCTCTTAAGTAGGAATTCTCTAAGGCTAAAAGAGGACCTACCATTCTTCACCGTGTTTGGCAGGAGCCGCCAAGCGCGCTGACATCAGCCTCTAAGAATGTCGCTATAGTGTGTGTTTGTGTGTGTCTGCATTTTCTGACCTTTCCTGTTTCTGTCTGTTGACATGCAGAAACGGAAAGAGTGCCCCCACGCTTAATCTTCATACTGCAGAAAAATACATTTCACATACTTTAGAATATGTTCAGAGATACAAAAATGTATGTATACATACTAAACAAACATATTAGCTGCTTGAAATACATTTTGAATTAATCTAGGCATACATGTACATTTTTGGCCAATTGTTGTATACTTTTAAAACATATCTTCAAATGTATTCTGAAGTGTATATGAAATGTATGGGTTGTTGTGTCACCACAAGTATATTCAAGGTATTATAGCCTGGTTTAAATCAGACAAGTAGGCAATGCTCAGTCGTTACCCTTCTGAGAAAATGGTGTCCAACTCACTCTGCAGCCTTACAAGGCATTTGGATAGA
The DNA here is from genome assembly GCA_034670405.1 of Hoplostethus atlanticus. Lineage (NCBI taxonomy): Eukaryota > Metazoa > Chordata > Actinopteri > Trachichthyiformes > Trachichthyidae > Hoplostethus > Hoplostethus atlanticus. Next base: position 426,222 of record JAXDDX010000139.1, on the reverse strand, counting down.
ACCACTGCTGGTCAGAACTTTAACTTTTTCATGGGAACACTGTCAGTGCAAGGTGGTGTGGTTCTTTCAGAGTACGTGCTTTCACAGTTCCCAGAGCAGCCTTGGCTTTTCTGGCAGAATGGTGTGATGTTACTTGGCCCGTGTCCCATCCCCCCACTCTGTGTGCATGCAGGCAGCGAGTGATATTACTGGCCAGTCAGGCTTGTGCCCTCTACCCCAGTTCCCATTACCTATGAAGGGGGGGTGGCTGATCCTACTGCAGCATGCTAGCTGTGCTAACTGGCTAGGATGTGCAAGCACAAGGCCAGTCAGCCCATAGCCATACCTCAGATATAGTCTTTTTAGATCTACCGTGAGAAGATTAGTATGGTAATATGGGTGTATTATGTTTGGCACTATTGGAAAATCACTATAACCTTCCTATAGGGACACAGTGTCAGTGGTACTCAGTTTTGATTTTAAAATGACCCATCACCTTTAATCTCCTTTTTAATATCACTATGATATTGCTATAGGGACTGGTAGATTTGCTGTGATATTTGTACAGAATCCTTCTGCAATTCATGATGGGGTTACTGCAGATCTTTTCCGTAAGGGGCTGCACGTATTATGCAGAGATAGAAATGACTAGCACTGTAACTCTGTGACTAGGGGGGGGGGGGGGAGGACGAGTAACATCCGGTGCGCTAATGAAATACAATAACTCACTTCCCCTGGTGTAGCCCAGTCCTGCTGCACAGACCTTTATGGCTGTTGTTGACATGTTGGATCTAGCCCCTCCCCAACAGCTCAACCCATAAGGCATGTTAATCACCTTTCCTGTGCGTATGTTTGAATACATATTTTACATTGTGTCGGTTTGAATGTTTTGTGTGAGCGTGTGCGTGTGCGTGTGCGTGTGCGTGTGCGTGTAAATAAATCCTTTAGGTGAATCACCTGGAGCCTAATGACCTTCAGTCCAGAATGTTTTCTGTGGAATTTATAGCTCCTAGTAGCATGACACCACACACCTTTTCACATTTGTGTGTCATGTGCTTGCTTGAAGTCGCTGGTATGCATGTATGTGTATAGCATGCTCATGAAATGCCTGGTGCATTTTAGGAGGGCGTGGAAGGAAGGAGGAGGAAGTTGAATTAAAATGTAAAACCCTTGTGAAGCTCAAAGGTGTGAAATCAATTGTAGAGGGGGAGAGATTCTTGCATGAACACCCCTGGGAAAGGCCAGTATCCCGCGTGACTCAATAATATTGACCAGCGTTCCAAGAGGCCGGTGTGTTATGTAATTCACAACCGTATGTATGCGAGTGTGACAACTCAAGGACTCTGGAGCTGTTGACGACACATGAGCAGCAGATACGTAGTAGTAAGTCATAGGATCCAGTGCCAGTGAAATGCTACTCCATTGTTTTCAACAGCAAGGCTTCAGCTCACCTGATGTTGTTCATCTTGCCATGTCTCCACTTCACGTTCACCAATAGTGAATAGATGGCTAGCTGCTTTTGGGTATAACACTTTTTTGTTGTTGTCGTGGTTTAATGGTGGCTACCAGAATTGGAGGTGCACCAATACCAGTTTTCCAGAACCAATACAAACACCAAGTACTTTAATAAATACATCAGCCTCATGTATAATAAATAAAATAAAAAACGATGATTCATAATAATGAAATAGGCTAGAAAATGATACTTTTGCTTCTCTTTTAAAAAAAATATTGGTTAAACAGCGGATTGACGGACTCTCAAACACAGCTCACTCAGAATAGTTTAAGAGATAAAGAACGGTGCTGCAGGTCACTCCTAGTAAACGAGTTTGGCACTTAGCCTGTATAGCCAAGGCTCCACTTCTAAGCAATAGGTGCCATGCCTATGAATTTAACAAATGGCAGCGTATCAGCATTTTCCCACATAAGGAGACATCTTTCCTCCTGCTGTAAAAGTATTTTATTGCATCAAAGCGCAAGCCACTAAAGTATCGATATCAGGACAGCTTCATTTGCTAATCTGAGTATTTGGGAGTTGGATCAGTGACGATCACATAATATGCTATTGGTACGCCTGTATCCAGAATACATCCCATCTTTGCAACATCAGTCCTGCACTCCCTCCATCATCTGTCTCTCTTCACCTTCCTCCTCCTCCTCCTCCTCCACTCCAGTCCAGCTGCATTCCTTCCTTTTGTGTGTCCCTTCCCCTTGGAATTTGGGAGATGTCAAAGAGGGGGATGGGAGGAGAGGGCAGGGAAGAGGAGGGCATTGAGTGACAGAGTGGTGCAGAGACAGAAGTGCAAGACAGTTCAATAGAAGGAGAGATGAGAAGAAGGGATCCAAGAGGCGCTTAAGGAGTGGAGAAAAGAAGAGGAGGTGCTGAAGTCAGATGGGGGGTTTTGTTTTTGTGTGTGTGTGTCATTAGATTATGCTACTCCCCGGGGGACAGCCATTATTGATGGATTGATTGCAGGCCCCTCCCCCTTCACTCAGGTCTTCTGCTATTGGAGGTCATTGATCTGGTGTCTCTGTGGGATATGATGGTCAGCGCATATTTAATTAGCTTTCCATTACAACCAATCAGCATTCAGACATGGGTTTAAAGCAAGGCTTAGGTTTGACCAATAAGGTTAATGGTAACATTTCCCCTTTCTGTCCTCGAGGGACAGCGGGCCATTTTTGGTCAACCATGATAGGTGCTTCTTATTCAGCCATGGAAATCCCAAAAATATCTATTCAAATGAAAATGCTTAATGTTGACATGAAATACGTGGCAATAATGGGAATTTAATGAAACTTGGAGGGGTATATAGTTAATATTGATTTAGAAAATTAGAAATATTTTTCAGAACAAAAAAAAAGGAAGTTCTAACAAGCAATTTACTGACCACACAAATAAAAACATATCGGCCATCGTATCCAGTTGAAAGGAATGGTTTCAGAAATGTGAAATGGGAATATAAAATCCCTTTACGACCCTACTCCCAAGATGTGAAAAGATCGTCCAAAATCAGTATTGATCAGGGTTAGGTGGCTTCTAATCCCTCTGTGCTTCCTCAGGGTGGGAGCGAGAATCTCTCTGGGGTGTGGGTGAGGCTTATGTGTCTTTGCCAGGCGACGCATGCATATGGATACCCTTTTTGTCATTCAGTCTTTCTCATACATTAGCTTGGAAATCTGTGGGTGTGTGTGTGTGTGTGTGAGAGACACTAAACTTTGTGATGCATGTATTGATCTGGCCAGTCTCATTTCATTGTCAGATGATGGGGACTCAATACAGTCAAACACACTCGCTTTCATGCGTCGGGGTTGAGCCCTTGTGAAATCATAGGATGGCTGTCCTTAGATTCATTCACTGCATAAGATGGAGCAACACGCACCCATCCATTCATTCACCCTGAAGTTAATTATAGACTAAAATTAAGACCACTAAAACACCAGAATACAAAACCACGGTCACGGTTTGGTGACGTTCTCAGTTAGGACGTGTTCACACAATTACTTTTTACTTTTTTTTTTGTGGAATAGTGCTGCCTCAACCGGATTTTGTGCTGATAATGTCAAAGTCACGCAAAGAGTAACAACTATCTACTGTTCCACCATTGCTTTCTCCATTTCACTCCCCGTTCACTGGCAGATTGAAAGAAGCACAATGGAAGTAAAAAGACCTCTCAAACTGACATGTTGAAATGCAAAGTTGCCGTTTGCCGTTGCCGTCAAAAGCTGATGACGGAGTAAATCAAAAACGATTGGTCATATGTAGAATAAAAATGGTAATTTTGCATTTCAACATGTCGATTTGTGAAGTTTTTTCTCTCTCATCCATTTGTGAGTGAAAACAAGCTTTGCATCTTCATTTGGTTTTTGCTGTTATTGCATGTCCAGCCTGGACAATAGGTGCAGATTTAGTTTGTGCTATTTTGAACACAGTCTTAAATCCATTTCCTTCTCTACCTCTCTGCTTTCTCAGGTGTTCTTGTTTTTCTGTGAGACCTGCTCGGTGCCTATCTGCAGGGAGTGCAGCGTGGGCCGTCACATGGGCCACAGCTTTGTCTACCTGCAGGACGCCCTCCAGGACTCCAGAGCCATCACCATCCAGCTGCTGGCTGACGCACAGCAGGGACGACAGGCTGTGCAGGTGAGACAGGGATTGGGTTAGAGACGCATACACTCTACATGTACATTATTTACTTATTTAAAACTGCACCATGTAACTTTAAGTAATTTAGTTGTTGGTGGCCCCAAGTGAGAGGTAACTATTTGGACCTACATCTCTAGAGATAGCCGATGCGCTAGCTTGCGCACTGCTGTTTCAGAGCTGTGTGTGTTCGGCTCGTAAGTTTCGATTCGTCACTTCCTGTGCTCGGAGAAAACTTTCCCACTAGTGTACCTAAACTTCATTGGGGTGAATAGAGCGGATCTACAGCGGCTCAATCTCTGTTGCAGTATTTTTACATTTTCACATTACATTTCACTTTAATTTAACCAGGTTAGTCCCATTGAATCACTTAAGTATCTTTTTCAAGGGAGACCTGGCCAAGAAAGCAGCATTAAGACATAAACGTGCAGACCAACAACTTAAACCAATGTACAAATTCAAAACACAATAGTCAGAGTCACAAGTTCTTCATTATTGAACTCACCAAGAGAGACGGGCTCTCCTGCATCATGCTTACAGGTCTAAACAAAACGGCATTCCCTAAAGAAAATCAAACACACAAATTCAAACTCCTCTATCACCTAGGAAGACTCAGCCAGAGGGTCGAGGCGAGCAGCTGTGTCTTTGCATCTTCCGTCAATGCAGTGCGAGCTATTAGAGATGATCAACTTGGATGTGGTTGAGAGTGACCAGGCCTAGGCTGCTGAGGAGCCTGGGGTTAGAGGTGGCCAGCTGGCCTAGGGAGGGGGTGGGTCGCATGGGGTGAGGTCTGGAAGGGGCAGGGCTGAAGGTCAAAGGGGAGGAGGAGGAAGGGAGAGGGGGGCAGGGGAGAGGGGGAGGGTAGGTGAGGTATTTAAAGGATTTCAGAGAAAGGAAAAGGTCCTCTCTCTTTTAAAGGAGTAGAAAACTGTCCCTCCCCCTACTTTCTCTCTCTCTCACACACACACACACACACTGGAGCGTCTCTTCATTTACGTGATTGTAGATTATGTGGCAGCTTCCTAGACCCCCCCCTGGCTCCAGCTGTGTTGTATAGAGGAAGGTACACATGTGAAGAAAGAGGAGGGGAGAGAAGAAGGGACGATGGGGGAAAGAGGACGGTCTCACTGACAACGGCTTACATTTTAATCTATTATCTCATGGTGTTTATCTGTGCCACCCTGCACGGGGCGCGTGCTTCTTCAGCTCTCTCTATACATATATACAGCTTGCTGATTAGCTGTCGATCAGTTTTAATGTACACAGAAGAAAACAAATATAGATATATACTCTGTATTGCTGGGATCATCGGAATGTGTTGCAGAGGGAATCGGGCAAAATTCATACATGTTTTTTTTTTTTTTTTTTTTTTTGTTATTTCCAATTCCAGTGTCATTCCACTTTGTCAAAAGAATAAATGGGAGTTTTTGTACAGCATCTGATTCAACACTACTTGTATGCTACCATTGCAATTATCCATGAAACCCAACAAGGCAATCAAATCATTGCCCAGGCCCTATAAGCAGGGATGTAGTGGGCTGTAATCACATTTCACCATTGCTTATAAGGTCTTGTGTTGCCATTTTGCCCATGTTCAATTAAGCCAGATGAGTTGCATTTTCTGTCCTCGAACTGCAGGGAATGCTTTGAAACAGACGTCTCAATTGAACGCCCGTTTTGAGGGGGTTACGTAGAAACAACCAGCCAGGTAGTTGTAAGCAAGTTGCATAACGTGCCTGGAAGGTGGAGCAATGTTGTGACCTTGGTGAACCCGAAACCTGAAACACTAGCCATTCCAGTAAGGTCACGTGACATCAGCGCATGTCCTCCTCCTGTCTCCTCGGCGGTGTTTTCACCTCGCCGATCCCTCTGTCGCACGACCTTTTGTGTGCTTAGGACACACTCGGCATCTGAACGGGTGGGTGCATGTGGCATCCAGTGTGTGTTCTTGAAATTCCAAGGTGACGTTTCACCTTGGCACCCCTAGCACACCTGAACCAAAGGACTTCCTAGAACTATCTTAGAGTGTATCTTGAATAACATTACAACACAGATCTGGTTGGTTACATGCAGCACTCATACACAGACTTACATACACAACATATATTCTCCCAAACAGTAGGAATTGAACCAACAACCCCGCTCCCCCACCCTGTTCTTTAAATGAAGGCACCAGGGTCCATGCAGCTGAGTCATAGGAAACACCACATACCATCTGGCAATGTGTTACGGTGCTGCTGTTCCGGCGCTCGGTGTGTGTTTGTCCATTCTGTCCCAGGTCACCTCGGGAGTAAACGCTGACGCCAGAGAATATGTAAACACACACACACACACACACACACACACACACACACACACACACACACACACACACACACACACTCCTATCCCCTGGGGTAGGAAATTTCCGCCCACTCCACACCCATTATCTTCCCTGACCTCTGACCCTGAACTTGTGACCTGCTGCTTCTCTCCGCGGTTTGATTGGTCAGTTCGCCTTCTTTGTGTTCCAAGCTGCCACTCTCAGTGAGAATGTTGAGAGACGTAGAGAGACGTAGAGAGAGAAACGCAGCTCACGGGACTGAATGAAACCAAACACGAGACACGGGCCAGGTAATAAGAGAGACGGAGAATAAACGAATGATGGCGAACAAGAAATCAAGAAAATTAATAAAGATGGACGATAGGTGTCCCCACAAAAAGAACAACGTTGAGAAACTCCCGGGGAAAGGTGTTGGCTATGACATTGGACTCCGCCCCCTCGCTCACTGTGTATTGATAACTGCCCCGCCCCCCCCATTGCTCCAGAATTCCCTGCCCACTGTTCCCTTTCTGTGGGCCTGATTTAGCTGACCCTTTAGCTGCCCGCCTCAAATGGCCAGGCAAAAGAGAAAAAGGACCCTGCTGCCAGGCTTTGTTCTCCCAAGGGTGAGGCTGGGGGAGGGCAGTATGTGTCTTAAGACAGGGGTCGCAGATCACGACCTGTAGGGTTAGTAGGTGACCTTTGATCCCTGCGGCTGATATCACAAAGGAAGCCTTATCCCACCTCCCCTTCGTCCCTGTGAGGTCCGGCCCACCCCACGACCTCCCAAAAAAAAAGCCAGAGGAAAAGCCAGATTAAACAGAGGGGGGAAGGGAGAGAGAGACAAAGAGGAAAAATGTGCATTTATCCTGTATTGTGAGTAGCAAAAGCTAAAACCTTTTTAGTTAATGTTTTTAGTGATATCTGGGATAATAAAGTTGCTTTTAGTGCCTCTACTTAGACATTGTAGTACCATGGCCATCTTCTCATTACACACTTTTTCTGAAGCACCCACTTATCCATAAGGCGTAAAGAGCCATACTGTGATCAGGCACATGGTAAAAGACTCACTGCGTCCACATCCTGTTCGTTACACACACAATCCTAACCATACGTGTTATCCATACCATGTACAGTAGCATGTCCTGTGTGGGGCATTGATGCTTGTCTAATCTCACGTTTTCCATCATTGACTAATTCACTTATGCCGCTCAGCAGTTTCAGTAGTCTTTACTTCTTTCACCTCCATTGTCTATCTAATTAAATCCAGACAAGGCTCCACAGAGTCTTGACACAGACAGCGAGTAGTGTTGGGATTCAGCTCCAGTAGGAAGTTGCATCGCATTGTGTAGCGTGAAGGAACTTGCTATTCCTGACCCCTGTGTTTCCTATTTCCCCTCTGGAGCAGCGACTGAACGTGAGAAAGGAATAGGTCACAATAACTGAGCAGGTGTCTGTGCATTCACTCACCAGGACGATTTAACATGGAGTCCTTGCTTTTTATGTTTCCTGCTCCTCTGTATCCTGTTTCCTGTCCTCCCCAATATACCATGAGTACTGAAACAGTCCAGGCAATGGTGCATTAGTACATTCAGATATCCATGTGTGTCTCTGTCCACACTCCGTTTCCATTTCTTTCTATTTGTCTCTCTAGTTGGCCTTCTTGGCTGTCTTATTTTTCCTCCTTGTTCCAGCTGTGTTATGTTGAAATCATTATTTCATGACGATATGATTCTATCAAAAGACTATGAACAATAGCGTTCCATGCCACATTTGTAAGCCCACATCATTGTGCTTTCTTGTTTCCACAGCTGAGCATGGATAAGGCCCAGGCCATGGCGGAGCAGGTGGAGATCAAGGCCAAGGTGGTGCAGACTGAAGTGAAGGCCATTGTCCTCAGACACAAGAAAGCGCTGGAGGAGAGGGAGTGTGAACTACTGTGGAAGGTTAGCCTAACCCTTACTACTCCCCGAAGTCTGCTCTCAATCACAGTCCCTTTGTACACAACGCTGTTTTCACACTCTCTATCCCCCTCGAGTTTTTGAACTCTCGTCAATGTTTTAGCAACTTCTCTTCTTCTTATCTTGTTTTGCTGTGTACAGGTGCACTGACAGTATCTGTAGTATTGGGATCGGCTGTTTGCTATTTGTAAAGTTCATAAGCATAGCACCTATTACTTAGAAGAGGACCCTTGGCTGTTCTTTATCTGTTACCCTGTCTGAATGGTTTGTTTCTGAGAGTCCGTCAATAAGCACTCTTTGACCAAAGTAAAAAAAAAAATGAGAAGCTATAACCTACATGCTCCACAGCCACATCTAATGAAAGCTAATTTCTATAGTATTTTTTAATTTGTTTGATTGTTATACAGTGGTCAATAATTTGATCAAATGAGTGAATAAACGCAATTGATGCGCTTGTTCCTGTAATTGCTTCATAATATGCCGGCCCGAGGCCACAGAAGCAGGGAGCATGACCTCAATCTATTGCCACACCCTGACCGATGAACGGTATAGTTCATAAGTAATTGTGTGTTTCTGTGTTTCTTTGTGTCTGTCGATCTCGGCGGATATCAGCCAGTCTCCTAAAGGATGCCCTCTTTTAGTGGAGGATATTAGTGTCCCATAATCTAATTGGATTTTCTTGTCAAATTGTCAGTCATTGAAAGTCAGCACAATCGGCTATTGACAGCTTCAATCCAGCAAATATTGGTATCGGCCTTCAAAAGCCCATATCAGTCGAACCCCAGTAGAATGTAATAGTCAAGTGCACAGGAGGAAGTGGAGATTTAGACTGTCAAACTGAACTAGGTTTAGGCCACAATGCAATAAATACATAATGGTGTGGTGTGTAGCTTATGAAGTAGACACCTAGGGCCTCCCAGGTTTAAGGTTACCCAGAGAAAGAGGGTTTTTGGGGGGAGTCAAAAGCCCTCACCTCTGAGGACCCCTGGCTAAACCGTGCATCCTGAGTCTCATAAATTGGATAATGATACAATATATATTAGTAGAAGATCTACCACAAGTTGAAAGCCTGAGAATGTACTACAAGCATGGCACTGTAATCCTTAAATGTCTCTCACACCCACTAACACACACACACACACTGGATACTGTGCAGATTTAGCCATATTTAATATGGTGTTGAGGTGTGTGTGTGTGTGTGTCTGTGTGGCTGCATGTGCATGTGTGCTGCTTTGGGCTAATCCATCAAGGGGGGGCAGATCCGTTAATTTAACGTAATACTTACCAGTCTACCATTAAAGAAAACCCTTATTTCTACCCTTCCGCTTGGAGTGGGCTCAGTAACATCGTAAAAACTGCCCTACGTCTTACTCCCTCAGATCTGACAGCTCGTGTGTGTGTGTGTGTGTGTGTGAGTGTGAGTGAGTGTGTGTGAGAGTGTGAGAGTGTGCACAGTATAAGAAGGGAGGTCAAAGTGTCACACAGGAGGTTTTCACTTACCTGTGTTCCCTCTTTAATGCTTCCATGTAGCACTACAGAACATTCACTTTAGCCACAACCTGACTTGGCTCTCTGATAAAGTCATTACAGGCAATCCTAACCCTCTACACCCACACCGAGCCTCTCTCTCTCTCTCTCGCCCCCCCCGCCCAGGTTTGTGCCCCCCAATTCTTTGAAACACATACCACTGTGACCATAAAGTGAAACTCTAGTCCCACAGATGCAAATTACAGTGTTCCTTAGACCAAGGATTAACAAAGGGAGTCTCTTTTGGACACCCCTTTGTTTCATTCAGGACTCCCTCCCCACCATCAAAAGTTCTCTTTACCATAGAGGCAGTAAAGCTATTGTGTTCTGTTCTTTTTGTTTGGAGACAGTAAGTAAAGGCCCAACCCCTGCATCTCCTTTTTAATGCTTTATTCTCTCTCACTGTGCCGTAACTTTATCTGTCTTCTCAAGGGAAATGAAAGATATAGGCTACTGCTTAAGTGAAGGTCCAGGGTTTTTGCGATCTGAATTGATTCAGTTATCCCACTGGCAGTCACTTTAATACCAGTTTCCCTTTTTCTTTTTTTTGTCTTCCTCGTGCTGGTTTCCATTTTTTTCTGTCAGACCTTCACCCTGATGTCTCAATGGTCTGATGATGATTGTCAGATTGTTATTACTGATTATGTATTCTAGCTGTAAGCCACTGTAGAGGACCCTGTTGCACATTGTTGCCTCATTGTCTGTTGCTATTGCTTAAACAAACAAAGAAATGACAAGAAAAGCTGTGGTTTACGGTGATTTTACAACAGCTAAAAGGGGTTAAGCACAATGCATAATTTTCTTATCTTCTTAAGGCCACAGTATACTTGCTGCAGAAATGGATTTTTCCAGTTTTGGACAGGTTTGCAAAAAATGAACCACTGCAATGGCTTTAGGCTCTGGAGTGTGCACATGCCTGCTGACCGAACTAGTCGAATTCTTTGCACACCAGCTTGTCTGCATTTTGTCATAAATATCACATGATTGGTTGTGTTACCTTGTGGACAAGCCTCCTTTGTTACGCTTTCAGCACAGCCATTATTGTTGTTGCTTACCTTTTTAATCTTTACGCACCCACATTGGCATAGAGTGTAAATAAACAAACAATATGAAGCCCCAGTGAGTTTACTTTTGAGTATAATTTGTATGCGGCAACGTGTTCGACTGCATTTCTATTTCAGGAAATTGTATACTGCCACCTTTCCTTTTGCTGCAGCAATTACCTAATTTCCCCATCGGAATCTAATCTTTTATCAGTTTCATCTTATTTTTTATCTGAACTCTGGACCAGAGCTATCCATTACTGTTCCAAATGATATTTCATCTGCTGTTTGTACAACAAATTGCCCATCATCAATATTAAACATCTGCTCCGGTTGTTCCCTCCCTCTCAGGTGGAGAAGATCCGTCAGGTGAAGGCCAAGTCTTTGTACCTGCAGGTGGAGAAGCTGCACCAGAGTCTGACCAAGCTGGACAGCACCATCGCCGCCGTCAGCCAGGTGCTGGATGAGGGCCGCCACCTAGACGTGCTGCTGGCCCGGGAGCGAATGCTCTCCCAGATACATGAACTGAAGGCCCTCAGGGGTCTACTGCAGCCGCAGGAGGACGACCGCTTCATGTTCACTCCCCCAGACCAGGTAGGCACTGGAAATATGAGAGCCAATGTTCTTAAACGGGTTCAGGACCTAAAACTGGTCACTGACCTGTTTGGTTCATCTCCACATCACAAAAGTACTGATTAATGATCTTTGATGAGCAGTAGTAGCAGTAGTTGTAATAGTTTATTAAAGTTGAATCTAGTATAGACTATAAATTAAATTTAAGAACCACAAAACTATTGGCTGTTCCATCTATTACATCTTTGATGAGAAAGTGACAAGATAGATGTTATGTTGATGTTATGACTGTTATCATGAAGAACTAATTCCACCATGGTTCCCTACAGGCTCTGTACATAGCCATCCAGTCCATGGGCCTGATCAGCAGTGGGGCCTTCGCCCCCGTCACCAAAGCCCATGGCGAAGGCCTAAAAAGTGCGCTTCGTGGCAAGCCCTCCTCCTTCACTGTGATTGGATACGATCACGATGGAGAGCCACGCCTTTCTGGTGGGGACACGGTGTCTGCCATAGTCATGTCAGTTGCTGACGGTAACCTGTCTGCGGCAGAGGTAACGGACCACCAGAATGGCACATACACAATCAGCTACATGCCCAAGTGCGAGGGGGAGCACCTTGTGTCGGTGCTGGTGTGTAACCAGCACGTACAGGGTAGCCCCTTCAAAGTGACGGTGAAGTCAGGGCGGAGCTACGGGGCCCTGGGCTCCCAAGTGTCGGCCTTCGGGTGCGAGGGGGAGGGAGATGGTCAATTGTGTCGTCCCTGGGGCATCAGTGTGGACAAGGAGGGATACGTGGTGGTGGCTGATCGCAGCAACAACCGCATACAGGTAGAGCGCTAGCTTACTGCTCTGTTGCCACGGTGCTGTGGTTATCAAGAGGCAAAGTAATGTCAGTCGGTCAGGGAACTTTATGCTTTACAGCACTTGAGAAAATAATTTTCTTTAGGTCATATCTATTCTTATATCTTTATTGAGTAGTATCTAATTAATGAAAGGAAGTAAAAGTTATATTATTGTGAAAATATAACCTTTAATTTTTAATTAATTTTTAATTTAACTTTTTGTATTCAAATGAAATTCATGACATCACACAATGCATGGGACTGCTATGATACAGTAATACAGTATGGTGATGTATGGAGATAATTCTGTTTTGGATTGCAAGAAAACATACGCATTTAATAATAAACCACATTTTTGTATAAGCAGTTCTTCTGTGTAGGTATGCAATATGTAGTAAGCGAAGTTTGCTAACGGTTCAGTTGCTTAAGTTGAGTAACCAATTATCCAAGTAGCCTAGCATTACTGTATTTTCCATAGAAGAGATGAAGTCAGCTGACAGTTATTCAGGTTATTTATCCTCATTTTGTTCCACCGTTGTCCAGATCTTCAAGCCCTGCGGTGCCTTCCACCATAAGTTTGGTTCTCTGGGTTCTCGGCCCGGTCAGTTCGATCGTCCAGCCGGGGTCGCTTGCGACAGTCAGAGACGAGTCATTGTGGCTGACAAGGACAATCACCGTGTGCAGGTATGAAAATCTATTTGGGCACAATAGAAGAAATGCCTTTGCGGCCTCTATAGTCTACTGATTTTACAAAAATGTGTGAATTTCATTGTGTTGATATATTTTAGCTTAGGATTCCAATACATTTACACTCTCCAACACAGCCACCACTCCAAAGATAATTCTATGAAGGACTGTACTTCTGTTGTAGACGTCACTACTCATTAATTATTTTTAACCTATAGAAACACGTTGGCTACTGAAAACTTGATTCACATCATATAGCTCCAGGTTACCATGCTTACTCCATGTGGTTAAAGCAGAAATATTTCATCCAGACATGTTGAACCTTAAGGCGGCTGTTCTGTCTGACAGGTGTTTACTTTTGAGGGCCAGTTCCTGCTAAAGTTTGGGGAAAAGGGTACGAAGAATGGGCAGTTCAACTATCCCTGGGATGTGGCTGTCAACTCTGCGGGTAAGATCCTGGTTTCGGACACCAGGAACCACCGTGTGCAGCTCTTCGCCCCTGACGGCTCCTTCCTCAACAAGTACGGCTTTGAAGGGGCTCTGTGGAAACACTTTGACTCTCCCAGGGGAGTGGCCTTCAACCACGAAGACCACCTGGTGGTGACTGACTTCAACAACCACCGGCTGCTGGTCATCCGACCCGACTGCCAGTCGGCCCGCTTCCTGGGCTCTGAGGGTACTGGGAATGGGCAATTCCTGCGGCCTCAGGGCGTCGCCGTAGACCAGGAGAACCGCATCATCGTGGCCGACTCCCGCAACCACCGAGTCCAAGTGTTTGAGCCCAATGGAAACTTCTTATGCAAATTTGGCACGCAGGGGAGTGGTTTTGGACAGATGGATCGCCCCTCCGGTGTGGCTGTGACGCCTGACGGAGTCATCGTGGTCGTAGACTTCGGAAATAATCGCATCCTCAAGTTCTAAAGAGTCATCTCTCTCTCTCTCTTTATTTTCACATTCTCACTCCGTTTGCCCTTCTGCATCGTAGGTTGGTGAAGGAAATGGAGAAGAGAGAATGAATCAACAGACACAACGGGAGGAGAGTTCAATGGGAGGATTGAGAGCAGGTGGAAATGAAGGGAAAATAAAACGATAGATGATTATTTTTTACATTTCTGTTAATATTCTCTAAATCAGATATCTGTGGTATGTATGACAAAGGGGAACTCTACAAATTGATAATCAGTAGAAAAAGAGCCATTTTTCCCTTCCCCAGTCTCAGCTGCTCTTAACTCTCTCTAAGCTCTCCTCAAGTATCCATCTCAGGGAATTTCTCACTTTTCTTGAAATCTTGTACCCTCTGCTCCATACCTACCTCATTTAGCTCTTTATGAATGTACTCATAGTCGCTGAGCAGAGGTTTAGTCCGTGAAGTTTTACAAAGAAGAAAAGAAAAGTCTACCTCAATAGTTTATTTAAGAGAGACAAAAAAGAATAGACTCTTCAGTTGATATTTGCACAGGATTAATGGAATTCTTGCTGTGCAGTTGGAATATGAGTTAAATGAACCTCCTGAATGTTGTTGCTGAGACAATACTCAGACCGCTGTAGAGGCTGCATTATTCGTTCTGATTGGGTTTCGCTTGGCGAGGAAGCTAAGGTACAGTGGTGTCCTTTCATGTTTTTTGGCTAGTTAGTTGATCTCTTTTTTTTCTTATGCATCGACCTTTGTCTCTTTGTGGCTCTGTGGAGTGTGTAGTAGCCCAAGAAGAGTGCTTGAAGCGATGCCAAACTTGATGGAATCAAATTTAGCTCAGGTCATGGTAGGAGACTGATATATTGAAATGATCAGTTGTTTCCAGGCTCTCCCTCTAGCTTTACTGGCTAATTGATCATAGTGGATGCTGACTTTGCCAGGATGAATTCCTTGATGATCGAAATTATAAAGGTATGGAAATTACCCTCGAAATGATCCCCGAAATAAGCCCTGTAATAAAACCTTTTTATATCCAAAGTATTCAATTATAAATCTACCCTATCCCTGATGCCTGTCCCATAAGATAGCATGAATACCAACTAATGTTTTTTGTAAAGTAAACTCTGCTGCATTAACAGCTAAGATGCAAAGATCCATATGCAAGGAGAGCTTTGTCTCCTCCAAAAGAGAGGACCCACCAAAGGAATTTACAGATTAATTTTGATGTGGATCTATCAGCGATCATAATTTAGAGATTTAATCATATTTGAATGACACCTTTGTTGGTGAGGTGTGAGTAACAAAAGAAGTAGAAATCTAATTTGGATGTCCAGAGGACGATTGATAAAGGCTGATCTAACCAATCCTTTCAGCCACTCTGATTGTGGCTGAAAGCCACTTAATTTGGCTCTTGCCTAAGATTCAATCCAATCCTTTGAGAGGGGCATGATCACAAAGCCCTGCCCTATTTATTGATGCTTGGAGTTCAGGACAGATCTCCAGATCGAGTGCTAGTAGACCAGTCCTCTAAAGATGGAGGTCTATAGACCAACTAGTGGAGTCAACCAAAGGTAGAATTTCTGCACAATGGCCAAGTGTACATTTGGCATTTAAATAAACTATAAATCCCCATTAAAGACATTTTGTTGAATAATCATTGTTGGGAAGTCTAAAGCGCCCAAAGCTCATGGAGTTGTATTCACAGCACTGTAAATATAAGGCTTAAAACTAGGAGAATAAAGATTAAGCCTGCTGGGGTCTCGATTGATGTGTGCAAGTCCTATCACAGTGGTGTCCAATCAGGTGTCAAGAGTGTGCTGGATTTCCTTCTAACCAATCACTACACCTGTTGATTTCACTAAGTTGCTCCCTCTCTGCTTGAAGGTGCGCTGATCAGTGAAATCAGATGCTGTAGTGTTTGGTTGGAAGGAAAACCTGCAGACTCTTGGCCCTCGGTGGTACATGGTTAAACACCACTGTCCTATCACATCTTGCTAAGACAAGGTCGCTAGCGGTTTGGGAAGACCCCTTTGCCCTATGTCTGCAGAGATGTTTGTATAGAAGAGAGGAGACCTGATCTCATAGCACCAAAGAGAACTCCTTTCACTCCCTGGCCTTTTTTCACCTCAGCCCATCAAATGATACTCCTCTTCTTCAGTTCAATTCCCTATCAATATTAGATGGCCCATCGGCTCAAAATAGCATCTCAAATTAGCCTTAGCATCCCAATTGGATAACTATTGAAAGCAAATACATACTAACAATATCCTTACACCTTTGTGGTGCATGCAGTGTGGGGCTTGCCCTTTGTTCAGTACGTGTCCCACTGGAATCAGTAGAAAATCAAGGTTCTGTTAGCCACTTCCTAAGCATAGCAAAGAATCATGAGGCCTATCTTAAGATTCACTGACTGACTCTCACCTCAGAGGAGAGGGCCAGTCTGCACATGATCAGGATTTACATCCTCATATCTCAGATATCCTTTACCTCAGTGGTCTCTTTTGATTTTTTTTTCATATACCTCAACTCTTGAATACCTCAAGTATGTCACACATACCTACTGTGCGTTTGAACCTTCAAATACCTCATCTTGTAACTCTCATATACCTCATTCTGTATACCTCAATTTTTACTCTATTATTTAAACATACCTCATCAAATATTTATAAATTACCAATATACCTCATTCTTTGAATCCTGTGTTACAGTACATGTCCCACACCTCTTGGACCAAAGATCTCATTGTGGTTCTGTTTCAGTTTAAATAAAAGATGCGTTGTGGTCATCACTCCATCTTGCATCCCTGAACAGCTTTCGTTTGTTCAGTCTACTGTAAACTGCCTTGTATCATCAAGAAACCAAATATCACAGATGGAAGCATTGTGCCAAAAAGATATCTCTGAGAGTTCTGTGCCAAACAGGGTTGGCACTTGGACCACACTGTTTTAGATGACAAATGTCATTGGACCATTATATCAAAGATATAAGTGTTAAACAAATCAGAGCACCTGGCGTTAAATCTTTTTTCTCTGATTGGATGCACTTAGGAGGGCTGGGCCCCATTTATCTTCCTCACAATAATGACCATGTAGATTCCACATGTACTTTGTTACTGTGCGCGATGGGAGGAAAAAAAGAGGGAGTGGCCTTTGAATGCACAAGAATGGTCTCTTAATTCAGCACAACTTACCATTATTCCACAGCGAGAGGTGTGGATGTTGAGATGCTTGGTGTTGGTTGTGGAGGACTGTAACTTCACAGACGAGTCTAAACTCAACCTTTTTGACAATGCAAGCTGTGGTTTCAACAAACACATCAAATGATTACATCTAATGTGTGACGATAAGCCTGTTTATTATTTGTTATTAAGTGGAGATATTAGCACATTAAAGGCAAGCCAGTTTGAGTCCACAGACCCTGCTGCTTTGAACCCAACACCTAGCTTCACCAATAGGATAGTTTTTTTGTGTTTCAGTATTACTCTATGAAATGTTCAGTCATGTCTGCATCTGTTTTTTGTTTTTTTTAAATTAAGGTTGCAGAATTCTATCTTTAAGATCCTTAGGTCTTCACTCTTAAAGAGGAAAAAATGTATTTTAGACCTTTTTTTTTTTTTTTTTTCATTTGTTGCATGCTTTAAAAAGTCCTTGTATTATACTGACGTCTCTCAGATAGGTGTTGAAAACTCAGAAGGGGTGGGTAGCTAAATCTTGGGATGGTTTTATCAAAATATATACCCAAAGATTTGTATGTGTGTTAGGTTTGTGTTGGATGGAATTGACCTTTGCGATTGTATTTCCTGTTCTCTAGAGGCTCTGCAGAGCACAACCCCTGTTCAGCCAGCCACGCCTTGATTCCTGAGATGGGATATAGGCAGACGTTTCAAAGCATAACATACAGACTTAACAGATGCTGGTGTGCCACTCGACCATAAATGCTTAATTTTCTTTTGGATAGACACATTGACGTATTGTCCTATCACACTCAAGACCTGTAACTCTTCTATAGGTATAGGAAGCTGTAAAAGCACTGCTTAATTTTCTCAGTCAGTTATCTGTTATTATTTTTCTTACTCAGTTAGTTATGGGAACTCGCTCACTTTCATATGAGAGAAGCTACAGTAGGTTGCTCCAGCAGAAACTTAGCCGGCCAGCCTGGCTTTTCCCTCTGTCTCGTAAGAATCCAGGAAGTGTAGTGATGGCTGCTGAGCATGTGATTGGTGGACTGCACTCCTGTTGGAGGGGGTTTATTTAGCCCCTGTGGTTTTGTCCACCATTTTATTTCTGGCCTCTCATGGCTTTAAGAGGAAAAAAAGCAAAACTGCACCAGATGACGCGTGCAAGGTCATAGACCTCTTTTAATGATTGTATACTCTAAAGAAAAAGTTGGAAAATTTAGAAAGGAAAAAAAAAAAAAAAACTCAGGTAGTTCTCGGCGGCCCTGCCCTGCAGGTGTCTCAGTGAAACGTGTCCCTTAGTGATGATGTAGTGATTTTTTTTTTCTGTTATGACCTCTCAATACTAGTCTGATTCTTTTGTGTCCATTTGCATATTATAAAACACATTATTTCTCAATCTGAAGAATGCTTTCTATTAATTTCCCCAGTTTACTTTATTTCTTTTTATTTGGCCAACTATTTGTTTTTCCAAACACAAAAGTACAAATACTCCACACCACTTGATGCTCATTGGCCCTTTTTAGAATGTATTTTTGTTTTTGAAGAAAGGGGGTTGATTGGGATCTTGTTGATGCTCACTCGCTACAACCTACTGCTCGTAGCAATATGAGACAGAACAGAGGCCACAGAAAATACTCTACTCTTTCAAATGTTTCACACCAGCACTACTTTCAGCTGATCAGTGGGATCAGATGGTTTTGGAACATTGATCATCTTCATATTACAGGTTTAACATAAGCAAAGATGGGGAAGTGAAAACTAAAAGCCAACTTGTCCAAAGTTGTGTTCTGTTCTGTCCTCCCTTTCCCTACAGCAGCAGGTTGTGTGTGTCGAGTGTGTGTTGTGTTTGTGTTTGTGCGCTGCATATGTGTTGTCGTTGAGCAGAAATCCACTGAATGTATCCTCACAGTCCAAGAGGGAGTGCGAGCCGGTGTGGCCAGCTGAGTTTAGATGAGTGCTGCTGGCGCGTCCACATACATGCCACCGTGTGTGTGTGTCTGTGTGTGTGTGTTTTTCTTAGTCTGTAACAAAGTGTGTGTTTGCCTGCACACCTTCCCCCCCTTTTAACACACACATTCAAACACACACAGTGCTGAGTGGAAGTGCAGATGTCAGGTCTTCAGTTTAAATAAGGCAGAGGAGACTATAATATATCGGCCACCTGCTGCTCTCCCGGTCTTCTGTGGACTTTAAACATTTCCTATGCAGTTTTTTTTGTTTACACTTAAATAAACTTGTATTTCTTTGAATTCAGATTTTGAGACTCTTTCTTTGCTCTTTCATAAGCTGCACAAATACTAAATAAAACTCATTTATTAATGTGACTGTTTTGCTGAGGTGACTTGGTGCATTGTTTTAACAGACAGGGTTACATCATAAGCTTTGAATGTATCAAGCTAAAGTTTTAAAGCATAACTTGAACTCTTGACACTCCTTACTGTTCTCTGCTTCAGGTGACAATTAGTAGCTTATACATTTGGGACTATATGCATTTAGTAGAAGGAAGTCTAGATGAGTATATCCTACTTCCTCACTACACATAAGTGATAACACCTCTGCTGGAGTGATGGGCTCTCATGGTTTCAGTCCAGAGAAATTGACAGTACTAACAGGTTAACCCGCCCAGGGCATTAAAACTAATTCAGCCTGTGTCAACTTTTTAGTGGTTCTTAAACTGGTAGAGTCAGTCGCTGTCTGTGTGTATGTTGTGTACAAGTAGAGGTAAGTAACATAGTCAAATGTGATCTCAGGTACATACACAGACTAGTGCATAACGTGCTGTCATCTCCCCCTAGTGGAGATAGAAGAAAAACAAATGTTGCTACAAGTGGTGATGCCGGGGTTGATGCCAAAATGTTTTTAGTTTTTGTAGCATATGAGCACCAAATTGTCAGATTTCACAAAGACATCTAGCTCATTTAGCCATCCAAACTGACCCCAGTGTAGGGATTTAAAATGTTCCCTTCCTATTTAAATTAATCCATTTTCCCTGGTCAAATTATCTATAGGTACATTTTTGTGTTGTGTTGATTGCCCAAAATGTCCGTGAGCCATGGCCAATTTTGTGTTAGGCCACACCCTTTTACAAGTTCATTGGTTAATGGCGGCCAAGTTTTTGGAGTTACATTTCTTGGGAAGCATTTGCACATGAATATCTATGAAATTTCATGAATGCTGCTCTTCCAGCTGCAGGACTGAAAAAATACCTTTATACTGTTGGATCTCAACAATTTGAAATGTTCAACGTGTGATGACGTTTTGTAATTTACTGTTTTTGATGTTCCCACTTTCTCCCAACCTGCCTCGTTTACTTCTAACTTCAATTAGTGATTTCCTACATTTCCCAGAATTCATTCAGATTAATTTTTTTCCAGTCAAGATAAAGAGAGTGGAGAGAGAGAACAAAGCCGTGGTCTGCTATGCCCGGTTTTTCAAAAGCTGTCGAAGAAGGCGCTGTGATTCACACACTACTGATGACAGATCTGCAAAGATGGAAGCTGTGGCTGCATTGCATTCTGGTCTATCTAAGCTACTGTCAGTGTAGCTGGTGTCTCCTCCTCTACTAGGGATTTCTCCCTGTATGATTGTCAGTGCAAAATACACCCGTGTAAGTCAGTGATTTCAGCAACTGGAAACCAGGAATTAATCCCAAATTTTGACCTGCAGGAGTTGAAGTCACCCTTGGGCCTCATGGTAGCATTTATTCTTAAAAGTTATCATTTTATAGAAGCCTACATTGGACTAAATATATTGTTGCTATATTTCCAGAACCTGCAAAGAATCTGCCTGTGTTTGGAAAGGATTAAATGTATCCCTATATTTCCTATATATCTTTAGTGAGCCTAAATGGTTCACTGTCTCAGTTGCAGTTCCCTACCTCTGCAACTTGATGTCAGCAGCATCACATCTCACATTCAGCCGAAGGGATATCTGTCACGTGAGCCAACTCTGGTTTGTAGTATCTTTATTCATGGTCTTTATCAAATCAACAGTACCACATATATTGTGTAAATAAGAACACAAGCTGCGAGATGCACCGTGGAGCTGCATCGATCCGGGTTGAGATCCCTTACTGTGAAATGTATTCACCCAGCAGTCTGTGTGTGTGTGTGTGTTTGTGTGGTGGGTGGGTGGGTGAGGGGGTGCTAGAGAACAGAACTAAACTGTAGGTTATTGAAAACAGCAACGACAAGACACGAAGAGGTGTTGCTGATCAAACAACAGCCGGCTGGTGGGACCTCAATCATCTCCACGGCACAGAGCTGGGAAAACAGGAGCAGACGAGCACCTGCATGTGTAAGCCCCGGCAGATGGCTGAGAGGTCCTCGGTTGATGTGTGTGTGTGTGTGTGTTTGTGTCTATGCGCGGCCATGTTGCCTCCCAGAGGAGCCAATTAGCTGTAGCAGACTGAGGAAGCGCCACAGAGATCCAGGTTGTTTCACTTTGGCGGCGACAGCAGAAACTCCATCACTCCACCGCTCTGTCTGTAGCATCAGTCACCTTTCAGTCACCAAAGAGCTGGATGTCACGTTAGTAGTGTTTCTCAGTCGGATGCACTGTATATTGAGGAGGGCGGGGGTCTCTTTCTGGTCACACTAAAAAGTCACAGATCACATCATTTTGTTGCACTTTTCATGAAACACCTTTGGAGATATCAACTGATCATGGATCGGTTGCTGCAAATCCTCTATTAGATGCCACTACAAGCCCGTTTTGAGCTGAATTTAATATTTTTTCTGGACTGGGCATCACTGAAAGCAGAAAGCAGGATCCCACTCATTGTGTTACTGTTAACCTGAGACGGCGAGGCGTGGGCAGATGCGAGCGTACCTCTCATCCGATCAAAGAGAGCAGCCAAGCGAAAGGCAGCTGACGTATAAGTCTTGACGTCGCGGTGTGACGTGGGCGCGACGTAGTTCGGGGGCTCCTGAGGGCGATTGCCCACGAGGTGACTTCATGTTAAATAAAAGTCCAGGTTCTGAGGAGGATCGGCCCTCGAAGTTTAGGAAGCGTGGGCAAAGAGAGAGAGAGAGAGAGAGAGTGGGCAAGTGCGGGGGAGAGAAAGAGATAGAGGCATTGATTTTGTCTTGTATTGCACACTCTTCAAAGACTTTCTGGCATATCGACTGCAGCTAACAGGCGAGAGGCTGTTTACTATCTATCCCATCGCGGTCCTTGACTGGCAGGAGGGATGGGTAAGAGCTGTACGTGAGATAATGCAGCTCTGTTCACTGATAAAGACAGAATATTCTTCAAAATACGCGAAAATAAGTGTCCCAGGACATGACGCCTTAGCCCCGCTGATCCGCCAGGACGCCCCTGGAGGTGACAGCTCGGTCGTTTCACCTCAAGGTTTGTGCATCATCTTGAACTCGGCAACATATTGTTACCGGTTCTGCTCAGCGTGAGTAGTGCGGCGCGATGTTGTATGAGGCAGAGTCAGTTGCCCGTTGTCACACCACGAACAGAGCTGTGGACAGACGCATGCAGACAGATTCAGCTCTGCAGGGAGCTGAAGATAAGGTGTTAAAATCGTCCTTATGTCTTGCAGGAACTGTTGTTTATTCTCTATTGAACTACTGCTAGGCTGAATAGTTCCAAGCCAAGTGACATCATGTGTAAACTTTTTTTTTCAAACTGTGTACCATAAAAAACAAGTATGCTGAGAGACTCACATGGTTCAGCTAATTGAAGGCCAATATCTATATTTTTGGATTGAACCTGCTGGTGTTTTGTGCCAATATTCAATATCTTCCCAAAAAAATGACACAGATTCAGTGTTTTCCCCCAGACTTTTATTCTTGTCAGGGTGGAGAAGCCTCTGAAGCAGCATTTAGAGCATCATGGCACACTAAAACCCAGGATAATGAAACGGTATAGGCAGGGAGAGGCAGGTTTCATTGCAGGTTTTACAGACTGGAACATTATTTGTGGCGGGTTCAGCGTAGATAACGGGAGGGGCTGGAATAAACCCTCAGGACACTTATGGGTTCCTTCTCAAAAACCTTTTGATGCAGTCTCAAAGCAATGAACCATTCTTTCTCTATCCCTTTCTCCTCCACTCTTCCTGACCAATCCTTACCTACTAGTCGATACTCTTACACCTTCAGCACATCGATGATTATTCTCAACCAAAACATTACTTTGGCTCGCTCTGGCTCGCTCCATCATTCACCGGGGAACATGGGAATAAGCACCAATAAGCTTCTTACTTGATATGGGGGTCCGTCCCTGGCAGCAGCTTGGGGAGCCACACAGGAGAAAGGGATGGGGCGTGTTAGGGGAGACAAATGAGTCAAACGATGATGCCAACCTTTCTGCCGTGGGAGATCGAGGGGACGCAAGTGAGTCAGCAACATCAGAGGTAAGATGTGTAGTCTCTTTTGATATTTCAGCTCATTTTGTTTCAGGAAGTAGAAGGTCAATGTCACAGTATTGGGTGAAAGTTTTCGAGAGGATTGAACGCTACTGTGTTGACATAGTAGCGTTGGGACATGCGGTTACTTATAGCCACCCTATTACCTGATGTTCTCTGATTATGTTTTTTTTTCTCTCAGATGGATTAGAGTCTCCTGAGACATCTTCATCTTCCATCCTTCCTGCCAGGGAGTCATGGCAACCCCACTATAGCCCCCGTCGTCAGGCAGAATGTGATTGAATGTGAATAATGCGGGGAGAGATGGGATAATGGACCCACTATGGCCTTGTAACCTCAAGCTCTGTCTAGGCTGACCAGGGGATACGCCCTAGTCGTGTTCGTCAGGCGCACGCATGCACATCCGCAGCACCTGACTAAGCCGCCGGACAGCCAGTGGACCGGTAACCATGCAAACAGACAGATGCAGGATGGAGTCGCGTAGAGCTCATTGACCTCTGCTCTGTTCTTGGCGCTGTGTTTACCCGTCCGTCCATCCCAATGCATCCTCCCGACAAAATGAGACCAACCCTAGATCATAAACTGCACAGATAATAGCCTGCTCCTGTCCAACAATTTGAGTCCTTTCATCCGTGTGTGTGTGTGTCTGTGTGTGTGTGTGTGTGTGTGTGTGTGTGTGTGTGTGAGACAGAGAAAGAAATGGCGAGAGAGGAAGCGAGGGAAAGAGAATAGGAAGTTCAACAGTGATTTCTAATAAAAAAACATCTTTGGAAACCCCAAAGATCTTTTATTCTTCTCTCTTTCCCCTCGCTTCCTCTCGCTATTTCTCTCTCTCTGTCTCACACACACACACACACACACAATCACTGCTCTGATGTTCCCTCTCTCGGAACTTTTTTTTTTTACCAGGTCAAGTCAGAAAAACATAAATTAAAAAAAATCTATAGTTCATGTGCATTTGAAGCTATTGCAGCAAAGAACAATCTGTGCGCAACACTTGCCCAGAAGTAATTACTGCAGCAGCTCGTTCCTGAGGAACGTCTACATCATTTCAGGTGTAAATATTCATCAGATTTATTGTTTTTCTTGCTTCAAGAAAAGCCTTAAGGTTCTCCAGACCTGCTGTACCTGCTCTGTGTGTGTGTGTGTGTGTGTGTGTGTGTGTGTGTGTGTGTGTGTGTGTGTGTGTGTGTGTGTGTGTGTGTTTGTGTTTGTGTTTGTACATGGTTTAACTAGCCAGTTTCTCAATCCCTAACAATCCTTTTTTGTTACATCAATGTCCTAGAAGTCAGTCAAGCGTAACGGGTATGCTAATGTCAATATCCTAATTATATTCCTTCTCCATCTCTCTGTCTCTCTCTCTCTCTCTCTCCCTCCTTCCCTTCTCTCGAGTGGAGGACCAGGAGGATTTGAACTCTTGTGTCAACATGTCAAAAACAGATTTCCCATACCACTATGGCACACACACACCATAACTTACATGTTCAGAGATCAAAAACCAATGACATACATCGCCCACTAACTTCTCTCACAGCAACAATCCCCTGTCTCTCTACCTCTACATCCTCCTCTTCCCCCCCGGCCTCTCTTTCTCTCTCTCTCCCTCTCTCTCCCACTTCATTGAGTTTTCTGTTTGAATAAAATGAAAGGATTTTTATCCTGTCTGATGTACTGACGGCAGCTGAGGACCCAGTGGTAAAGTGCATCAAAGTTTGTTTCATCTGGGGGTACATATGCTTGGCTTTTTGTTCAGAATTGTTTTTAGTCCTGATTGTAGGCAACTAGCATTATCCAAAGGAAGAAGACTGGCCTTTAGGCAATAAAAAGTCATTATTTTATATTATTTGGCCTGTAAGACAAATAAATATGAAGTCAATATAGCTGATTGTTTATTTTTTGAACTATTTTAGGTGAACAACCACGTATTCATCCACTGCACAGTGTGTTTTTTAGCTGTGTCTCCCATCACCCACCACCTCCACTTCCTATAGTAACAGGGGAAAAACATCTTTCTATTATATTTCTTGTGAATTTTACCAATCTCCTAAACAAAACAACCAGGCTTGGCTGCATTTCATTTAAAATGACTTATAGCATTTAACTTCCGAGCTGCTACAAGTTCTCATTTTTTTCTTCACGATCCTGCTAGTTTCCTACCAATCTGTCAACGTAGCGTGTGTGTTAGCATGGAGCGCCGGCGGCCAACGATCTACCGGGGACACGTGGATGATCTTGGTGACGCCTCATCCACAGCACAAACACCACAATGAGCCAAATGATGTGTGCACAACATTTAAAAGTCATCTGATAATGAGATAAGGACTGGGTCGGAAACGTTGCATCTGCTGGGATAATGATTTGGTCCACATCAATAGAGGAAAGCAAACACGGCACTATTGGCATAACAGATCACTGATCAATAAAATGGCATGCAGCCAGTTAGTTATTTAAAAATCAACCACACGTGTATAGAATATTTATTCAGATAAAAATCTGTTCAGCCCACTTGTACAGTCATGAGATATTAATGACAGCAAAGAAAAGCATTTTCGAAGTGGAATAAAAACACGGCCTTCACCTGGTTAGAGAAAATGTGATGTAAAGGAATAAAATGAATGGGTTAGTCATGACAGTCAAAGAAAAATAGTCCAAAAAAACTCCCAGTGCAACTTTATTTCATGTGCAGATCGCTTTGCTAAATTTGAGATAGAGAGCTCAGAGATTTTCACCATGACTTCTGAAGACACATCTGTTAGCTAATGCTAATATCTGCGAGGCCTCTCGGGCCATCAAATATTGAAGCGCTGAACATTAAAAATGTACAAGGTTAACAATGCCGTGTTTTTTCTCTGATCCTTCTTGTACTGATCATCTTGAAAGGACGAGACACCCCCCGGAGGATGAGCCGCCCTTATGCGTCAATAATGCGTTGGGATCCAAATGATATACTTCCTCTCGTACTATTACTTATTTCCATGGGTTTCCAGCAGAACGTGAGTCTTACAGATGGTGAGTAAAGAGAAAACAGGGAGGGTTGTTGTTTCTAAGTTATATTGTTTCATTACGGTGAAGGCAATATTTTCAGGTAAGTTTGCCTAGTTAAGTTAGCTATGATTAGACTGATTAGACATCGTTATACATAGTTATACTTCAGTTCTACTGCCAGAATTGCATTCAATCTCCTACTGTATCTTATGGTTGATCGCGGAGGAGAAATAGAAGTGCAAATCTACTCTCATTCCTCCTGCCTCCCTCATCCCAAGCATCTTTCCAGGGTCCCATCTCTCTCTCTCTTTTCTCTCTCTAACCCATTTGCCTTTCCTTCGTTCCCTTCTCTCTCTCTCTCTCTTTCTCTCTCTCCAAACTCTTTGTCTCTCCGTCTGCCACAGAAGTTGTGAATAAAACCTCTAATGAAGACCAGAGAGACATTATCGCACGTCACCTTAGAGGTCCACGCATGAATAAATACTCAAACTGTGACCGAGAAAGCTTGGAATGAACCTCATTATCGTTATTCAAGCCTTTTCAGAGCTGGAGATGCTTTTGATGTTGGAGTATAACAGGAGAAGCACTCTTCAGCTTCAACTCAGACCCTCCTGTAACACCGAGGAGCCAAGGAGGTTATGTTTTCGCCCGTTAGCTAGTTTGTTTCTCAGCTGCATATCTCAAAAACCTATGAGCAGATTTCCGTTAAATCCGGTGGACAGATAAACCTTGGGCAAAGGAACAATTGATAAGATTCTGGTGGTGATCTGGTTCTGGGATTTCCACCATTAGATGGAAATCGAATGGAGATACAGACTTGATCCTTGATCCAAATCCTAAGGGCGTGTTTGCAGGGTGAAGAAATCAATTTCACTCAAAACTTTTAAGTGATCGGGATGATGTCTAACAGCAAGACAGTTGTTAAGCGTTGGCGGTGGTTTGATCGCCTTCTAGTTTGACATACGGTGACACGCGGTGGCAGCTACATCCATCAAGTTGATCGGGGGTGGGGGGGGGGTAGGCTTTGAGTAGCGAGAAGCTTCACCTGTTGTCTCAAGCTGTCAGGGCCAGCCGCGAAGACAAGGCGGTGTGATGCCATTTGGTGGTGAATTTATCTTCAAAGGTCCTGTTATCTATGGGTATGTGCGCCCACGTTCAGCGACGTCTTGCATGGCGCTGTAGCACGAACTCACTTCCCTCGACTTCCACGGTAACAACACTAATGATCAGTGTCACTACAATCACGCCATCGCAACGGAAACGCCGCGGGGCAAACGTTAAAAAAATGTACAATGTTGACAGCGAAGTTATTCACTGAGGCAAAGCAAAGATTAACTGTGGCAGAGAGTCACAATGTTTGTTCTCCGCCACACCCCAACACCGATCACATACACTACATGGCCAAAAGTATATGGACGCCTGCTTGTCCAATATCTTGCAAAATCATGGCCGTTAATATGGAGTTGGTTCCTCTTTGCTGCTCCAACACCCTCCACTCTTCTGGGAAGGCTTTCCACTAGATGTTGGAACATTGCTGCTGATTTGCTTCCATTCAGCCACGAGACCATTAGTGAGGTCAGGCACTGTTGTTGGGCGATGAGGTCTGGCTCGATAGTCGGCGTCCCAGTTCATCCCAAAGGGGTTGAGGTCAGGACCAGTCAAGTTCTTCCATGCCGATCTCCACAAACCATTTCTGTATGGACCTGGCTTTGTGCACGGGGGATGCGTCGTCATGCTGAAACAGGAAAGGGGCCATCCCCAAGTTGGAAGCACAGAAGCGTCTAGAATGCCGTCGTATGCTGCAGCGTTAAGATTTCCCTTCACTGGAACCTAACCACGAAAACCAGCCCCAGACCATTATTCCATTAATAAGTAAGTAAGTGAGGTTGATCATTTGGGTGGTTTCATGGCTGTTTTTCTTCTTTCTTTTTCTGACAAACACACAAGAAGGAAGGGGCAAAGAAAGAGGAGAAAAAGAAACAATGCTATCATTCACACTTTCTAATGAACAGCCCTTCAGACTCAGTCATCAGCGAGGACTGAGTTTGGCCTTAAGCGCTCCTATGTCAGTTTACATCACCTACATGGCCTCATAATTACCTCGGCTGGAACATTTCAGTATTACACCCAGGTGACAGGTGATCGGAAATAACAAATACGTTTTGGACATTTTCTCATTATAGGAGGTATTTTAGAAATATTATAAACACATGGATGAACTGAGGTCATTATAGTATTCTGAGCATATCTGATTTATACTATCTAATATCTAAGTGGCTTTTACTGCCCACCCTGTTAGATAAGTGATCAGACTTTAGGCACACAATGGCCGCCATACCTCACCCAGGGGGGAGAACTTGATAGTGAAACTGAGGGATTTTATTTCCCCAGACCTCCATGCAAAGGCTTAGAGCTCCTGGCTCATGTGCTGAATTTGTTTGTACATGGGATAATGCTCGGATGTCCGCTATGAAATATGTCCACGTGGTAAATGTTCATAAAATACATCTTATGGTGGCTTATAGATGTGACCTTCTGACAAATAGTAAAACAATCTGGCATTTAAAAAAAGGCAGAGATAGCGGCAGCTCAAGGGCTGTTATAGAGCCTCCGGGGACAACTTACATGTTTTCCTTTGCCCTGGAAAATGATTGTTCCACTTTACACTGAAACAACCTTGATCACTGAAACATCCGCCCGTTCTCCAAAACCACTAGGATTTGTACAAAACGAGTTTCATGAATTATCGGGGATACAATTATGTTTAATAACCAAGTAGTTGAGTATGTGAGAGTCATCGCATTCACTCTGTTATTGGCCCATTGCTTTGATATGAGGCAACTGACTGGTTTGAGGTAGGGGCGGGTAGATCAGCTATATCTGTAGAACTGTAGCATTTTGATTTCGCAACATCGAGATGGCACTTCTAGTTTGACCTCCTGTTGTTTATTGTGGTGACGCAGAGTTTGATTTAGCCAAATTCAAATTGTCTAGCACATTTCTGCAGAACTCGGGCATTGGAAACCGAACATCGTGAGAACTAGCGTCCACCCTATCTGCTTCTAGTCGGAGCCATCTGGACGATAGCCGCTCAACTCCCGTCAAGACTTTGCTGCAGCCGCTTGCATTTGGCTGCGTGTCAGCGGGATTGTCCGCATGTTTCAGATTCAATTATTTGTACTTCGGCATCATGTGGACCACATGATCGACTAATGACATGCCCATAGAATGACTAACGGTGACTCTGCAGAAGCATATCCCCATTAACTATCACCCTGCTTCACAAAGACACAAAGGGTTGACTTTACAACGAGCTTCGCAACTTTCCCCCAAAGGATTGGCAGGAAAATAAGCCCAAATTGAAGCTCATTACTTTTATTGTTTTTTTTTTTTTACAGCCTTTGACTCAGCTTGACCCATGATCGTCAGTAATTCTGGGGAGGGGCACAGTATAAGTTAGCTTAGTGTTCTTAGTTAACCACCTGAGGTAATAAGATGAAGGGTCGTTGTCAGCTTTGCTTTATAGCCAGAATAACAACACATATATCCTGAGGTGAATAATAACCCTGTCCACTCAGCTTATTGAGGTCATTTGTCTCATGCTTTGTCAAAGCAGACTTTATTACACCTCATAAATTGTCCAACCAATGGGATGCAGCGTATACAACTGCCAAACCACAAACAAGGCCTGTGCACCAAATGATCAATCCAACTGAAAAAGACTCATTTGTTGGCTGGGAATAATAATGTCTTTACAAAAAGGACAAACTGTTGTGCAAGTACAGATTTTTCGGAAAACTGATGCTCAAACGTTGCTTCGCTGCTTCCTCAGATAACAAAAAATAACAAAATCCGGACATGTAGCATTCAGTCACGTCGCCGAACTGAATGAATCAGAGTTTCCGTAACAAACACGATGGTTATTCCAACAATGCTGTGCAGCGTGTAAGTATTCTGCCATATAAATCTGAATGGGAGACAGAACATTTCATTTCCAATATGATCCTCAGGAGAGCGAGAGAGCGAGAGAGAGAGAGAGAGAGAGAGTGCTAATATGTGAACAGGGTACAGGTGCTCAGGAGACGTGGAGAAGATGCACCATCTGCTTATCCAGACGAGGCATACCAAATATGAAATATTCATTATGATTCATAGAAGCTCACAGACACACATTTCCAGTTCCAGACTTCATAGATACTCACAATAGCGTGCACACAATCTTTCAGTAGGGCCCCGAGGCTTTATACATCCATATGCAATAAGTTGGTGGATAGATGTACCATGCTGTGTGTGTGCGTGCTGTGTGTTAGCATGTGTTAGTGTGTTAGTGACTTGTTGTTATGGTTGTGACACTAATACCTTCGCCTCAGCTCTAACTAGGCCCAGCCTGGGAGACAGATCAATCTGCGTCAATGCAACTGCATCAGATACATAGAGATATATATATATATATATATATATCATGAGATACATATCTGGACCGTCTGTTAATGCTGACATCAGTTTATATATGGAGGTACGTACCTTCTACCTTCTGCGCTAGGCAGGCGAGGTGGCGGCTCCAGATGGTAGCAAGAAGTAATGTAAAAATGTAAACTTCTATACCCAGAAATGATGCAACTGATGATGATGCATGACGTTTTGCACATAACATGAATTTGATTGGGCGGTTTTCTCCGGTAGGTCACATTAAACATAAAACGTCACACAAATAGGAAGTAAATAATTTGAAATAAACTTTAAAAGTTTTTAAAAAATAAATTAAAGTAGAAATTAGACAATAGGTTTCTTTTTGAGGTAGTATATAAAGAAGTAATAAAGTATAAGTAGAATTTAAAAAAGGGCTGTTATCTACACATTATGGACATGGTTCTCTGATGGATCCTGACTAATTGCACTGATGGGAAGCTATGGAGTCAGTAAAAGAAAAATATAAATAGGTATAAATATATAACTATAAAGCCAGAACAGAGTTGACTATATGACTATATGGTTTTGGTGTTTGGGGAAGAAGCTGCTAGTTTTGGATCTAAGTGTCTGGATATATTTGGATACGAAGGATACCAAAGGATACAAGAGCGGTAAAAGACCTAATGCTGGTGAGTCCAGCTTTCTCTGGACCGAGCCGTCTCCGTTCGCTGCTGCATAGGAGACAGTTTCTATTTCGCTCTTAAGGTTCAAGTCGTCACTTCCTGTGGATGGAGAAATGTCCATACACCGACACCAGAATTTCATTTGGGCAAATAGGGCGAATCTACAGATCAGGGCAGATCGGATGCTCTTCTCCATTGCAGCCCCACTTTGCACTTTGCTTTAAAGTGGTAATCCACAATTCTTTTATTTTGGTGCTCAGCGCTCATCGCTGTGGTGTTTCTGCACTGCACTTCCCAGAGATCACCTGTCAATCAAACAGTGTGGCTGGTACTGTGACGTCTTTCTCCTTGATGAGTTTGACAAAAAGAGAATTTCCCTACAGGGAGCGATAAAGTATCACATTCGTAGAAATCAACTTCTTATATACTGTAGACCCAAGCTGAGGTTAGA
Organism: Hoplostethus atlanticus; assembly: GCA_034670405.1. Lineage (NCBI taxonomy): Eukaryota > Metazoa > Chordata > Actinopteri > Trachichthyiformes > Trachichthyidae > Hoplostethus > Hoplostethus atlanticus. The sequence goes on along the minus strand of JAXDDX010000139.1, from coordinate 394,172 downwards.
AATGAACAAGCCGTGGGGGGTCCTGGTGGCTCGGTGGGCTCAGGCGTTTATTATGTACCTGCAATGTCCCGGGTTCAACTCTGGCCCGGAATATCATTTGGGTCGAAAAAAAAGGCCTTTCCCTTTTCTAAGCTGTGATGGCACTAGTTAGACGCTACAGTTGCTCAGTCACAGTCAGGGGCATCAGCAATATCTGTAATCTAACCCATCACCCCCCATCTCTCCCTCCCTCAATCCCAGTATGAGTGTTGGATAGTGCATGTCTCTCCTCGGAGTCCGCTTGGACACATTGCTTCTGGTAACTGCCAAATTCGTGTCACATTGCAGTTCTCATGGAGCCAATGGCTGCCAAACTCCACTAACGCCTAATGAATTATACATCCTGTGGGAGAGAGAGAGGGAGGGAGACAGAGACAGAGACGGAAGAGAGGAGTGTGTGTGTGTGTGTGTGTGTGTGTGTGTTTGAAATCATTAAATCCTCTACTGCCTTCAACAGTGTTTAGAAACAGATAACAAGCAAAGAATGAGAGCAATATAAAGAGGGGAGACTGAAAAAGAATGTTATGTGGATGCTAGACACACACACACACACACACACACACACACACATACACACACAGATGTGTCATCTATCACTCATTAAAATTCAACAAAGATGGCAGCAGTTACCAGTCTGATAGATATCCAGTGATATAACAGAGCTCTCTTAGGTGCGATCACACCTCCAGTTGGTTTTCTTTGGTCCGAACCAAAGAAAGTTTACTTTACTGCATTTTGTTATTTGGTTTGTTAAGGTTCACACTGTCCAGTTACAAGCCAACTAGGGCTTGGAAACAAAAGTCGCATGCACTCACAAGTAGCTCGTTTTTGACTTCCTCGCTCCTAATGAATCACAGTTCACTTAGTGGAGGACCGAGAACTGTATCCTGTTCTCACCTGCTCAACTGAACCAAACTGAGAGGAGTCAACGCTCCGAGTTCAAATAAACCGCTTGGTGTGAACGCGCCCTTAAGCGCAACACGGGGACATGTACAAATGTACACGAGGACTACGCCTTTCCTTGAGCAAATGAATGGACCGTATCACTCAGAACGAATTAAGTGATCATTAGACCCGAGGCGATCGATACCCGGGCCGTAGCGTTAAGGTTGTGTTTGATATTTACAACTACAGGGATCAATAGCATCTCTGGGAGCCTGTTATGCATCTGTGCAATGGTTTTGCCTTGATGAGGGATGAGATAATGGTAGTTGTTTAATTCCCTTTATTGGCCAATTCCTTTCCGTAACGCGGGCGTGCACATGCTGTTACGTGCGCATGGGTGCACCGGGTACACATCCACCCGTCTGAGCGAGGAGCGGGTTGCATTTGACCTTTGATGACCTGTTTTGTCTCAGGGATTTGTACTTAATTCAGATGGCGTGAATTATTTTTACTACTTGAGATGATGATTAATATAAATTTACATCAGAAATGAAATTTTCATGTAAAAAACGACCAGCGCTGGTTTAACCCTGTTGTGTCCCAACATAACAGTTTACTCTTGGGCCGAATCCCAATTCTCATTTTCACCCCTACGGCTCGTTTTCGAGTGCCCCTCGCCCTTCGGCTTGGCCCCTTGGAACAGAGTCACAAGGGGTAGTGGTAGAAATCTCTCCCTAAGAAATGGGACAACCCTTCAAGACGCTGATACGTCATCGATGACGTTTACGTAAACAGACGTAAGTTTGTTATCGGACTTTACTATGTCAGTAATGGTATTATCACAGTGACATTTACCATTCATCTGATGGCGATAGAAAAGCAGGGACGCTCGCGATTCGTTCACAACTTATACGTTTCACGCTACTAATCGATCAAACAAGTCATCAAATAAAAAAGACCACTGCTTCATTACCAGACCACTTCATGACAGAATAGCGTTAGCGGTGCTCTGTAGGCTAGCAAGCCGTGCTCCTAACGTTACCCTGCCAGTCTGCACTGGTATTAGAGGAGCCGTAACAAGTGCAGCAACTTCGCTGCTGAACTTTAGTTATATTTCGTCATATGCCATCAAAGGGGGGAAATGCAACATGGAAATATGTCAAAATGCGGGACTGTCATGCACAAATCAGCCTAAAAACAATGTTGTACGTAACTAGCGAGGTAGAGACATCGGCATACTAGCGATTTTTTGTTCTGCTTGTTATAAAGAAAAGGTCTATAATACATTGAAACGACATTAAACTAGATATACCACGGTTAGAATATTTTTTAAATCTTTATTAACGAAGAAAATACTACATTTGTGGTTCACTTTGGATGGTAGTGTAGCGGTCGCCATGATCTTCCAGTTGATTCGCAGGTCATTCTGGGAGATTTCTCCTAAGCCCTCGGTTTGTAGTGTGCCCCTGAAAAACCTCCGTTTGGAGGGCCATGTAGCCCTAGCACTTCGCCCTACCCCTCGATCCCAAGAGAATCGGGACACCCCTACCCCTTCACGTGAACGCGCAAAATGGAGGGGAAGGGCTAAGGGGTGAATTGGGATTCGGCCTTGGTGTGAGAAACAACCAAACAAGGGTTTTCCTTCTTTAACTGCAGTGGTTTACTCATTTTGACAAGAGGACGTAGCCCTCTGCACGCACTGACTGCCCCCATTCTCCGGCACATTTCACATTGACACTGTGCCACATCGGTGTGCACAATAATACAAATAATGGTGTGTAGCTCAAAACTCATCGAAAATACAGATTGAGGCGCTTCGTTTGCCTTTTCACCCGTCTCGCTGATGTCCTTGCATCATGCCTCTGAAATCCACAATAGTCTAGCACTGTCTTCATCGTCACCAGGGTAGAACCAGTCATGACTGTCTGATTTCAAGGTTATGTCGTAATAAAAGTCATCATACCTTGAAGCCGTGCATTCGACGAGGAGATTCATACAGTTTAACCTGCCTCTTTGTCAGGAAAGAATGGAAATGCTGTTACACCGCTATTCAATTGGCGCTGGTTTCTAAGTAAAAGGCAAGGCAATAAAGTTATCACGGATATCTCTTCCCTGCGCGATGCCTGTGTTTGCTCAGTGGGAGTAACCTATATCGGTTCTCCTCTGTCAGGAGTGACGCACCGTGGGATCATTTATAATTCAACCCCGAGACACAGTAGTCAGTGGACACACACATGGATGGCTTTCCTACAGACAAACGTCGGATCGGAGTGACATTTGCCGACTCTCACGCAATTCTCGATCCCAGCCTGGCTGCGCATAGACATGCAGGCACATGTTCTCAAGTCGGTTGTCATCTTAAGGCAAACAATTACCACTATACACATAAATATATACATAAATTAATTATATTTTCAGAAAATGTATGCTTTTTGCCCTTGAAAGACCCTGTCCTCATATAACATACATTAGTTTAATAGTAATTGAGATGATGATTACTCTGAATTCATGTTACAAAGATTTATGTTAGCCTAATAAAATGAGTAAACAAATAAAAAGCTAGGTAAACTGAGGTTACGTGTGTTTACCCTCAACTATATCCCTGATTAACTCTAACTTGGAAAACACGCTTTGACTCCACGGTGGCGTGTAATGTGTAGCGTCACGTGATGTGCGTGCCGCCCCTAGCGTTGACCGGAAGCTGACCTGCCACGCCTCCGCTGATTTTTCAACTATGATTTTTCACCCGTTTCTTTTCTCATAGGTAAGTAGCCGCAGTTGCATTGCATTGCATTATTTTTTGCTTTAAATACTATGAGCAAGACAGAGACGCGATCAAAGGTTGATTGACAGGAGGAGCAAGGCGACACGTGGCGGTGCAGAAAGCTGAGAAGGGAGATGTGAAAGCAAAAAAACGTGGAAAAGTTGTGATGGAAAAAAAAACGATGCTGTTAACAATTATGATGATGCTATGTGTACATTTGTACACAGGTAATATACCGGCAAAATAAATGATTGATGATGAATAAAATAATGTCTGGAAAACTGTTAAAACTGGTAACAAAATTAAATTAAATTAAATTAAATTAAAATCTAAACAGATGAAAACAAAATATTTTTTAAAATGAATGAATAAATGAATAAATAAATAAATAAATAATAATAAATAAAATAATCAAACATGATATACTGCACACACTGGCCTTTTTCCATGGAACGCATGATTTTGCAGGTGCGTCGATCTGCGGGTTTCACGGTGAAAATAATAGGGCTGGCTCTCTCGCTCTCTCTTATTTAGGCCTTAAGCGTTTGATCCCTAAGCCCGCGTTACAATCAGCACTTGTGGTTTCAACACTGGAGTGGAGTGACATTTGCCAGACTCTCGCCGCATCTCTCTACCCCAGCGTGCCGGCGCATAGACATGCAGGCACGCACACGGGTGATGACGAGACACGGCGAGCTTCAACGTGGCCGCCAGCCTCTCCGAAGCCGCGGCGGGGGGAGAGAGTTAACGCCATTATAGCCCGCGCTGTCCAGCAGCCGCTGACTGGAGCTTCACACAGACACTCACGCGCCGCAGCTGCCACGTTGTTATTCCTCTTGCTATGATGCTCATTGTGGGGAAACACAACCGTTTTGCACACATCCGCACGAGGCCGTTGGCTCTCCAGCGATAATGGGGTTTCATCTCAGCTTGTCGTTTTAATCACAGGCCCTTCCTGAATGACCAACCTGAGTTGTTGTGTTGTTGTTTTTTTGACAAGCTTTTCACATCTGTGTCTGAGGCTGCCAAAAGCCTTTTAATTGCAGTGAGTTCAGAAATCCACCATGATGTCATTAATCCTCATCAACTTAATTGGGTAAGAAACATTCACACGCAATTGAGTAGCTACTGCGCGCAACACACACACACACACACACACACACACACACACACACACACACAGCTATGAGAGCAATTTATTATGGTGCCATTGTGAATGTGTAGGGAATAGCATACCGGTAGAAGTGGCTCCTCTCTCAAAATCCGCCATTGGAAAATAGATGTGTTTGAAACAGCAGCCATAAGTTTGGGTCTCCTTGGTTGGACAGCTTGTTTAACTGCCTGTCAAAAAAAAAGTATTGATTAGCTAGTTACACGCTAGAGAGGCAGAGAGCTATCCTTCATCTAAAATAATGATCGTGTGGTTACCGGTGTTACACAACAACTCCTAAAGAGACCGTGTTCGCGACCAAGACACCGGGTGCAGTTTGCCAGGATGTAGCCATGGGCGATGCCAAAAGCACAGTACATGCTAACTGCTCGGTGCCAACATGAATCTAACATCTGAGCTACTGTATGTAGGCTCTCCTGGACAAATGACACTCTAAAAGAATGCTTCTTTAGAGGTTGTCTTGTTGGCGGGGGGTTCCCACACTTTTTCATGTCAAGGACCCTGAAAATACATGTGATTTATACCACAAGACACCGATGTGAGAAGAGTTGCGTTCCCTGTCTAAAGTGGGAGCGATAACGGTCTCATACATGCTCTGCAAGTGCTAACCTCTAATGAATGAAGCTCAACAAACTTACACCCCAGTTTGAGCACCGCTGGTTTATAAAACAACCACGATTTGAAACGAAAACCCTCTTGAACCTCTAAACGATTCTTAATTGCTATTTAATCACGACTGGTTATGTAACACCATAAGGTCCATTATCAGACACAATTTTGCAAAAAATGTCAGCCTTTTCCAACAACCGCAAATCAGCGGTCCGGATTACTGATGAAGCGCATGAAAGCTCTGAGTCGAACCCCTATAGGTGTGGCTTGGCACGCAGCCACGCCTGGTCGCAAGCTAATGCTTAATGCCTGTTAATACTGTTTTGGCCTTTTCTCTCCTCTTTCCAACACGAGTATCTAGTAGCAGCTGCGTGTTGTGAGAATTACCAACATGGGGTGAGACGAAACATTGGTGATAAAGGGTGATCAACCTTAAAAGCATCAAATATAAATGCAGTGGGCAAATATGTGAGTTCATTTTCCGGACATGGAGGGCGACGGCCTACTGGAGGCTCCGGCTGCAGAAACAATCAATCCAAACAATCCAGAAAAACAGGTGAAACAATGTTTTCATTAACTCTAATCGATGGCATCGAGCGCCCTGAGACCCTTTCGCTCTAACAAAGCAAAGATTCCTGGGCTGCTGTTAATTACCAAGTGATTACACCACTGCCACCCACTCCCCCCCTCACCCCCACACCCCCATACCGCTGCCAGTCACACAGATGCTCTCCTTCCTTTCCCCTCCATTCATCTCCTCCTCTCTCCTCTGAACCTTCCCCACCCCTCTTCTCATGCATCCTATTCTTGCTGGCTCACAGCACAGCAGAAAGGACCCCGATGTTGTGCAGGGAGGGGGGGGTCAATGTAATTTCTCTCAGTAAATTGGTAGGACGGCGGCGGGGAGGGCATTTTCATGTCGCAAGAGGTGGGAGGAGTCACGGTGTGAAGATTGTGACAATTTGCACATGGTAATATCTGTGATCCGTCTCGGTCATTTGGGCCATAGGGAGCACGCCGTGTGATAGGTCCTCCGGTCCTCCCGTTCCTCCTGTCCTGTACATACTGGTGCTCGATCTCTCCTGGGAGAGAGTGTCTCATTTACACTAGACAAGAAGAGTCACCTAGTAGCCCGGGAAAGAAAATGGAATACCTTCATGAGTGGAAATGACTGGATCATAACTTGGAGGGGGGCCTTCACGCTGTAACGGTGAAGGAAGTTTCTTGTTTTTGGAACTTTCCCCTCCTCTGTTGTCGATTTTTAGTTTGTTTACAGGTCCAGATGGTGATGTAGAGGGGCGGAGAGGAGAGACCGGGAGCTGCTGAAGTGACATCTGCATAAAGATACTCTGTAATGACTTTTCTTTATTCATGACCGTGCAGTAGATTGGCGACAGAAGCATGGCCGCTGATCCATTGTTTCTTTACCAGCGTGTGTGTGTGTGTGTGTGTGTGTGTGAAGGTGGGGGGGGGTGTGTGTGTGCTGCTGCTCTGAATGCAGTGGAGGATCCAGGTGTCTTTTTCAAAGTGACCCCCACTATAGCACTTCAAACTGAATTCATTCTGACTCGAGTGCTGATGGGCCACAATTCTCCTCACCACAAACCGCAACCTCCAACACCAGCATCTCCCACACGTCGGAATGAATCGATGACGAGCGTGTTCGCGGGCGCGCTTATTGCACGTGTGTGTGTGTGTGTGTGTGTGTGTGTGCGCCACTCAGGTACCTTCGTCAGACGCAAAAAACCGGGGGACAATTGCCGCAACACTTGATCTGAGCACTCAGCTTTAAGCCGCCACGTGGGGAAGGTTAATGAGAAGATTCAGATCTCTGAGATGTGCACTTTGTCACGCACGGCGCTGCTCTGTCCACACATGCAGTTCCTACACGCACTCTCCTGCACGCATGTATGCAAAAAAAAACCATTTCTGGACACACACACACACACACACACACACACATGCACAGTTGATATTCCATGGAGATATTCTTATACATGCTGACAGAGGGGTGTATGTAACATTCCTGCTTGTTATGTGGCTCACACTGAGCTTGAAATGCTAGCACGACAACGTACGAACAAACATGGATCATCGGGAAGATGTTGAGAGGAATTCAACCGATTTGGAAGTCAAACCAAAAAACCCTGCCTCACGGGCATAACAGCCCTCTAAGGAATTTAGCGATTGAACTAAGCGTGTGTGTGTGTGTGTGAGGGCGCAGACAATGCCACTGAGACAGATGCATTAATAGATGTATGCATTATTTAGTGTGTTTACTAACTGTATTGCAAGGTTGTCGCTAATACGCCCTCGGCAAGGGGTCTCTCTGTCTCTGCTTCTTCTTTCTTTCTTCTCTCTCTCCCTCTTTTTTTTATTACAGTTTTCATTTTGTTTGTTTTTTTTCACGTGAACCCTCGTTCGCGATCACCAGTGGACGCACGTTTTACGCAGCATTTAGACTCAAACTCTTGGCCCAGATGTGGCTCGCAGGCATGCAAAATAAATACTTCTTGCTCACCTACAGAGGAGAGGTGAGAAAATAATCACGTCCAACAGGCCGCCTTGAGGCACACACACACACACACACACACATATACAGAAACCTAAAAGTACATAAGACAAATAGTAGCTCAGACAAAAAGTCACGGACACACACACACACACACACACACACACACACACAATCAGAAACCTAAAAGTACATAAGACAAATAGTAGCTCAGACAAAAAGTCACAGACACACACATACACACACACACCTCCTACACCACATGGTTAATTCATTCCAATTTGAACGGCCGTGGCCTCACCTCCTACACTCGTGTCTTCTGATGGTGCCTAGAGAAAACGTTATCTTGCACCGAAAGAGAGACTGACTGAAGCAAAGGGATGAATTTGAGAGAAAAGGTGTGTGTGTGAGTGATTCGGCGAGAGAGCGAGAGAGACTCGTGACTCCTGAGTGACAGCTGGGTCTCGTGTTTGTTGTCCTGCGTGTGTCAAGTAGAAACATCTACATTTGGTGGTTTACAGGTCGCACACTTAAAGGAAGAAGCCACCCAACACTTTAACACTTAATAAAACAGCTACTGGTGATGTAGCTGGGTCCATTTGTATTATTCCCAGGGATGAGTGGCCAAACGCCCCGTCATTTCCAACACAGCTACAATGGAGTTTACGAGGAGAAACATTTTCAAAGATCTAAAACATCAATGGTAAACATCAGGTTTTGGTGCTTATTTCTACACTCACCATTTTGCACCAACGTTCAACAATCATACAAGGAGAGATCCGTCGTAGAAGAGGAAGAGACGCCAGTTTCTCCACAGACTCAATAGTCCACAATGCAGCACAGTGACAAGACATGTTGCGTTGCGCATAAGGGGCACAACTCTCCCTTTTTCTCCACTGGCAACAACAGCTAGCGCTTATAGTGAGCAGAAGCAGAAGACCGCCCACTGGTTTACTAGCGGCTAGGTGGCTAGCATGATTTTCCATAGACACGGGGTGATTTTTTGATCGGGTCATCTTAGATCAACTACACAAAGCAATGGAATTTAGTTGAAACAAAATTGTGTACTTATAAAATATCACCCCAAAATAAATAATCCCAAATGTATTGATTCATGACTTTTACTTGTTTGCTTTACAAGTTATTAAAGGTGGAACAACTAATATCCACAGAATAGCCAAATAGTCAATATCCAATAACAAACTAACTTTACTCCAGTTCTCTAGTCACAAATCACCAACTGAAGTAGAAGTCGACGAGGCAGGTTGAGGGAAAGTAAGTACAATCACAACACACAAAGTAACTCTTGAACATCACAGATTGAGGATAACATGTATAATGGCATACAAGAGTATCTGAGAGTGGAATGTTCCTTAGGCGTCTTTGTGCAGCGAGGGCCCCCACGTTGTGCTCAGCCTGATAAAATGTGGTGTATTTTTTTTTTACATATAAATCTTGTCTAGTGCAGCTTTACAGTAGCAGGCCATTTATCTACACCGACTGTTTCAAATCAAGTCAACCTCCAACTGTGAGGGGAACTTGTTGTTTTACTCAGATTAAAATACCCCACACTGCGGGGAAAATTGTAATTTTAAACTGGACCAATTAAAAACTGAGCCAATGATCCATATTCAACTGATTTTTGGAAGTTGCCCTGGAGCACTGACCAGCGGTAGGACTCCTCCCTCACCACAGCAGCTTCACCCTTCACTCCATTTTACTGTATCACTCTTAATTTGGCTGTAGTGGTAAAAGCACCACTGTGGGTGATCCATATGTCTCCTCTATTGTTCCCCTTTGGACGCTAACCTAGTTAACAGCCTATGTACAGTACAGTACGTTTTCTTGTCCGTTTTATCTTGGCAGGTTAAAAAACCCCACCGGTACGGTGACAAGCAATTAATCCTGTGATGGATCACCAGCCGGTCAGCCTCATTAACAGCAATATTAACTCAGAACAGAACAGCTGATCGATAGGAATTGATTCCGGCTGATTGATTTGCTCCACCTCATGATTGACGAGCCCGGGTTAATCCTATGTACTACCTACAGGGAAACGAGATAGAGAGAGAGAGAGAGAGAGAGAGAGAGAGAGAGAGAGAGAGAGAGAGACGGTCAACTGTCTCGAGAGAAAGGGAGACAGAAAGAATGGAGACAGAGAAGGAAAGGAATAAGTTAATGAAGGAGAGATGGAGAGAGAGAGCGAGAGAGAGAGGGTGAGAGACAGTGGGAGGATGAGGGAGACGGTTCAGTCCGAGCCAGTCACCTGTTAACTGAACAGAACTGGAGACTCTCATTTCTGCCTCTGACCTCCTTTTTCAGTGTGAGCACCCACTAAGATGTCACACATCGGTGGGTGCATACGCCCACCCACGTCCACCCACGTCCCCCCCCCCCCTTACACACACACACAATTATTCAACTACAGCCATCTTCTATATGTAGTATATATGTAGTGATTATATATTAGATATGTAGTGAATAGTGAATAACTGGTAAAGCTACACTCATTTTCATGAGGAAAGGAGCTTCTCTATAGTAATGATGTCAAATAATACTTTTGACTCTGATGATTCAATGAAACACTGTATTACACACACACACACACACACACACACACACACACTGGTAATGTAATGGTAATGGTAACAAAGCAGTCAGTAACTACTGATGTTGAATTTTATGATGAACAAACAGGCCATGAAACTGAAACAAACTGTGGCAGCGTTGAGGTTGTAGCAGATACACTCACGTTGGGCATGCAAACACACAGAGAGATAAATGGGATGCACACTCTCGCCACATGCGCGCACACACACACACACACACACACACACACAAATGCAAGGCTCTGAGCAGGGAGTATAAAAGGGGAGTCTTTCCCACTCAACAGAGAAGTACTCTCCTCACTCTCACACACGCCGAAGCTCTCTTTCCTCAAGGTAAGAAAACTGCTCTTCTGTTTTACTTGTTTTTACTGTGAGAGAGACTATTGTCTTTTTAATTTTAATTATACTGTGAGTATCTTTTATTATTTTTCACAGTCACAACAGTAGCCAGACAGGTTACTCTAATAAGAACAGTAGTTTTGGTGGCAATTATGCCATATTTTTTTTGTTTTTTGTTTAATATGGGAAAGCAAAATGTGAATTATGCACATTTGGTGTGTTTATTTCTGACTATGGGCATAGAAAGTGATGGATAAATTAGGAGTTTCAGATGAAAATAACTGTACGGTGACAGTGAATTTGGTTTTCATTTCATATAACAGAACTTTATTTCCAGAGATGCTTCCTGAGAACTAAATCTAAATGAGAAATACTTCTAGCGACGGCAATTAGCTCATTTCGACCCTGCAAAATTGGGTTAAGGGAAAAAAAAATGTTTTCCCAAATTCATGCTGTTGCTTGCTGTGAATGTGCTGTTCAGATGTCTGTGCCTTTTTCAGCACAGCCACAGTGATCATTAACTGTGAGATTGTCTGTCAGATGGTGTGTATTTCTTTGTGTGGAAGATCACTGAGGAAATGAGAACACTTCTTTCTTTTTGAAAGATTGTACTCACTGGACACTTTGTATTTCCTTTTTTTTCCCCCCCTACCCTCCCTTCTTTCCTCTCAGATGACTGCAGGGCTGTGTGTGTGTGTTGTGTTGGTAGTCCTGTGCACAAGCTGTCTGGGGCTCCCCTACTCTCAGCCCCTAGACGAGGGCCGACGCTCCATCTCCCCTCCTTCTGAAGGTACGAGTTTACGCCGCAGGTTAAGCGCGGGCCCCCGAAAGAACACAGAAAAATAACAAGCGCATTCATTACTAACGCAATTATTTTTCATATGGCATCTGGTCGTGTCTCTTTTTCGTCTTCATGCTTGTCTCGGTGCTCCCCGGTGTTGAATAGCTCTCCTCGAGGCCGACGCCCATGTGTTGTCGGAGCCCCACCTTCGACACACCCGCTCTGTGTCCCAGCTGAAAGCCCTCAGCCCTGAGGATGAAGGAGACTCCAGAGCCAACCTTAGCGAACTACTGGCAAGACTCATCTCCTCCAGGAAAGGTGTGTGTGTGTGTGTGTGTGTGCTAGCTATATATTATACATATATGTACATAGTGTATAAAGGGGAATGTGTATGGTTGGGTGTGTGTGGATGTGTGTGTGTGTGTGTGGGGTGGGGGGTTAAACATATGGCAAGTACTGTTTTCTGTTTGAGTTCCTTTACAAATTCAAGTGCTTTTTCTTCTCGCTCTCTTCCCCTCGATCTTGCTAATTACTGGAATCAGGGAATGGCTAACTTTGTAAAATGAATTAGTGGCTCTGAAAAGCTTTTGTGGTTTCAAAGAGTGTGTATTAGAGTGCGCAGTCCCCCCCCCCCTTTCCTCTTGTTTCTCTCTTTTATCTCAGTCTGACTCCCAATCACTTGATTTCCTCAGATTTTTCTCTGAGAAAACAAGCCCTTGGCCCTGCCGGTCATCAGGGTGAATATCAGTGTCTAGGCTGACACACACTGTCAGCGTCAATGTCCACTTGGTTTCCAGACATAGAAACCCCTCTTTATGTGCACAGACACAGACACAGTATGCCTATAACCCTGAACACAACATCACTCCGTTGAACAAAACACCATCACAGAGCCAGGGGAAGGAAAACTGACAGTCAGGCAAGATGTTTCAAAATATTTCCTCAACTATTTCGAAATAGTTGAGGAAATATTTAAATACTTTCTATCTGGTGTGATAGAGAAATACCTCATACACATCACTCACGAACATGCAGGTGTCGTCAACATATCGTATAATATACAGTACATATTCAGAGGCAATGCAGAGTCAGAAATCATTCATTCAGATACTGATTACTGTGAAATGTCCCGGGACAAAGGGAACATCTCAAATAATATGTAAGTTGTCAGAGTGTATGTGCATTTCTGTGTAAGTGCGTGTGTGTGTGTGTGGGTGTGGGTGTTTGCGATCGTGCGCATGGTGTTCAATTGCATGTCTTGATGTAGGAGGTGTCGTTGTCAAGCCTGCTGCAGCCAATCTTCTCCTCGCACCAGGGAATCGAAACACTGTGTTTATGTGTGTGTGTTGCGGGGGAGGCCGTAGGAGGCATGAGAAGAGCATCTCTGACAGTTTCTGATTGATTAATCCTGTAGCACTCCATTTAGACACAGTAGTGCAGAATAAATCTAGCCCGGACGACGTCTTACGAGATGGGAGGTCACAGTGTGTGTGTGTGTGTGTGTGTGTGTGTGTGTGTGTGTGTGTGTGTGTGTGTGTGTGTTGGGGGGGAACCAAGCTGCGATGTCCATTCTAACACACACGTGCACATACATTAAGTAGGGCAAATTAAGTGGAAAGCTAATAGCACGTTGTCACTCTCAAGTCCATCTGTGGTTTATTTTAACAGCATATGTGTGAATATGCTGGTGTGTGTGTGTGTGTGTGAGAGAGAGAGAGAGAGAGAGAGAGAGAGAGATTATTCCCAGGATACAGTTATTCCCAGGGCACCTTCATGATGGTGCCTGCCATGAAAAAAATTGTAAAGATTGCAATTTTGGTCATTGAACTCAGCTTAGGACAGATGATCTAACCGCAGGGCTGCAGAAGTGATGAGATTTTTGATATTAAAAGTATTAATCACCCAAATTAAATTCATCCAGAGGAGCAAATAAAGACAGAAGTACTATTAACTGCTACTTGGTTCAGCTTAGTTTGTGTTAGATCTGATCCCATGCGAGGACAGGAAGTTCCCAGGATTTGGATTAGTTCACGCAACAACGTCCACCGCTCATTTTGCACTTTCCAACCAAAATTTTACATTTAACCTCACTTGAAGCCATGCCAGTGAAATATTCCCTACAGATGATACTTCCAATTAAACCGTGATGTTTTAGGCCAATTAAAAAAGAACTTAGATTTTCTCTGCTTTGTCAAAGTCAAGCAGACAAACAAATTGGACAGTTTGTACAGTGATTGGAGTCACGTTAACTGTGTCATCACACTTATAATTGGCTTTAGTGTCACTCGTTAACAGGGGGGTTAAAGGGCAGTTTTTCGTCTGCTTGCATTGGTCTTCTTACTTCCAAAAACAGAGTTGGGATGCGTCAAACCACTTTCTTCTAGCTGTGTCTCTGCAAGAAACAACCCTGAGGCAAAAGACTCCACGATCCAGAGAGATCTGAGCTTTCAACCTTTTTCATGCTCTCTGACACAGAGCTACAGGGCAGAATATTAATGTCCCCCTTAATTAATTTCCACCCACTTTCTTTTTCTTCTCACCTCTGTTTCTATGCCTCCCTCCCCCATCCCAAACACACCATTCCCAACATACTCAATCCGTTTCTCCTCCCGCCTTTTCGTCGCAGGCTCCGTGCGTAGAAACTCGTCGGGGAACAGCAAACCCAGCGGACTGAGCGCCAACCATCGGATAAAAGACAGGGACTACTTGGGGTGGATGGATTTCGGCCGCCGCAGCGCAGAGGAATATGAGTACTCCTCATAAGGACGTCACGACTCATACCCTCCGTTCGAGCACAACAAAAAAAACAACAACAACCCACGCAAAGCTGGCTCCTCACCGTCTCACGAGTCTATTTATGATGTATTTGTTGTACATTTGTTTGTAAAACTATAATAATGCAATATACATATGCCAAATTTTGCAGGAAAGCTCTCATGATTTGTTTGTTTGTTTGTTTTCTGGTTTCTCTGGTTTCTTTATCATTTTGGGTGGAAAGGATTGGGTTTGTGTCAGGGTCTGATGAGACTAACTGAATAAAGACTGAAAATATGATTCTCTGCAGAAGACTTATTCAACTACAACGCACGCTACTTTAAGTAGAGATCCATGCAAAGAATTCATTGAGCACATTCAAAACTAAAAAACTAAAAACTCATTTCTGGCACTTTATTTTGTGAACTTAGCCTTATTAATATTATCAAGAGGTTAATGCTGGTATTATGCAGCCTCCGCACATCACAAAATGACAGCATCCGTAGGTTCATCTTGTACTGATATGCATGGGTTACCACACACAAAACCCATATTGGTAATGACAGAGACAGATTACAGAGGGCGAGGACCTTCATAATAAAGGCTATTAAATGATCCTCAAATAGTTCACTAAATGCTTGGTACGGTGCCACAGCAGTCCATATTTGGCAGAGAATTAAATGTATGTGAAGTATGTGCTCTGTGCATAACACCATGAACATCAGAGGGACGATCATGGCCATTTCTTCAGTTTTTCTAATGTACTGGAAAAAAATAAAAATAAAAATAAAAAATAATAAAAAGCCTGCTGGGACTAAACAAGTATGTTACATAGTTTTGTTGCAGACAGTGTCCTTTCATTATAAAGCCAAACACAGTCTATTCACAGAGTATACACTCATCATAGTATCACAATCATGCAAATCCAAATCCATTATCATTACATAACTGTTACCATCTTACTATTACCAACTAATGCATCATTCAAAAGCACAGCGAGAACATTATGAGCATTAACTTCTGTACTAAATATTGAAATGGCTCGGAGCACTTGAAAAAAATTATATCGTGTGAATTATTAAAGCAAGCTGAAAATAAATCCTAATAATTGCTTTTGGCTTGACAACGGAGATGACTGACAGGTCTTTGAGGAATCAGATCATATATTATGGCATTTTGAAAAAAGGTTTTTAGGCATTAAGGAGAATTGATCTCCCAGTTAATTTCTGATGTGATGTTAAAATCTGTCGTCCGCCATCCCCTGTCCCGTTGCATGATCGTTACCATCATGAAACCGTCCTTAAAACAACAACAATCGCCACCGTTTGTGAAAGGCCACTTCAAGCTTCTGAGGACATGTCTGAGGGAAAGAATTCTCTAGTGCAAAATCCACAGTGGTGGTGAATTGCGATGAGGCAGTCCATTATGCTGCTCCTGGTCCCATGTGTTAAGTGAAAGATGTGTCTGTGTGAGTGAGAGATGGAGAGAGATCAATGAACAACGTAGGCTCAGTGAATTATTCAGACAAGTGGTTGTGGATGCCTTGGGGACAAGAGAGGGTTCAGTGAGTGTGTGTGTGTGTGTGTGTGTGTGCGCGCACGTTGGGCATTCAAGCCTCTGACTTGGACTCTTGCACTTGAATCACAAATTTGCTGTGACTTGAGACCTAGAAAGGGACTTGTGAATCGACTCAAGCTTCCCCTTTAAAGAGCTGAGGCTTTGCTCCCACCGAGAGGCTTCAGAGGTAAAGTAAAGTAAGAGTTAAAGTCATAGTGATTCAACCTCTAACCAGTTCATGAAAGCTTTTACATTTACTGTTCTAAACACATAAACACATCTTTCTTGCATAGAATCCACATATGCACAGAAAGCGTTTTGTGTTTCCTGCAGCAGCAGCAGCAGTTTGTTTGGAATAAGCAGAAGAAGCATGAGCAGCGATAGCCACAGTGGCTGAACAGACAAAGAAAAGAGCGCCACCTACAGAAAAGCCAGATTAATCGCTCAGAGGAAGGCAAGCTAAAAAGGAAAGCGACTGTCTCCCGAGCCAAAACTAGAGTGAACGTCGGCCTTTCGCCTTTCCGAGGGGGGATGCAGATCTGTCTCTTTTTCTTTTGAACTGGAAGGTCTCGCTATCATTTCTTAGTCACAGTCTACAATGAACGCCTTCATTGTGTTGGGCCAGTGCCTGCACCGAGTTGCAAGTTAGCCAACTTTTGAAAGACAACTGTTTGTGCATATGCGTGTGGATGTGGATACCCGCTAATCACAGGAGCAGCAGTGGCCATTGATGCAAGCGAGGTCAAATGGCAACTACTCACACTGAGAGATGCAACAGAACGCACACATACATAAGTGCTCTGGCTTGGTGTACTAATGGGCAAAGCCACATACTCATGACAGGAACATGAGCTCCAAGAGTGTATCTATATAATGAAGATTCAGCAGCAGTGTTGAGCAGTTGGTGCGGTATCTGCAAGCTGGTTCACCTATAGAACTGTTATTCTCTTCTCTTTCTTTCAGTTCAGTTCAGTTCAAATGGGTTTTATTGTCATTACAAACAAATCTACTTAACGCCGAAGCAAAAATATGTGACATTAACCGAAACAAATAGTTCAATCATAGTTTATCAATCAAGTAATAAAAGGAAAAATGTTTCAAAGGACACTTTGATAGCTAAAATAATAAAGATGCTCGAGCAAACGTAACAACCACACCTTTTAAACCCACTCAGATGAATTCATATGTCATGTATGTTTTGTTCATAAGGAAAAAAATAGCATCTTCCAAAGCCAGAGACAAGAGAGACAGTGTCATCAAAAAATGAATTGGGATCTGCTCCATTCATTGTGAATGGGAGACTGGCTTTGTGGGCACCATGATAGTATCCAGGGTGATTTTTGGGGGATACAGGTACATTTTCTAGTTATACCAGTTAGCACTACAATATGGTTTCATGTTGTGTTGCTATCAGAAAGTAGTGCCTCGGTGCTTTCTATCCTTGCAAAAGAGAGTCCGAAATATTCCCTTTTAGGGTGGACTGCCTCTCATAACGGAGGAGGCTGATTTGATCTAACGATAAATGGGATTATCAAAATGTTCCTCAAAATGGGACAAATGCCCACGGTGGACGACACCAGTGACACCTCGAATGCAGTTAGCATTAATTTCTTATAAATTAGATCAATTTGCTGGCGTAGTGACATTTTTGGGTTATTGGGGCCAGGGATGAAATGGAGCTCGCCTCTCCATCATGCCTAATACCAGTTTAATAAGCAGCTCTCATCATATCTCTCATGGCGCAGGAAGATGCAGGTGGATGGCGGATAATGGATGATGATTGTGTCTACGCGGAGAGACCAAGAGAGGGAACGACAGACAGAATGCACTTCACATACTGGCAATTTTCGGCGCTGAATTATTCGTGAGCACCATCTGCTGGAGGAGGGTTATCAATCAGTTTCTGTCGGGCAGTCTTTTCTGGTGCAGACGCAGTCTTGATTAAGACATAATTGCATGTATACTTGAAATAAATCGCATTACGCCGCTGCTCCATGGCTGAATTTTTTATTTGGAAAAGAATATTACCCTGATTGCATGCTCACCCCAATAATAACAATAATGAGTGGTGATTGGATACGCAGGATCTGTCTGAAGTGAATTGTGTGTTATTATTGAAATTCCAGTGACAATCTTAAATACAGTGAGCGGGAGTGGGGTAACACACAATAACCTTTATGAAAAATAGTTTTAAATACAGGATAAGATTTTGTTTTTCTTAATAAATAAACACATAATCACACCATGAGTGCAACGGTGGCTTTGCCAGGAAGTCTTTTCATACCCCGGTCCAATGCATGAAGGACATACATTATCAACATTATCAACACAGAGATTGTTGAGGCACTAAAGAGCTTCAGTTCACCGACGAAACCGGAAGGGAAAAATATCGAGAAAGCTTCCGACCGCTGAACGGCCGATTAACCACAATCACTTCACTCATCGCTCTCTCCGTCTTCCTCTCCTCCGTCCAGCCCTCTTTGTAAGCTGTGGCTTCAGAGTATTGATCTCTCTGGCTCAGTGAAAGCGCCATCAACCCCCCCCCTCCATCTAATGGCCAATTAGGACACTAAACCAAAGCATCTTTAATAGTGACAGAAAATCAGTTAAATGATTTCTTGAAAGTGACTTGTCGACTGAATCATTTTAGGAGGGATTTTGGAAAGGGGCGAGAGAGAGAGAGTGAGAATGAGAGCGATTTGTTTTCTTAATCCAATATTAGTGAAGAAGAAAGGCATGTTGATGTGCTACTACAAATAGCCAACTAGTGAGATGGTTGTGTGTGTGTGTGTGTGTGAGCACTACGTCTAGCCAGCAGAGTTAGTCTCAAGAGCAGGGATCCGAGGTTTGGAGGAGGGAGATGTTGACAGCATCTCAGTTTCTCGATGCAAGATGCTTTTCAATTGCTTTTAATACAAGCAGGAGTATCCACCTAGTGCACCAGTGGATAGTGTCAGTGTGGGACCACAGCAGGGATTGGTAGCTGTTCAGTAGTGCTACGGTGTCAGTCAGTGTTTGGGCTCCAGGTGGCTGTTCAACAGCCGGCCCTTGGCCCTGGTTGGGTCCTACTTGAGGCTGCTCTGCTTGGGCAGCCTGGTGGCCAGCAGCAGTTCGGACTCCTCCTGGGGCCCCGGGCCTTTCATGGCCATACTGGCTCCAACCATGGCTGGATAACTCCTGTTCCTCCTCATTCCGTCGGGGCCAAAGGGGGAGCCGGATCTACGCAGCCCGCCCAGGGGCCCCAGGATGGGGGCGGGACTCACAGTTCTGCCCCCTCGAGCTCCGGCCACACCCAGCCGCTTCACCTTGTCCACCAGGTTGAGGTTGTGGACGGTAACGCTGACGTCTGTCTGGCTTTCGCAGTCCCTCGCTCTCTGCCTGCCCCTCAACCCCCCCGTCACCTCCTTCAGGATGGAACGAGCCGGCTTGGAGGCCAGGAAGTTGTCGTAGGAAGGGCTCTTGAAGTCGAAGCCCGCGGGGGTGTCCGCGCTTCCTCCGGGGAGCACAGCTGAACCTCCCTGTCCCGTAGGGGAGTTAGGAGGGGTAGAAGGGCGCATGGCGTCGGGGTGGGGGGCTCTTTGAGGGGTGATGGAGGTGCTGAACAAGACCCCTCCACTGCCCTGCTCCAAGCCCTGGCTCTGGTGATACATGGCTGCTGAGATCCCTCGCTCCTGGAGGAGGCGCACTAACCCCAAGGAGGTGCTGGTGGTGCGCGTTGCATCTCTGTGGGTGAAAGCAGCACTTCAAACCAGTGGTATAAACGCATCGAGTCAATCACACTATTGAAGTCAAAAAAGTAAATCTGCTGGCATAACCGGAGGAGTACCTGAGGTTAGTGGAGGACTCGGAGGGCCTGAGGCTGAGCCGGCGGGGGGTGCAGGGCGTGGCAGCGGGGGTGGACAACAGGGTGCTGGTCATCACACAGGAAGACGTGGCTGGGCCTTGGTTGAGACTGGAGGGAAAGAAAAAGAGGATGAAGAAGAAAGAGAAAGAGTGAAAAGTTCTTTCAGGCTTAAACGTCAATTGCACTTTCACGATAAATACTTTCTTAACACAGAATTGCAGTTTGATGTGCAATTCTGATGTTATTTTTTTCTTTAACCACGTGCATTTGTTCTGTATTCCCACTGTTCTTGCTTGGACGGCATCCCACCTCACAGACTGTTGCTTCGGTCGAGTTTGTCCCCCGGGATATTGGTCAAAATCTGTGTTAGAATTCAGCACACTGCGGGCTTACCCAAAACACCGCACATCTAAACCACATGAGCACGCTGAGCTGTATCGCACATCTCAGCTGCATTTCTCTTCAAGTTTGCAAGTATTATCACAATAGACGAAACATAATGAAACGCTCATTTCAGTGGCTTTTATTGTGAAAAGCCAGCATCAATCTCACTTGATTGATGATTATGAATGACTTCTGCAACAACTTTGAGAAACTGAAGGGAAAGAGATGCCCATTGAAAGACTGTGATCATAACCAGGGACGGCAGGTCAGTTGTGTTTCTTACCTGGGCGTGACCCGGGTCTGCTCATCCGTCGGGTGGAGGATCCGACAGGTTGTGAAGGTGTAGGTAGAGCTGGTGTGGGCCATGCATTTCCCTGGGTAGTACACAGCTGGAAACCACACACACACACACACACACACACACACACACACAAACACACACAATCAATCAATCAAATAAAAAGGTGTGATAAATTGCGGTAGTAACTGCAAACTATCCACATGTGTACTCACCCAAGGCGTCGGTGTTGCTGAGATGTGGCGATGGGGATGGAGAGGTGGGAGAGGGGGGAGCGCGGCTGGGCGGGGGCTGCCCAGGGTTGGGTTCGCCGGCGCCGGGGGGCACGGCCGGGGAGGCAGAGGCAGAGGAGGTGGGCAGGCTCTGGAAGTACTGCTCACCCGGTTCATCCTCCTCAAAGCTGCCCCACGGATACACCTGCAGACAACGCAGGAGTTGGTGCACAAGCTGGGACGTACATACGTGCTTGAGCAGACAAGCATATACAAATATTATCCCACACACACACACACACACACACACACACACACACAGACACACCTGCTCCAGCTCTAGTTCCAGGGGTCTGTAGCCCTTTGGCACGACTCCTGGCCTGGCGTCTAGGATCACACCGAGGTGAGGCTGGGCTAACTGCTGCCAGTGGTGCAGGGTGGCAGAGCCTGGTGCAAACAAACCAATGAAACTCCTGGACATTTGACTAGAAACACCAACAAATGCGCACAAATACTCATCACTTAAAGGAAAAGTTTGAGCTTTTTCAATTTGAGCTTTTTTTTTTTTGTCACCAGATAATTCAAAAGTTTACGTTTGTCTTTTAGTTTCCCCAGAATGGCTTGTTAGCATTGTTAGCATTCCTCACTGATGATGATGGGCTCGGTTAGCGGTGAGACATGATTTCAATTAGGAATGCTAACAAGCCATTTTAGAGAAACCAAAAGACTTTTTTTCCCCCACTCACAAGTAAGTAAAGTAAGTAAAATAACCACCTAAATGCCAAGTGATCCCTTTAATACTATGTGAAGTGAAGAGACAGATGACGGAGTGGAAATGAAATGATGAAATGAAATGAAATGGAGGAGAAATTAGAATGAGAAAAGGTTTTTATTGATCAGCCACACAGGTTTGAAAGGAGAACAGAACAAACAAAAAATAAGAGGACAGGCAAATATAAAGAAATACAGAAAGAGACAAGAATAGATGTAGAAGAAATGAAAAGGCGGAAATACAAATACACAACTGTCTATAATGTGTTGCTGATGCTGAATATGAAGAGAAGTCGTAAGAGGACATTTATATATATCATGGAGAACAACACACTTTAACAATACATAGGAATGCTTTCAGACGCAGTACTGATTATCACCAGCAGAGGGCAGCACATGCAAACAAAAACCATAGAGCAGCAACCTTAATACTGGTCCCAGTGGATGTTCAAATTTCACAATAAAGAGGTTGAAGATCTCTCACTTTGTCCCCTAAAATGAATTGATGCATGTCATCATTTCTGCTGTGTGTGTGTGTGTGTGTGTGTGTGTGTGTGTGTGTGTGTGTGTGTATGTGTGTGGTCTACAACCAACCTCTAGGCTGTGTGTCTTTGTAATAGGCGCGTGGAGATGCGAAACTGCCCGATTTATGATGGCGCATCAGAGACCAGAAGGAGTTGAAGAGCATAAGCGACACTGGCCTCTCTTGTCTCTCCCTCCCTCCCATCATCTCCCTCGCCCCGGCCCGGTCCCTGGCCCACCTCCTTCCACTGTCCCTCTCTATCCCAACGCCGGTCTTCCTCACCCATCCCCATCCTCTCTCCGTCTCCCCCTCCAACATCCGCCCATGCCGGCTCTCCCTCCTCCTGTCCCCCTCCACCCCCCAGCCCCACTTGCTCCCTTTCTTTGTCGCCCCCGCCTCCCAATGCTGGTCGCCTTCCCTCCTCCTCCCCGCCTTGTAGCTCGTCCCTCGCTCCCCGTCTCCCTCACCTTCCAGCGGTTTGACGATCTGGAGTTTGTCGGGGAGGTAGGGCCCTCGCGAGGCCCACAGGTGGAGGTTCCCCAGGGACATAATGCTGTCCGAGGGGGTCAGCCCGCCCCCGAGGCCGTCCTGGAGTCCCCCATGACCTCCCCGCCTCCGCTCCCTTTCCTCCTCGAAGAAGCGCCTCTCACTCAGGTTGTTTTGCCGACGCAGGGACAGGCGGCGCAGGGCCAGCCGGAGGTCCTCAGCCCCGCCGGCCTTCTTCTCACGGCCGTCTCTGCCAGAACAAAGATGAAGCACAAAACAAAACGAGAATAAATTGGATGTTTTTCATTTGGTGATGCAGAAGAGGAAATTACAAACACCATTAGATGCTCAGCTGACAAATTGACACACAAACACAATAAACATATTATGGAAAAAATAAAAGAAATAGGATTATTAGAGTGATGACTGATATTGATAAATGCTTGTCTGCACTAGTGGGGTCGCTCTCTCTTTTACTATAATGCACACTGTAATTGAATTTCACATATTTTATTTATATGTCCCAATCAGTGTGGGAAATGAACAATGCTGTTCAAAACCAAGACATCCAATTTGTGATATGATACCAATATAAAGCCTGAACTTTTAGCCTCAAATAAACATTATATTATAAGTGAACTAGTTCTGAAACAGAAAATGTAATCTCATCCCACCAAAAACATCTAGGGTACTGTCACACTGAAGTTTATTTAATGGTCACTAACAAAGACCAAAATGTTTTAAAGGACATCATCTTTTAAGTCCTTGTCTTTTAACTCCTTTGTTGTTTTCTTGTTTTTTTTAAATCTTATTTTATTTATTTTTCTTTTATTTCTTTTTTAATGTGTTTCCTGTTTTATGTCCTTATATTATACTATTCCTGTTTTTATTTCTCTAATGCACTTTGTAAACTCTGCTTTTAGATAAGTGCTATATAAAAAGTTATTATTATTATTATTTTTATTATTAGTAGTAGTAGTAGTTGTAGTACTAGTAATAGTAGAAGTAGAAGTAGTAGTAGAAGTAGAAGTAGTAGTAGTAGTAGTAGTAGTAGTTCTCTATCCAGGTGGGTGTCAATGTAGCTCTCCCCCTCACCTATCCTGATTGGATGCCGTCTCCATCAGGATGCTCTGGGTTCGGTTGTCCAGGGTAACACCGTCTCCGCCGATGCCACCTCCGTACAGGCAGGAGCGGGGCGTGGCCAAGCCGCTCTGGGGGGATGTACAAGACGACAGAGACTGATTGGAGCCTGGGATGTTGGCGTTGGACGGGACCAGTGAACGCTGCCGGGTAGTCTGATTGATGTTCTTGACCGTCTCGAAAACACGCTTGCGGTGGATCCTGCAAACACCCCGACATCAAATTGTGTTACATAGTATGTCGATATATTGTTAGTGTTTTTCTTTAAGTTTCATCCAATTTTTGCACATTTAAGGTTTGCATATACAAAGGCAGAGCTGCTCTGGGGGCAGAGATAATCTCATTGGTTGAGTTGAACCTCAATATTATGAAGCCTAGCGCTTCTGCCACCAATATACAGAAGTAAAGTAAATCAGGGGGTTTGGGTGTAATGTGAAGAACTTAGTCCGTACTTCTGTTCCTCACACTCCGGGTCGTCCAGACTCAACTCCTTCCTCATCGTTCCCTCGATCTCAGCTGCCAGAGAATCCTGAAGCACACACATTCATGAAAGAGTGATGATCACACACACAGACTTGTGCGCGTGCACACACACACACACACACACACACACACACACACACACACACACACACCCACACACCCTCACCATGGGGTACAGTCCCAGGGGGTGGAAGCGTCGGGGGGTTCCTGCAGGGTAGTTTCGGTTCCGCAGGTTCTTCAGCTCCTCCTGGGCTTCGTGGAGCATATCTATACACTCAGAGTACTTCTCCTCCAACTCCTGGAGCTGTTACTCACAAGAGAAACACAGATATCGGGTATGTATCGGTATTATACATATTGTAAAGGAGGAAGAAGGACTGGGCCAGGGCAAAATTCAATAGAGCCAATCAGCTGAAACCATGGCAGCAGCATCAAATGGTCCACCACGTCTTGAGGGGGACCTTGCTCATATGCAAGAGGACAGCCAATCGCAACACAGTTTCAGACAAGGGCGGGGCCTATACAGTAACCAATGCAATTTCTGGACACAATGGCCCTTTTATGCACTTTTAAACCTAAATGTAACTTGAGCACAGAATGAACTTTGCTTGCTTCTTCAGATTGTGTGTGTGCGCTCAAATATGGATTTCTGCTTGCAAGCTGTAATATTGCTCACCATGTGTGTGAAAGTGTTTTCGATATTAAACTTAGTGTTGGTATTGAATGGGGGAGCGGGGTTTACCTCTGTTGTAAGTTGCCTTTGGGCATCTTTAGCCGCCATCAGGTGCTGAGAGAGCTCCTCATTCTCCACCGCAAACTGGACACACACACACACACACACACACACACACAGCGATACAATGCTTTGAATTAGCAAATTGGACAGAGCATGGCTAGTAGCTTGTGAGTTATACAACTGACAACTTGGTTTGTGTGTGTCTGCATGTGCACTCACAGATTTGGCTTTCTTTTGCAGGTCTACGATCTGAGAGAGAAGGTGTGTGATCTCCTCCTGCTGTCGGCACGCATCCTCGGTCTTACGAGCCAGCTCCTCCGCTATGGTGGAGATCTGGAGACTGGACAACTCTGACATAGAGGGAAAGTTCAGTTCAACCAGAGAGAGAGAGAGAGAGAGAGAGAGAGAGAGAGAGAGAGAGAGAGATGAGAGTTTAAAGCAACAAGGGAAAATAGAAATACAATCATTGGGTAGAGGAAGAGAGAGAGATGAGAACTTACTGAGTTCCTTAACACAGTCATTGACAAGCTGCTGCTCCTTTTCCTCATAGATTTCCGTCTCGGACTTCAGATGGTTGGCCTGTGTACAGACATGCATTATGAAACCGATCTTCAGCTCCGGTCTTCAGGTCAGTTTTCATTTAGATATTAAAGGTGCGACGTGTAGTATTTTTAAACATCAATATATCATTGTCAAATTAATTGCGATACCTATACTTATAACAAGTGAGACCACGGTCGAGACAAGCCGGTGGTATTGTCAGAAGTGTTTCTCAAAATTAAGACCACATTTCCCATAGACCCTGTTGCTTCCTGTCACAAAAAACGATGCTGCTTGCTTGTCCATCCTCCCCCTCCCTGGCGAGGTCAGATAATGGAAAGTTGAAACTATGTCGACCTGGAATAAAGTTGTGTACAGCTTCTTAATTAAAAACAACTCCCACTTCCTGTTTTGTGCCGTAAAGCAATCCAGCAGATTTCCTGCAAGAGCCAACCTGATGGTACAGCGCAGTAAATGCAGTGTAGAGGCTGCTGGCGTTCTTGGCGATGGTCTCATGTGTTGACAGTAATTATAGTAATGCCTCAAAGTTGATGTGGTGATGATTTATTCATGTTGAAATGCTACTTGGGTGTAGCACCTTTAATGCCCCACCACTCATATCGCTATATGTGTCGTTAGCAACCACTTTGTTTAGCTACTGTTCGAGACATTTATTGCTTGGCAGAAAAACATTTCATTGGTATTATTATTTAACTCAACCACTCAAGTGCCTAACAGTATATTCTCACTGTCCTCACAGTATCCTACTTTGTGTGTGTGTGTGTGTGTGGAGATACCTCTGAGCGGAGTGACAGGTTCTCCTCTTCCAGCTCTTTGAGTTTCTTGTGGAGTGTGTCATTCCCAAAGCCTCCTGATGCGGCCTCTACTTTACTCTTCTTACCCCTTCAGACAGAGATAGATACAGAGCACACTTTGACCAATCATGAAGCTGATTCTATATGGTTATCGGCTGTGTTACATATACTTTCGTTGCAACTCTGATTCACTGACAAAATGTTTTTGTTACGGCATGCAAGTGGCTGGAACGGGTATTTTGCAATAACATCCCAAATCATTTAAACTACAAGCAGGAAAGTAGAAAAAACGAATTATTTTTTAAATAACTATTTTAGATGACAGCTGTGATATCGAGTCAAAAGCAAAAGGATGCTAACGTTGGGGAGCCACTGGACTCATCCTCGCTCTCCTCAGCTGCATTGGTGTAAAACTGCAGCAGCTCGTCCTTCAGGTTGAGCTCGTGGTGCAGCTGGGCCACCTGCAGAAGGACAGATAAGATTCACTGCTGGTGTGTACAGTATGTGGGCATGCATGTGTGTGTGTTGTGGTGTGGTGTGCATGTACTGCAAAAAAATATTAGTTTCACATAGTTTCAAAATCTGGTACTTCCACTGTTTTCTAAAGCAGTTTCAGGAAATTTCAAGAAACAAGTGTTAATATCTTGAAACAAGGCAGAATAAGTCTGATCACTAGTATCAATTTGTGTCTGTGCATGTGTGTGTGTGTGTGTACCTCCTCGGTGATGTGTCCCACTTGTTCGTCCAGGTAGTCATTCTGCTCAGTCAGAGTTCTGTTCTTCTTGAGCAGCGACTGGCCGATCCTGGCCGCCAACTCCAAATCTCGCTCTTTCTATTGGTTTGGATGGCAGGACGACAGAAGAGAGGAGAGGATTGTCGGCCAATCAGAGTCCTGTTCTGCCTGTGAGGACTTAAGTCTTCACATTCATTCAATTTAAACGTTTCGTGAAGGACATTACTCTCATGCTGAGCCGTAGAATATCTGGACATCACACAACGACGGAAATAGATCGCCTCACCTCCTCCAACAGACGTGTGACAGCATCGATGTCACTGTAGGTCTTCGTCATCTGGCCCACTCTGTCTGCACATAGCACTGTGGGAGGAACCGGGAACACACACACACACACACACACACACACACACACACACACACACACACAGTGAGAAGAAGCTAGCTAAGAGGGACACAACAAAGCTCAATTTGAGAACTGGGATGCCACCCACTTTCTATGGGGGGTGAAATGACCCATTATGCCCGCTTGCACACGTTACTCATGTATGCACACACACACACACACACACACATACATACACACACATACACACCAACCTCAGCACATCATATCAGTAATCATTATCCTGTTTGTGGGGGGTCTCTATGGTCTCTATGGCCCTGAGGCCGTCATCGACTTCACAGCTCTAATCAATGACGTGCAGTACCAGGTTATTGGTTACACTATGGTAAACCTGTGTACTCAAGCCAGTATTACTCATCCAGCCAACCACAATCTATGGAAGAAAATATTCCTCAGGAGAAAATGCAAAACTTGCATTGTCGTTTCGTTCATCCAACTTTGAGTTCCTCTCTTAGAAATAAAGATCAGCAGCATTGAACCTACGACGTCCACCCTGGCTCACGCAGGACCGGCCCTGCAGATGAACTACTTAGCCTTGCCTATTTGTCGTCAATTATGTGTCTGAGCTCTTGTTTATTGGCTCTTGTTTATTTGATACACTTATTTGTCTTAGCTCTTGTTTATTTGGTTCACTTATTTGTCTTAGCTCTTGTTTATTTGATTCTCTTATTTGTCTCATTTGTTTAAGATAAAGTAGGTTGCTAACTTATTGCACTCTTACCTTAACACTAGTTATGCTCTTAGTTGCTTGTTTAGGAAGGAAATGCACTTACGATTTCTGGTGACTAGTAGTTTTCTTGCCTACCTATGTTGAATGCACTTATTGTAAGTCGCTTTGGATAAAAGCGTCTGCTAAATGACTGTAATGTAATGTAATGTACGGTGAACTATGGGAATTTCTCTGTGTGTGCGTGTGTGTATGTGTGTGTGTGTGTGTGTGTGTGTGCGCGAGCTTGAGGGCAGAGATGTCCAAAGCGAGCAAGCTCAAAGTCACTGAGCCTCAGTGAATTCCTCTTAATGAGAAGAACAAAGAACAAGCTATACTGTAAAACCACAACAGAATACAGTTTAAAACACTTTTATACACATTTCCTGTGTTATAAATCAAATCAAATAATTCCCGTCTAAAGCTTTTATTCCAATGCAGGCAGGGCATAAAGCAATTTTTAACACAACCGAACCGACAAATAGAGGGAAATCCTGAGCTGGGACACTCTAGCTACTATGTACACAAGTCATGTCAGAGTACTGGAGAGACACGAATCCCATAATCTGGCATTCTACAACAATCCTCACATATTTACACATTGAAGCATGCCTCTCTTCTCTTTTACCGTTCTTGCCCTCCTCACAGTACGAGTCGTCCAGCTCGCATCCATCCCTCGATAATCTCTCCATCCTGCTCTTGCTGTCCGTCTCTTCTCCGCTTAGAAGCGTTCACCGCTCCGAACCCCGGGTACCTCCCACGGTATAGCGCTCATCCATTCACTTTCTCCCTTTTTCTCCCTCCCACTCACACGTACTGTATAACAGGCACCCAGAGACTGAATTGCCCTCCTCCCACGTGCACGCCCTAGCCCACGCCATGCACTGCAAAATGATATCGAGATAGAGAGAGAGGTGAAGGGATGAGAGAGAGAGAGAGAGAGTGTGTATCTTGTTTTGGAGCAACTCTGGAGCTCAGTGAGGTGAAGAGGAAGCGGAGCTCAGATTCTGATTGGACGGGGGGTAGGATGCAGGGTGGCGGAGGCAGCCAATCGGAGAGGGCAGCCTGAAGTGTGGACCCGCCTGAGAGCTGACAGAACGCCCACACCTCTCTCCTTTCCACCTTTCCTTCATTCCCTCACTTCCTCTCTCTCTCTCTCTTCCTCTATCTGCAAGGCCACTGAACATCTACCTGCCTCCAGCAACAGTTGCCATGGTGATCCTCATCTACAAATCCCTGACACACACTCTCTCTCTCTCTTTCTCTCTCTCTCCCTCTCTCTCTCTCAACCACACACACACATCATCCTCAATAACAGAAAACAAAAGACAGGGAACCAATTAGCTGGCTTCCTCTTAGTACAGTGACTCGGTAAGTTCCTCCATGGCTCCCTCAACGCTGAAACAACAACTGCAAACTTTATTGGTAAATGAACGTTAACAACAATATCCTGGTGATAATGGAACATGGTACTTGGACGGCTTTGCTACTAGAGCAGGGGATACAGTAACTTGAGTTGATAAAGGGCTACCACAGACTAGAGTAGATTGTCTTTTCAAGAGCAGGTTGGAGGATTAGATCAGAGATAGCTGATTGGTTCAATCCCCCACCTCTGGAGCTACATATGAAATCACACCAGAGTTTTCTCTCCTGTGTCCCAACTAATCTGGCTCACAAACAAAAAGCTCCCCCCAGACTCACAGAAGTATTTGAGCGTCTCCTCTATCTGCTCGGTGGTCAGGTCGAACCTGGCGTCCGGCGCGAGGAGGGGCGTGTGCAGCCAGTCATCTTGGTCGTAGCCGTAGACGGTGTCAGCCCGCAGCCGGTACACCGGAAGCTGCTCCTCCAGAAGGCTGATGATCTCAAACTCCGGCAGGTCGGTGCTGTTACACACATCTGACGGCCAGAGGGAGGACAGAGAGAGGGAAGGGGAAGTAAACGACTGTGGGTACCAGTGAGACCAAGTGCGACCTAGTGGTAGACTGTAGAACTACAGTGTGGATTCTGTCGTGCCATGTTGTCTATTCCTGTGACATTTTCACAATAAAAGCGTACAGTTCATGCTTGTTTTTTATGGTTAATATAAAACATAATAACCCTGAAACTTTGTGCGGCATGAAAGAGACACACATACACACACACACAAACAGACGTACCTGTGATGGTCTCGGCGTCCCTGTAGTCGGGTGGCGCCGGGTGTGTGGGGAGCTTGCTGGACTCGCCCTCGCTCACATACTGCTCCTCCTGGATGTGCCGCTGGCCGGGCTCGGGGTCTGGGTCAGGGTCCGAGGGCAGGAAGGGCGCCGGGGAGGCCAGCTTGGCTCACCTCTCACTGGGGGAGAGAAACACGGGCCATGGGCCTCGGGAGCTGGAGCTCCGCTGGGTCAAGAGGTACCTGATAGTAGATAGCGATTACAGCCACCTGGAGAGAAGGAGAGGGAGGGAGGGAGGTAGGTAGGAAGGTAGGGAGGAAAAGAGGCCCCATTCCATTAGTAATTTTAATAGACCCTTTTCGACTTGGTGATACGGAGCATCTACGTCATGCGAGTGGCCACTTACAGAGCAGGGGGCGGAGCCTGAGGGTCGGGGGAGGATTTAAAACAGGAAGCACTTTCCCTTAAGCAAGTTAAATAATTAATAATAATAATTACTCAGAGCAATGAGCAATAAAATATGGCAGATGAGTTCATTTCAAGTTCTCTGAATATTGTTTGTTAAATAAAGCTTTTTCTACCGTGTTGTTTCGTGCACAAGAAAATCGCGATGCATTCTGGGCCAAATACGCTCCTGAAGTCGTTGCATCGTTGCTGACTCGCTCCCTCCGCCCTCGAAGGATCGATCTCTACCGGAGTTATCAGAGTAGCGGAACGGCACTTAAGAAGGCAGCGGGGATTCCCCGAGGGGAAGTCGACGAGAGCAGGTTAAAACGATTAATGAAGCGGGGCCCAAGTGCTGCTGCTGACTCTGCACTGAGCTGCCTGCCAGCCACATAACTCACTGTCCATCCACTGCAGACTTTTCAACTGTTGTGAAATGGACGAGAAGGCAGATAATGGTCTGGATCAACTCTATCATAATATAATGATAATTGATCCCTGTACGGGAAATTCTCTCTCCTCTTTCTCCCCTCGTGGGAGGTCAGGGTAGTGGGAGTGCTGGGGTCAGGGTGGATGTTCCTTGGACCCGGGTCCTACGGTTGAAGGATGGGGCCCTCTTACCACTAGGCCACCATGCTGCCCCCAATTCCCTCTACTGGCCAGTCCTGTGCCATGGAAGAGTCTGCTGGTTTTCATTTCAACCAATCACTGCACCAGCTGACTTCACGGATTAGTTCTCTCTGGTTGAAGGCGAGCTAATCAGTGAAATGAGCTGCTGTAGTGTTCGGTTGGAAATGAAATCCTACTGACTTAGGAGGAACATTTCCCAGAAATTACAGTACGTCCTCACAGGCTGGCTACTCAGCCTGGTAAGACCGGAGTTACGATGCCTTCAAGTGCTCCTTGTAAGCTCCTCTTCCAGGATCAGAAGTTGTAAATAGGACTTGTCATGTATTCAAGTGCTTTTGGTCGGAAATATTAACAAAAGTATGAAACTAGTATCAGTGCTGCTTGCAGAATGAAGTGGAGAAATGCACGGCAACTAAAAGTTAAACAGAGAAAATAGAAACACACAGCAATGCTAGTTATTGACATGATGCCAAACTTTAACATATAAAAACATCATTGTAGACATCAGTAACTGACATGGCTTACATGCTCTCTGCTGCCTAAATGTCACTTCTCAGCAACCTATTTAGGCCGACCACTCTGTCGGGTCGCGTACACTCAAATCATAATTCCGGTATTTCCGACAGCGCCTGAAGGCAGGGTGAAGATCCCCCCCCCCTCCCCCCCATCACCTGTGATCCACTAACTCTGTCTAAGTGGATGGCTGCAGCAGCGGTGATAGATAGCGACCTTGCAGCGATCTGTCGTGCCTCTGCAGATGTGTGTCGCTGCAGATGTACAGTCGGCTACAGTCAGTCCTCCACTGGAAAACTCACCTCTGTGTGAGGAGTGAGATTAAACAGCTATTAAGCAGCGACACTGTCATGGGAAACAGACTAAAGATAGTCAGAGCGGAGGTGTGTGTGCATGTGTGTGCATGTGTGTGTGTGTTTTCTCTTTCTGTAGTGTGTAGCTGTGAGCAGGTGGTGATTTATTATCTCACATAAGAAAGACGCCTCATGAAAGACAGGTGCATCTGTGACAGCTGACATGAAAATGTGTTTATAACTGATGCACCGCCCATCCGCACCAACTGACACACACACACACCAATCAGCGAAGGTGTACTGGAGTCTATAGCATCATTACAACCTTGGGACGTCTTTCTCGTTGCAGCATGCCATTGGCTAGATTGTTCTGTAGGACAGAGAGCGAGGAGCGAGGGAAAAGACCATGCCGTCTACTCGCAAATCACAATGAACTCTCATCACTGCTGTGCTAGTGTACAGAAATGAATTTGGCCTTTAAAACTCTTTTTTTTTTTAAGCCCAAGTCCAAAATTGCAGTTTTGGACTTTAATTTGCAAGTTGAGAGTCAGGATTAAAAGTCTTAACAGTCCCAGATCAGCCTTCACCTCCCCTACCTGAACACAACACAGCTCAGTAATCAAGGCAAACGCATCTAGTGAAGCCTTAGTCCCCTTCTCCTCCTGAACTCCAGGCCCCACATCTAAGATATTTCCTGTTGTTACATGATTTAGAAAAAATATTACAAAATTATAGTTGGGAAGCTAACACTGGTAGAATGAAACCTACTGTATGATCAAAGTGGTCATTCTTATTCTTTCCCCCAATGTATTACATTTTAGTGGGAAAAAATAATAGTAATTGTAAAATTGAAGCCTTTATTGCTGAGGGCCCCTTCTGACCCTTATGGTAGCCCACTGATGTAAACTAAGACTTGTTCTCACTACTACTGGATGCTCTGCTGCAAAATATTGAATTTGTCCGACAATGGAATTACGGTTGACAGCAATGATGACAATGCTGATGATAATGGTGGTGGTGGTGGCATCCACAGTAAATAGGCTAGCGTCCATTCATGCATGTGGCATCAACAATGCATTTCTGCTGTATGTGCAGCGCTCTGAGGGTGTGGCTTTGTCTACATCAGCACCCTCGCGTCACGGATGCGGCGCTTGGTTTTCATAAATCGTTTCAATAACTACATAACCACCAGGATATGATCAGCTGACATTACGTGGCATGGCATCGGCATCAAATCACACACATTATTTGTTTCAGTAAAATCAGGCCGGCCAGCGCCCCGCATACTCACAGTAGTGACTGATCCAAATAGTATTTTCTTTGTCAAAATGTCAAAAAAAAAGAAATACAAAAATCCCAAAGCGACTTGGGTAATGCTGCAATGAGGAAATGGACACAGATATGGGCGAATTTCCCCCAGGGGTGTAAATAAAAATCCTTCCTCTCACACAGTGCCAGGTCTCCCCGCAGGCCCACCGGCGGAGCGTTTGACTCTCTGTCCGGTCTGGACTCTCTGGATGTTCAAGGTCACCTTACATTTATTCCTAAAGTCGTTCCTGACCCGGTCCACTGCTCCTTCCCTCCAGCCATCTCCCTCTATCTCTTCGTTCTCTCTCCGTGTAGCCCCCGACGCCAGTGTCAAGCCCGGCCACAATAATAATAGTAGGATTTCTGGTCAAACCTTCAAAATAAAACCGTTATTGATGAACATAGGTTGTAATGTTTCTAGTTACACAAAGTACCAAGCGCCAAAAAGAAGTCATGCTTTTATTTTGAAGGCAAACTCGCCTTAGCTTCGGGTCTTATCCTGTGTAACTCTGGTCGGCTTGACGCAGCTTCTCTCTCCCGGTTACCCAAACATAGGACCAAACATCAGTGATGTCACGAGCATCCACAGCATGGTGGGGAGAGACGAAGGGGCTTCTGATGTTTGGATGTTTTAAAGGTTCTGGTGTTACTAAAAACAGTTTTGTTTTCAATAACCTGCTCTACAAACTTTACAAGGTGCGATGAGGCAGAAAGAGAGAGAGAGAGAGGCTCAAACACATTTAAAGCCTTCATCTGTAAGGGTCTTGTTTTCATAGTTCTGGATGGAGGTCCTATTTTTTTATTCTGGCTGGCTTGACAGGGTCATAAAATATGCCATTTTACAATATATATATTTGCTATTTAGATGTTTAGGGAGAAAAAAAGAAAAAAAAAACACTTTTTTAAAATTCAAAATGGATAGTGACTGAATGGAAGGCACATGGATTCCCATGAATGTGCTGCGCTTGCCATCCAGATGACCGGCTTGATGAACTGAGGACAGAGGAGCCATTGTC
Organism: Hoplostethus atlanticus; assembly: GCA_034670405.1. NCBI lineage: Eukaryota > Metazoa > Chordata > Actinopteri > Trachichthyiformes > Trachichthyidae > Hoplostethus > Hoplostethus atlanticus. The sequence continues at coordinate 359,718 of JAXDDX010000139.1, read as the reverse complement.
TCATTGAGAATAACTAGGCATGGCTGTGTCTCAATTCAAAGAGCCTCCTACCTCCCATCCTCACTCCCTCCACTCTGGACCTGATAGTATGTTGTCATCAGCTAGACTATATAAACTGGCCACTAGGTGGAGAGGTTCTACATGTTGGTTTGTCCCAAAGGACAACATTTAGGAGCGTCATTCACTTTCATTCAGCAGTTGTCTCTACTGGTCAGTCGATGGCGCTATCTCAGATTTTTTTTTGTGAATATGATATTTGTATATGATGAAATGGGAGTTTATCTGAAGACTTGAATGGTGTCAGTGATGAGAAAGCGTCAGGATCACATTCTCCAGGAACTGTGACATCCAAAGGGAGCTCTGTGTGTGTGTGTGTGTGTGTGTGTGTGTGTGTGTGTGTGTATATATATATATATATATATATGTATATGTGTGTGCGTGTGTGTGTGTGAGTGAGAGAGAGCAAGAGAGAGAGAAAAAACAGTGAGAAAGCGTTTGTTGCTTTATTTTTAGTGTCCAATTTTCTGTATTATTTTTTGTGCTTTTTTTAAATTGTATTTTCTATTATTAATTTGGTTGTTTTTCACAAGGGAATGAATGTCTTGAAACATTTGGATTCAAGATTCAAGGATTCATTTGGTTTTGAGATTATACTGATGGTTTTTAAATAATCAACAACACACACAGCTCTAAATGGGTCTGTGTGGAACTTGGAAAGTTCAGTTAAGTTGAAACAAACGGAGTGGAATAAATGAAAAGAAAAAGAAGAAGGCCGACATTATATAAGGAGACTTCCCTATCAGCACCAATGTTAAAAATCACACTTTCTGTCTTTTCCTACTGAAGCTGTCATACCCTTTCCAGTACTTCAACAACGGTCAGAGAGCAAGGAAGCTGTGACAGCAACCGATGCCACAAGTGATTCACTAATAAATTAATAGAAACATAAATGATCCATTTTTACTTCCCTTCACACTGCCTGCTGCAGAAAAAAGTAGCTCTATGCCACTTGAACTCTGAAGTAAAACAGCCAGCAAAAAACTGCTTCTGTTATGGTCCGTTTTGTTATCTCTGACCAAAAGCACTTGAATGTGTGACAAGTGGTATACGACCTCTGATTTAGAAGGGGGAGTTTACGAGGAGCACTTGAAGGCAGCACAAGGCAGTAGACATAAACCATGCCACATAATTCCTGGCTCTGAATTAAGTCCCTCTTATACATTTTATTGAACGTAAAAACAAATAACGGCAGACTGAGTTGAAGGTGACAGAAAATTAGCTTCTTAACATTTACTGCCAATGGTGAAAAGTCCTAGTTGCACTCCGTTTCTATAAACTACCACAGGGCAGCAGCAGAGCGCCTCTCTGTCCTTTGAAAATAATGATGAAAAAACAGATGCCAGTGTATTGTGTTGATTCATTTGGTGAAAATTGAATAATGGTAAACTATAAATAATAATAAACTATACATATGATAAATGACAACCTACACAATCAATACTCAATTAATAACTTTCCTAACAAAAAATCACTATAATATTCTAATTATATTTCTACAGGAAACACACACACACACACACACACACACACACACACTCTTGAACAGTGATGATATGGCCCTGCACTATCATTGGAGTGGAGCTGCAGTGAGGCTTCTCATCAAAACCGCTTTAACAATTTGAGACTGGGTTTCTTTACTTTTCAATTTTTGTGGGGAAAATAGGCAATGCACAAAAACTGATTTTGCGTTTAGTTTTTCATGCATCTGGTTGGTGCATTTACTTGTGCTGCTTTTCACACTGCCATGGAAATTGCAATTTAGGCCTATTCATTCATCACCCCCCCGACACCTCCCAGTCCCCCCACACCTGCACTATACACTTATATATCTATATTTTTTGCACTACTTATACCTTTGCACCATATATTTTGTACCCTGATTAGAATATCATTATTATTCATACTGTACATACTAGAGTACTCATCTCACACTGTTCATACTTTCAGTATTGCCCATATTGTATATATCTTAGCATATTTATATCTATGCTTTACTGTTTATTTAATATTTATCTACCACTATACATATGTACATACTCTGCACTTTACTGCTATTTGCACTTCTGGTTAGATGCCAAACTGCATTTCGTTGTCTCAGTACTTGTACTCTGTGCAATGAGAATAAAGTTGAATCTAATCTAATCTATGGGCCTCTATGTAATAAGTATTACAAATCAGTAAAACCTAATCTCACACCAACATCGAGTGACATATAAATCAAACAAATTGTTAAAACAACTGTCACTGTCGCCTCCAGCAAGAAGGACCTGTGTTTGATTCCAGGCTCTTTCTGTTTGGAGTTTGCATGTTCTCCCTGTGTTCGCTTGGGTTTCCTCCCACAGTCCAAACACATGCAAGTCAGGGGGAATGGAGACTAAGTTGCCCATAGGTGTGAAAGGTGAGTGAGTGATTATCTGTCTATCTGTGTAAGCCCTGTGATGGGCTGGCAATGAATGAATGAATGAATGAATGAATGTTCAATGTGTTTGGTTGGCATGATCACTGTTATCTTCAGTTGACAGGAATTGGTCGACTGCATCATCCCCCAGCCATCCCGTGTTTCTGTCTGTCTGTCTGTCTGTCTGTCTCTCCAGAGGTTGTCTGTCATTTCTCTCAAACTTTCAATGTTACCATTGAAAGCAGCCTGCTGTAGCTGGATGATCTTCCACAGGCCTTTACAGTGGAGCTGGTAAGGTTCTACATCTCACTATGATGTCACAATAACAGACAGCTGTGGAAGTGGCTTTGACTTGGAAACTGGTCAGAGAAGAGAAGAGAAGAGTGATAGACACAACGCAGATACTGGTTTAGCAATTGATCTGTATAGCACTAGAGTTTGAGAAAATGTCATCCTCATCATTTGTTGAGGAAGACCCGAGGACCTTGTGGAGTCCATGTGGAACCCTGAGGGTGTCAGTCTTTAATGACTGGAGGAGGACAGGTGAGACAGACTGCATGTGAACATTTTTGTTTTGTGAAAATGGCTTTGATAAGGGATTCATGATAAGATGTTGACTGCATGGCCATCCAAGCAACGACTTCTCACACATTCTCTCCATATTCAGCCCATCTCCCATCAGGCATAGGATCTGAGGATTTATGCTCCAGTTCAAGAGTGGTGGAAACATGGTCAGGACTCCACTTTGAATTTCCCGCTTGCCCCCCGCCTCCTGTGGACTTCCACGTTGTCCAGCATGACGTGCTCTCGAGCGGCTCAACTGACTACCTGGTGCAGGCCTTCCTGGGAGAGGGCAGCTTTGGAAAGGTGGCCAAGTGTCTCAGTTCAGACACAAACAAGACGGTGGCCATTAAGATCATAAAGAGGGGCACTTACTTCCAATATGCTGGAAAAGAGGTAGACAATTTTAGTCTTTTTGATGGTTATGCCAATGACAGTTTGAGTAGAACACATTTCCTTGCTCACATTTTGCCTGGTCTATCAAAATGTGTCAGATGAATTGTTGATACCAAGCTTTCTATGAACCTTTCTCTCCCCAGGTGGCCATGCTAAAAACGATCAGCTTTCTGGACCCAGATGAGTGTAACTTGGTGTGCTGGCATGAAAGCTTTGTTCATCAAGGACACACTTGTTTGGTCTTTGAAATGCTTGATATGAGTCTAGATGACTTGGTCAGGCAGAGAGGCTTTGAGCGCCTGTCTCTAAATGAGATAAGGCTCATCATACAGCAGGTACAGACTATGTGGCTTTGATCGTTCTGTTACCAAGCAATAGCAACATATGGAGCCAAATATATATTTAGCTCAATATCTAATACTCATCATTGAAAGCAATATGAAAAAATCACTGCTATCTCATGGATGATTTTCAACTATGGTGTGTGATCTTCATTTGTGCCTCTGTACCTGCAGCTGCTCGTGGCTTTAAGAGCTCTGAAGGGCATCGGCGTGGTGCATGGCGATATAAAGCCAGATAACATCATGCTGGTAAACCAACTACAACAGCCCTTCAGAGTAAAACTTATCGACTTCGGCTTGGCCATCCCTACATGTCAGGTGAAGCAGGGCTGCACCCTGCAGGCTCTAGCCTACAGGTGAGTTCTACTGAGACATGGGCCGCTCATCTGTTGGTGTGTGTTTGCAGTTTCCTTGTTCTGCTGTAGCTGAGGCTGTGTCATTATGTCACTGACAGTGTGTTCCTGTGGCAATATTCTTGGTCTTCAATATTCTCCTCATGTTTGGCTCTAGGTGTCCAGAAATCCTCTTGGGCCTCCCAATAACCGAAGCGATAGATATGTGGTCCCTTGGCTGTATCCTGGCATTCATGTACCTGGGCTGCCACATCTACCCTTCATACACTGAATATGACATGGTCAGAAACCTAATATACCTAGACTTGATACCACAGACAAATCTCCAAACCCATGTGGAGACTTGGTGTACACTGTAGGCTGATGTGAGGCTGTATTTTCTCTCCAGATGAGATTCATCACAGAGACACAGGGTCAGCCACAGGAGCACCTGCTGAATGCTGGAAACAAATCCAGCAATCTTTTCAGCAGGGACCAAGACGTCTGGAAGCTAAAGGTACCACAACACCCTCCTGCTCAGATAAAAACAAAATATCCAACAACCCTTTTAAAACTGAAGAAGTATAGATTCTATCTATTCTATGTTGCTTTAGACACCTGAAGAACATTATGAAGAAATGGGAATCCAATCTCAAGAGACCAGGTCCTATATCTTCGAAAGTCTGGATGACCTACGCTGGGTAGGTGGTCCGTATTGTCTCGTACAAGTGAAGACTGAATCACTAGTGTTCATTTGCTGTTTCTGTGAGCTAGGAAGTGAATTTGACTGAACTGCCACTGACTTTGTTTCCAAATCCAACTCTACCAGGGGGCAGGTGTTGAGGAAGAAAACATATGGGCATTTGTAAGCCTTCTTAAAATGATGCTGGAGGTAGATCCTGAGCGGAGGAGCACGCCCAGTGAAGCTCTACAGCACCATTTTATCACGTTGAGCCACAACAGCTCTCAGTAAGTGGCTGTGTGTGTTTGTTTTGTGGTATAATGCATATGGATGGAAAAGTGCATGGATGGATTGATCGATTGATTGTCATGCTTCATCCAGTGTTCAGTCCACTGAGACTAATGATGGCGCTTCAGCCTCCGGTGAGATGAATGATGGAGCTTCAGCCACCGGCGAGACTAACGATGTTGCTTCAGCCACCGGCGAGACTAACGATGTTGCTTCAGCCACCGGCGAGACTAACGATGTTGCTTCAGCCACCGGTGAGACGAATGATGGAGTTTCAGCCACCGGTGAGACGGATGATGGAGCTTCAGCCACCGCACATTCTGCAGGAGACGAGGCCACCATCTCCACAAAACCTCCTAAGGAGAAAAGTAAGGGATGAATCCAAACGTACTGTGTAAGTGTAATATTTCTTCTTATTACTGTATTTATTCCTACTAACAAGGATAATCATTTTGTCTAATTTGCAGAGTCCAAGTCTAAGAAGATCAGACGATTTTTCTCCAGGGTGATGCGGGCAATTTGTTGCTGCTGTGTCCGTGGCGAGCAGTGAAGCTCTGTGACAAACCAGAGGACCTCAACATCGAAAAACACAAATGTCTTGGATAACTGGAAGCAACTGCAGACACCAAGTTTTCTATGAACCTAGCCTCTTCTCTCCCCAGGTGGCCATGATAAAATCAATCAGCTTTCTGGACCCAGATGAGTGTAACTTGGTGTGCTGGCATGAAAGCTTTGTTCATCAAGGACACACTTGTTTGGTCTTCGAAATGCTAGACATGAGTCTAGATGACTTGGTCACGCAGAGAGGCTTTGAGCTCCTGTCTCTAAATGAGATAAGGCTCATCATACAGCAGATACAGACTATGTGGCTTCGGCTTGGACTAATGAAGGAGCTTCAGCCACCGGTGAGACTAATGATGGAGCTTCAGCCACCGGTGAGACGAATGATGGAGCTTCAGCCACCGGTGAGACGAATGATGGAGCTTCAACCACCGGTTGGACCGCAACATCAAAACAAACACAAATGTCTTGGATAACTGGAAGCAACTGCAGAAGCAGTAGAAAAAACATTTGAAATTACTACATGATAGTTTAACTAGGATTGGTTGAGTCTGAGCATTGAGCAGTTTGCTTGAACTTTTTAGACTTGAAGCATGACTCAGTTACGTTATATCCCACCTGAATACTCTGTATTGATTGTCTGAAGTGATAAACCTGTGTAATGGAACACCTCAATAGTTCCTAAATACCTGTTCACCATTGTAAATGAATACACTGGCTGCATGGATCATTACATTTTCCAAATAAACCTGATGAAATGATCATTAATGAAGCGTAGTTCATTCCTGTTAGGTTCTTCAGATTTTAAAAGGCATTTCTGCTTCATTAGATAGTTGACAGTACAGAGAGATAGGAAGGATGGGTGAGAGAAAAGGGGATGACACATGACCAAGGTCCCAGGCCGGATTCACACTCAGGACGTTGCAGTTACATGGAGCCACCAGGATGCTTCAGTCCTGTTACAATTTCACCCCAAAGCAGATCAGCCTCTTGCTTCAACAAATAACAGGATTGCTTGCATCTGCAGTCGTGCCACAGTAGACACCTGTTGCTACTGGTTTAAAATATTCACGTATTTGTTACCACTTCAATATCTAGTCGTGAAACATTTTGCAGATGTCTTGGCTGAAACGGCAAAGCAATCATGTCTGCATCAGTGCAAGGTTGTTCTGTTCCTTCTCCAAAGTTCAGGAATATCACTATTGAGCATTTTACCCCACGAAAGTCACCGAGCCCGATACCAAAACCAATACACCGAATTTCACTTACCCAAACAGATGTCTGTAATCCTTCACTCGTCTACTTTCACCGCGATGACACACGCTACATCTCCTATGCACAACTCAACTTTTAGGGGGTGTTATTGGATTTCAGGCTTGTTTGTCAAGGTTGGGCTTTGTTTCAGTAGTATACAAAGCTATACCCAGACTTAACATAGCCCCATATCATGTAGTCTTGGGACTGTGAAATCTTTACTACACCATAGCACCTAGTTGTATTTATAGCCAAAAACAAAAAACCCTACATGGGTTGCATGTATTGGTCATGTTTTAATTGGCTATGTTGCTTGGGTAAAGATTACCTAAACATCTGTTCTTACTATCCAAGACATGTTTGATGCTATGAAATATTTTTGGACATTATGAAATAACACAGCTTAGTTTGTTCTTAACAGTTTGGATGCTTTAAATCAGTCAAGTGTGTGGAGGGGATAGCCTCCAGACACAAATGTTGCTGTCCTGCATGAATTTGGGAAGCATTGCTGCCCACAGCCTTTACAACGATGGTGCAATGATCATGGGCGAGATATCAGAGAACCCAAGTAATACAAAACATTCCCAACTTTATTGCAATGATTCCAGCGCAGTGCATTTGCGTACATCACATGAAGCACAAGAATGAGTGGATGTGGGCCACGAAATTTACTTTGGACAAAAAAAAAAACAACAAAAAGGCACTGTTTCTATGTGCTAGTAGCATTAAACGTGTCCAAAATCATGCATGCCTCCTTACAGTTGCGCAGCCTCTCACTCACTCTTTTGATCAATTTGACAGTCAGCACAATTTAACAATAAGTCTACATGTCAGGCACATCAAGTTGAAACAAACCTCATCTCACATCCACAATATATTATCCCATTATTAACAATTATTCACCTTCAGGCACTCTCAAATAGGGGCTTTAGTAGGAACTGAACAGTGAACATCCAGTTGTTTGAGTCTACGCCAATGTAACGTATGTAGCATCAGTGGTGACGCCACAGTTGTTATCCTTCATAGACATGAGGATGTAGCCGTCGTTGCCCCAGTAGGTGGACCATGAGTTCTTCACTAACCAGTATGGCTCCCCCTTCAGGGTGCCGTAGCCTACTGCTAGCACAGCATGATCCAAGAAATCAGTGGTGTTACCTGGAAAACATAAGGACCAATCTGTGTCACGGGCAGAGCTACTTTGTTAGTTTTATAGGCATGCGTGCCTGTGCGGGGAAAACTCACCACAAGCAGGTTCATAGTAGACACCATGGCTGTAGAAGACAAACGATTTATGTGAAGCGTCAATGCTGATTGCCGCCGGTCCGTTTTTAAAGAGGGCCAACTTGAGAGCCTCTGCGTCGCCTGAGGTCACATTGGTGTAGCTCTGAACACGTGCGGTCAGCTGGGATGCGTTCAGGTGGCACAGTCCATTCTGTACAGACAGGGAAATACATTTAAAACACGTAGGCCAAATGAACACAAGTCAGGTGAAAAGACTAGTTCTCATGAAACACAAATCTTATGTTTCTTAGGCATTCCCTTAATCAAGCGGCATCAATGCCACAATATCACAGTCAGACTTACACATAGCAGGGGAAGATGTGTCAAAGGTACTGTGCTAATGCATCTGTGTGCACTTTGCCAATCAATGACTTGTTACCTACTATACTCTAAATAGCACCATAATTGTTTAACGCAGTGCCACCAACCATGTTGGACAGGTAACTAGTCAAGCTGGTGGAGACCTTTTTCAGTGAAACTGATTGTTCCTATGCAAGCCTCTCACCATTCCCCTGTAAGCTCCATAGGTTTCCGTTGTGGCAATGCCACCATGTTTCATGATCCACTCATAGGCTCTCCAGTCCTCTCCTCCATCACAGCCGTTGTTGCCGAAACCCCAGGAACAGTCCACAAGCATCTGCTGAGACAGGACCTGCAGGGAGCCCGTCTGAAAGAGGAAGTCCACACCACAGATTGATAACCTGTCGTGCACAGCAAGAGCTACACATTCTAAAACTCCAATAACCAAATACTGAGGATGTTACCATCCCAGGCAACTTACGACACTGTAATAAACTCTTTCCTCTCTCACGGCAGTGGGTCAATCCACCACATTACACAGGCTCTTGTCGTTGCCCACCAAATAAGTAACTACTGGCACGCAGTGAGAGACAAAATGATTGTGTATGTTTGTGCGGCTGTGTGTGTGAGAGAAGGGTCAGAGTCTCTGGTCACTTCACTGGGGAGCCATCAAACCCCATTATAAACGTGTCCTAGACTTGACAAGTCGCTTGCCAACATGGGAAAAGGCATGCCTTTGAGCCAGGAGTCTATGGGATGGAGGCAGGCATTCAAGTTCAATCTTATCCTTTCTTAAATATTCAGGGCCAGAAAGAGAATAATAATAATAATAATAATACAAAGTGTAACTGAAATTCAAATTAATTAAAACAGATGATGTGACATGTTGAACATCTGGCTTCAAATACCGATGCCAGTTGAAAGCATTGGAATGGGTCCAGTGGCTGTGTGGTGAAATGCACATCATGTTCCTTTTCACCTTCAGGAAGAGAGCGCCCTCTATTGCGCCCGTGGTGGCAAAGCTCCAGCAGGAGCCACAGATGGCCTGGTCCTTCACTGGGGTCACAGCACCTGCAAAACAATATTACAGGACAAGTCAACTGGTGAGATAGACAGACATCCTTCAACACAGAGCAGATGCAAGAGCCCTGCCAGAGGGATGCATCTTTTCTCTGGTAAGCACTTTGAAGCCTGTATGCTCACCGTAAAGCCTCCAGTCGTGGGACTCTGGTACCTGCACCCCTTCATAAAGGGTTGCAGGGAATGGCAGCCCTTTGTTTGGGGTCTTGCCTCGTCTCCTTCCCCTCATGTGAGCCAGCTCTGACATGGTGCGATCTGACAGCGAGTTGAGAGCCAGAGAGAAGGACAGACCTGCTCTATTCTTAGAGTGGATATATCTGGTGGAGGGGAAACCACAGATTCACCAAAATGTTTCAAACACATTCAAACTTCTAGATTGTCTACACGGATTGTCAAAATAGTTGCCGACACCACCCGTTGGTGTAACTAATAACTTCAACTACATTTAAGACTCTTCACTCATCCACCGTGGATGTTCAAATGAACCATGTTTAATCCATGTGTTCATTTATATACAGAGGATTAAACATGGTTGTGTCCTTTAAGACAAGGTTGTGAAGGTAACATTACAATGCCAACACCCATTTCAACACGGCACGTTCCTCTCACCGTAGGTTATGAACAAAAACATGCTCCCTCTTCTCGTGCTCCCGCTCATCACTGTACTGACGCTGGAACTTCTCCTTGAAGTGGCTGAATATTTGCTGCGCGTGGCCTGATGCCGAGGTGTGGATGAGGTCTTTCATTGGATTGGCCAACATGTGGTGCTCCACTCCTGGACCAGGAAATCCTCCACAGGTCATCCCTACGGACACAGGGAAAATATGAGCGAGAACTTACAAAAAGAGTAACAAACCTTTGCTATTCCGTTTGAATTATATGGATGTGGGCACTTGCGACATGAATGCATGTCCTTACGGTAGAGCACAAACCTTCAGGCAGTGAGAAGACTTTGGGGTCAACGTGAGTGCTGAACTCTGTGTAGTCCACCAGGTATTTGTCATAGTGGGATCCCAGTAGTGTGTTGTAGCCCATCATTTCATAATGGAGGGGTGTGGCAAGCTCTTCCTTGCCATCTGTGCCACTCTCAGGTCGGGTCACCCACAGTGTGTATTTGTTCTTCTTGTAACCCACAGTGGTCACGTTCTGCCAAACCTCACACAGGGAACCTCCATAGTACTCCATTCTTAGGAACTAGGGGGAAAAACAGCAAGTTGACTTTGGTGAACTCTTCTCTAAGAGTGGAACAGATAAAATATTGCCATTTTAACATTGTTCCTGTGGGGTATGCGTATACAATAGGGATGGAACGGTTCAAGTAAAAAATCCGAACCGTTCGGTTCGCTAGTCACGGTTCGGGGCATGTGTGTATTGTTCGGTTCATTTGAAATAGGCTATGAGGCCTACTGTGTGCTTTTTTCATGTAGAGTTAGGCTACAGTTTCTATTAATTGTCACACTAGAAATGGGGAATAGCCTCACAGATTTCAGTCAAAAAGGCATGCGCAGAAAAAAACAAAAACCCTTCAAATAAAGTTATTGGGTTCGCTTTTCGGCGAATGTCGCTTTTTTCACGTCAATTTGGGGACGGACGAATCTCCTTAATGATTCCTACAGTGTGTTTCTGTCAGCTTATGAGTGAACTGCATTGAGAGAAAAAAAAACAAAAAACACAACCTACTCAACTGTCAGGGCCTGCTTTTAAGCAACAGCAGAGCAGACAATCTGCTTCCTGTTTACACCGGCACGCGCATTGTAGGTGGATGGTTACGTGATATGCGTTTTCAGGCGTATTAGCATGGACGGAGATAATTTCTGACGCTTCTGTGGACGGAGATCCTTTTAGTTTCAAAACTCCATTTTAAAATGAAAACTTATTAGTGTGTATGTAGCCTGACACAGCAGCAAACGCTTGTCTGAACACACCACTCTCTCCCTGCACTGTATGGCTCATTTTGAGTGAGTGGCAAGATCACCTGAGGTAAGGACAGTCGCTTTTCTCACTTGGCTGACTGATATGGTTTTGACTAATATCATTAGCTCTGTAGGTTATGTCTTTTCAGCTAACGTTATTGTACTCCGTGTCAGAGCAGCTTATGCTAGATTTCCACTAATAAACTTGACGGATCCCATTAATTTATTGGTGAAAGAGGCCAGGTTACCCTAACAAAAAAAACTGTCATAGTAGTTTGATGGTAATTTTAGTTTTACCATGGTAATTATTGTATAAATAATTTACCATGGTACAGGACATATTTAAACATTGTTGATGTTGAGTAGTACAGGCCATAATTTAATTTCACTGATAGCTTTAGTATTGAGAAACTTAGCACTCTGCTTCATCCATGAAACCTTAAAGGGGAATTCCGGTATTTTTAAACCTGGGCTCTATATGTACAGATTCGTCATTTATACCCCAAAATAGGTACAAAAAGTTTTGGAATTGCCCGCAAGATCGCCTTAGCCGGCAGTCGCGAAATGGGCTCCTATGGCTGCAGCGTAATCCGTTGGGACAACTGCACCCGATCAAATGCGCCTGATCAAAGTACACTAGGCATAAAGAGTAAAGTGTGACAGTGTTTAATAAATAAATGCAAAATAATGCAATGCAAATAAATGAAAAGCATTTTGAAATTGGCAATGACCCCTTCCTGCTGTACCAAAAACGTACCGAACCGAAAAACCGTGATATGAACCGAACCGCGAATTTTGTGAACCGTTCCACCCCTAGTATACAAGTACTACCACATCTGTGGTAGTAATGTATTGATGTTAAAATGCTACATGTAGCACCTTTATAAAAAAATAAATAAAATAAAAACAAAACAACTACACACCTGGAATTCCTGAACGTCGGGCAGCGATGCCTGAGGTTTGACCGGTTCATCTTTTGTTCCATTGACCAGGAAGCACTTCATCACATTCAGCTCTACCTCTGTGGTCTCCGGTGTGATTTGATAGGAGGAGCCCCACTGCTGCTCTGCCCCCAACTGGTATGTCGACACTTGGCCTGTTCATGATGTTAAGGTTGGACATCATTAGCTGCATGTCGCTACATGTTTCTGTCCATGTTCTTCATGTGAAGTAGTGATGGGAAGACTGACTCTTAAAATACCACACCATGTGAGGTTTGAACCTACAATCCTCAGCATGAGTGTCTGATACTCTAACTGAGCTAAAGAGGAGCGCCACCCCTGTCAAACCAGACGTGCAAATAACCACATATACCACAACTGTAGAACATCAACTAACCCACAGGTTAATGACAATAATATGTCTAGTATTTACACAGAGTATTGCTATTCATTTCATGTGCTCTTGACTTTCTTTTTCTAATAGAGACAGTTTTGTTGACCAATGTTAAATGACTTATTGTTTACCCAATTACCAGTTAATTTATTAAACAACATCTTAAACAACAAAAACTGTTGTCAATGTGTGCAGAATAGATCGCTACATTACATTGGCCCTTTTTCACGATCCAATATGGATCCTTGATCCGGCGGGTACGCGGAAGTAGTCTCTCTCGTTCATTGGACGTGAACCACTGGATCTGCTCTCTCGGCTCGCGAGTAGTCCGATGGTTCACGAACCGTTCAGTCTCTATCGGACTTCTCGGACATCTCGCCGAGAGAGCAGATGTCCGAGATGTCTGAGCGGTTCACGTCCGATGAAAGAGAGAGACTACTTCCGCGTACCCGCCGGATCAAGGAGCCATACTGGATTGTGAAAAAGGCCAATGTAATAATGTAGCAATGTATTACATTCTATATACATTAACAGTTTTTGTAATGTTTATGATGTTGTTGATTAATGATTTTAATAAAAAAAATTATTATTTCTGGCGCTGCTATAACCGCTGCTGAATCAATTCAGTTGCGTGTGCGAGTCGAATTAACTCACTCACTTAACTAATTCGGTTCTTTTGAACGAGTCGTTCGCGAATCGGCCATCACTAATGTGAAGAGCTAAACCCAGCTGTCTTGTTAGCCATTTAATTATACTTAATGCGCTTTAGCTAGGAATGCTTGCATCATCCTCGACACTGCATTTGTCATATACAGCGGGTAAAATAAGTATTGAACACGTCACTATTTTTCTCAGTAAATATATTTCTAAAGGTGCTATTAACATGAAATTTTCACCAGATGTCGGTAACAACCCATGCAATCCACACATGCAAAGAAATCAAACCATAGATGTCCATAAATTAAGTTATGTGTAATAATGTGAAATGACAGGGAAAAAGTATTGAACACATGAAGAAAGGGAGGTGCAAAAAGGCATGGAAAGCCAAGACACTAAAGAAATCTATCAGTAATTAGAAAGCAATCCTGCCCCTTGTCAGTGCAAATTAATATCAGCTGGTTCAGTCCCAACTGATGGCCTATAAAAAGGTGTCTCATTACCAAGGTGTCACAAGAAACATCTCATGATGGGTAAAAGCAAAGAGCTCTCTCAAGACCTTCGCAACCTTATTGTTGCAAAACATACTGATGGCATTGGTTACAGAAGGATTTCTAAACTTCTGAATGTTCCAGTGAGCACTGTTGGGGCCATAATCAGGAAGTGGAAAGAACATCATTTCACCATAAACCGGCCACGACCAGGTGCTCCTCGCAAGATTTCTGACAGAGGAGTGAAAAGAATTATCAGAAGAGTTGTCCAAGAGCCAAGGACCACTTGTGGAGCGCTTCAGAAAGACCTGGAATTAGCAGGTACAATTGTTTCAAAGAAAACAATAAGTAATGCACTCAACCGCCATGGCCTGTATGCACGCTCACCACGCAAGACTCCATTGCTGAAGAAAAAGCATGTTGAAGCTCGTTTAAGGTTTGCTGCACAACATTTAGACAAGCCTGTGAAATACTGGGAGAATATAGTCTGGTCAGATGAGACCAAAATTGAACTCTTTGGATGCCATAATACACACCATGTTTGGAGGTCAAATGGCACTGCACATCACCCCAAAAACACCATACCAACAGTGAACTTTGGAGGTGGGAACATCATGGTGTGGGGCTGTTTTTCAGCATACGGTACTGGCAAACTTCATATAATTGAAGGAAGGATGAATGGAAAAATGTACCGAGACATTCTTGATAAAAATCTGCTGCCATCTACCAGGATGATGAAGATGAAACGAGGGTGGACATTTCAGCAAGACAATGATCCCAAACACACAGCCAAGGAAACTGTCAATTGGTTTCAGAGAAAGAAAATAAAGCTGCTAGAATGGCCCAGCCAATCACCTGACTTGAATCCAATAGAAAATCTATGGAAAGAACTAAAGATCAGAGTTCATAGAAGAGGCCCACAGAACCTTCAAGATTTGAAGACTGTTTGTGTGGAAGAATGGGCCAAAATCACACCCGAGCAATGCATGCGACTAGTTTCTCCATACAGGAGGCGTCTTGAAGCTGTCATTACCAACAAAGGCTTTTGTACGAAGTATTAAATAAATTTCAGTAAGCGTGTTCAATACTTTTTCCCTGTGTCATTCCATTTTATTACACAACTTAATTTCTGAACTTATGTTTTGGTTTCTTTGTATGTATGGATTACTTGGGTTGTTACCAACATCTGGTAAAAATTTCATGTCAATAGCACCTTTAGAAATATATTTACTGAGAAAAATGGTGACGTGTTCAATACTTATTTTACCCGACTAACTGAGCTAAAGAGGAGCGCCACCCCCTGTCAAACCAGACGTGCAAATAACCACATATACCACAACTGTAGAACATCAACTAACCCACAGGTTAATGACAATAATATGTCTAGTATTTACACAGAGTATTGCTATTCATTTCATGTGCTCTTGACTTTCTTTTTCTAATAGAGACAGTTTTGTTGACCAATGTTAAATGACTTATTGTTTACCCAATTACCAGTTAATTTATTAAACAACATCTTAAACAACAAAAACTGTTGTCAATGTGTGCAGAATAGATCGCTACATTACATTGGCCCTTTTCACGATCCAATATGGATCCTTGATCCGGCGGGTACGCGGAAGTAGTCTCTCTCGTTCATTGGACGTGAACCACTGGATCTGCTCTCTCGGCTCGCGAGTAGTCCGATGGTTCACGAACCGTTCAGTCTCTATCGGACTTCTCGGACATCTCGCCGAGAGAGCAGATGTCCGAGATGTCTGAGCGGTTCACGTCCGATGAAAGAGAGAGACTACTTCCGCGTACCCGCCGGATCAAGGGGCCATACTGGATTGTGAAAAAGGCCAATGTAATAATGTAGCAATGTATTACATTCTATATACATTAACAGTTTTTGTAATGTTTATGATGTTGTTTGATTAATGATTAATGTTTTTAATAAATTATTTTTTTCTGGCGCTGCTATAACCGCTGTTGAATCAATTCAGTTGCGTGTGCGAGTCGAATTAACTCACTCACTTAACTAATTCGGTTCTTTTGAACGAGTCGTTCGCGAATCGGCCATCACTAATGTGAAGAGCTAAACCCAGCTGTCTTGTTAGCCATTTAATTATACTTAATGCGCTTTAGCTAGGAATGCTTGCATCATCCTCGACACTGCATTTGTCATATACTCATGTACTGTATATCCTTCTCTGCTGCTACAACCCAATTTCCCCATAGGGATCATTAAAGTTGAATCTAGTTAAACCTTTAAGTCGTTACTTAGCAATACTTTTAATCATAACTGCCTTGTTAGGGTTGGGAAACTGGTTATCAGTAAGTTTGGGATTCAAAACAATATATCTTAAAGGGAACCAAGTAAAATTCACATAGGATTGCAACATGAGTCTACAGAATAGGCTCTCCCACAATTCATTTTCACTTTGTTGTTCAAGTGCTGATGTTACGCTCCAGTCCCTTTGGTCTGACACAACAGGCTCTCAGTTTCAGATCACTCAATCATAAGACAGGAAGGGAAAAAAATAAATAAATGCAGAATCAGGCTTCAGAGGAGCCGCAGCACGGGTCAAGAGGTTTCTTACCATGGTAATAGTCAATTCGACTGGACTTCCCCACCAGGTTTAGCCAGGCCTCAAATGGCTCCTTGATCTCAGCATAGGGCAGGGAGATCACGCCTGCAATGTAAATATAAAATGCTCTTGTAACGAGGCTAAATTCATAGCACCAAACATGTGATCCATTATACTGTTTAGCCCTCTGTATACTGTTTACCTTTGACATGGTAGGCCTTCCCAAAATCTGGACGTGAAGGGACTGCTCTTCCTTCTGTGGCTGAAGACAGACAGAGGTGCAGAGGTGAGAGACAGGCGGAGCGTGGGGGATGCAGTCGGCGCAGTCGCCCCCGGGCCCACAAAGGTGGGGGGCCCACTAGGGAGGCGCACCTTCCATTGTAAAATTTCTTTGTAATATTTCCTTTTTGTATTAACACCCTATACATGATTTCTCTCAACTTAGACATGTTGTATTCAAGTCTGGACAGTTTTTACTGCCATCTAGCACCATCTGCAGAAGTGGTTGTGAAGGAGTTTGCATATCGGCAGATCTCAGCTGTAGGTTCAAACATTGGAACTGCCGACAGGTTTAGTGATAAAACCGGTCAAATTGCAACGTATATGCACTGTACTTCCACCTAAATAGATATACGAGTGTTTACTAGGGCTGGGTGATATGGACAAAAATCTTTATCACGATAATTTGACCCATTTGTCACGATAACATTAGATACAATGACAATCAAATCTCTCAAACGTAAGGGCACCATTGCCATTAACCCTTTTGCCAGGGGCCACTCCAGAAACTTTCGCCCCCTCTGTGCTGAAACCCTCCCTCCGCCCCTGGTGAGAGCGCGTTGCATGACTGCAAAAACGCCTTTGTTCTGAGGTGTGACAGACTGCACCGTCCATTACATTTGCTTCCGATAAATGCAACCAAGCAAAACTCCACTCTTAGACCCGTGAGATAGTTAGACTTGTACCCCCAGTGAGTAGATCGCCCTTCTTGGAAACATAATAGCTCTGATAACGTAAGTTGAAATTTTATTTAAATAGCCTATGTGAAGCTTGTTGTAATATACTTATGCCGAATTGAAGACTGGATCCTCCTGATTTGTGAAAGACCATGACTCATATTCTAGGTAGGCATTTACTTATGCCGATAAGCAAGGCATCATGAAGTAGCCAGATTTTGGTGGAGAGTTTGGCTGAAGCAGCGTCTGTCAGTTATCAGGCTGTTTATTCGGCTTTAAGTTCTGGCAACAGACACGTGATAACTGCAATTGCCGAAATGTGAGATTGTTACGGGGAAGTCACTCACCAAAAAAAAAATGTTTTGTACAGTCGCGTCCTTTACATTTGGAAACACTAACTTGGACGATATCATGGAACGACACTGTACTTGCATTACCAATATAACTGCTAGCTTGTGGCTAAATTGAACGTCATTCCTTACCTATCACACTCCACAAAAGAACAACCGCAGTGTACCAGCCCCGCATCGTTGCCTCTGTGCGCTAGTTTGTTGAAATACACGACCAGTCACACCGACAAACTCAGACAAGACAAACTGTCATTGCTCTCACCTGCGTTTCACTAGAAAGAAACAAACTAACCTATTGACTTAAATGGTTAACGAGATGAGAGTGACAGCTTCTCTCGACCAATCAAATTGTGGCGTGGGCAGGTTTGCTCCAATCAGATGCAAGAGGTGGGTGTTATGCGCATCGAGATCATGTGATTTGTGTCATATGATTAATCAAGACAAAAATTGTTGCTTAAGCAATAAACCACCAGAGGTGGTCGTTTACAGTGATTTTAAACTTCCCTTTGAAATGCACTTATTTTAACACGCTATATACTCATAGGTTAGTGTACATACTCCACCTTGTAAATGGTTACACATTCTTGGAATTAAAACAAACACTATTATAGTTTAACATTATATTATAAAATAAACACTTTTATAGTAAAATCTTCTTGACTGTTCTAAAATCACAGTGAATCATGGCCTCAAGTAGGTTATTGCTTTAATAAAAGTGCATTAACACACACTATTGTAATACAAAAGGAATGCAGATGGTGAAGATTTTTTATCTTTATTTTGTGGAACAAATCCCATTCATATTTTCCATAAGGATTTTTGACTACACGCCAAATGGCAGAAATGCTAACTTAACTAATCAAAGCTCTTTGGTGAACAGAAAGGATACACCCACAGTTATCAAGACATTTGGTAGTTGTAGTAAAAATGTGGGCGCATGAAACCAGTACTTTTTTTTGTGAACATGAGGGCAAAGATGTTTTTAGAGATTTTATTGCACTTTTAATGTGATTTGCCAACAGTACAAACTTCACCAAAGTCACCAACATGTGTCTTGAAGAAATGTGTACAAAACTGGACTCGGCACTAGATGTCAGCAACTCACAGAGCACGGTCATATGCTGCACACACCAATGTGACCTACTCTGCTCATACAGGGAATAGTGTGATTTTTTTTATTACACTTTCCCAAAATGTCGGCCTATACCATATGCTGACACAAATAGTAAAATAACTGGAAGCAACATAGTGGCAGCAGACTTTTAGGAACATGTTCAGTATTTTGTAGATACCATAATAACCCTGTGGGAGACAGAGCGACATGGAGGAAGGAGCTGAGGTGTCAGTCTCAGGGCACTAACTCAAGTCATGAGATAACACTGCAACAGCTGAACAGGCAGCAGGAAATAAAACATTCAGTGTGTGTGTGTGTGTGTGCGTGCATGTGTGTAACCTATGCTCAGTACACAATAACAGCTGAGAGAGAAAGAGGCAGAGAAAAACACTCCTCAGGAAAAGTGCAGAAGGACATTACCTAA
The DNA here is from genome assembly GCA_034670405.1 of Hoplostethus atlanticus. NCBI lineage: Eukaryota > Metazoa > Chordata > Actinopteri > Trachichthyiformes > Trachichthyidae > Hoplostethus > Hoplostethus atlanticus. Next base: position 340,374 of record JAXDDX010000139.1, on the reverse strand, counting down.
TGCTCATACCATGGGAGTTGCTCCTCTCTTGCAGGGATTGACAGTGGGGAAGTATTATCATATGTTAAAACCAGCTAAGGTTCACGAAATCAGCCAGTATGACATAGTAACCACCCAAGAGTAACTCCCTAACAACAGGCTCTGTTGGAAAATCCCTGCCAGTGATTTGGCTGTTACAAAGTCACTATGGTGGCTTGTGCATCAAGCTTTTAAGACCATGCACATAAGCTTCAGAAGTCTTGCCAAATCAAATATTGAATTTAGTGTGTGGAAAAAATGCTTTGTCCCAGTCCTGGAAAGTACTTGACTATTTTTTTTTTAATGCAAAAACTGTCAACTTGGCCCTAAAATCTTCAGTGCCCTAATAAATAACTTTAAAATCGCTTAGCTATCCAGAAATATCTTACTTGTTAACTCTACTGGTTTAACTATTAGCCAGTGATTTTGTTTACCTCCTCGAGTGTGTGAAGCAGATCCCTCCACTGCGGCAATATAGGACATGAGAGGACTCCAGCTACTGTTACCCTCCTATTGCGTCAAAGTAGTCTAGTCTCACATACAGACCCCCCCCCCAGACACACACACACACGTTTACTGCATGAAAAGCTGTATCTGCACATCTTCTCTAGGCGCATTTCTCCCATGCTCTCCCATTGCTGCTGACTGCCAAGCTATAAATACACCAGCACACACACACACTCAAATTAGGCAGAACATGTAGCTGATGGATTTGGTTAAAGGGATAATTCTACCAATTTCAAAAAGGGACTGTGATGAACAATATTCAGATCCATAAAGCCAAGCGCTAATAGACATTGTAGAAGAATACATGGGTTGATTACTTGAAACCAAACACACAAACACAAAGTTTATTGCTCTGACAACGTGGACATCATTTTAAACTGTAACCACAAAAACACTGTTCACATACAGGAGTATAAATATAGAATATCTGGACTACATGAGTATTTGAGTGTTTCTCAAAGACGCATATATGAGACGCACGCACTCAAAATCATTCACTCAAAGTCATTTACACGAAACAGCAAGCCATCAATTAACCACGAGACAGAGGGCCCATTCACACGTTCACAAATCTCACGATTTGTCCGATTAGTCAAATTGAAATAACTGGTGGCCTCAGGTCAAGTCTTGAAAGTCCTCTGGGCACTCCCCGTTCCTCTTTGTTTACCCCTGCCATCTGCACAACCTCCACTCCAACATCGGCTCCATATCGTCTGTTTCAAGTGTCATGTGACATTGAGGAGTGACGGGAGAGGTTGGGGCGGGGGGACTACAAACAATCCAGTCTCAGACAGCCTCTACTTGTCCCGTCTCCATCTTGTAGAACTGGTGTGTAGATACTGTGAGAGCAACAAGAGAGGCGGGCTGCTCACTCATCGTCTCAACCACGGCGTCATTTGAAGGTACCACAAGTCATTTGACATGGATATATTGATGTTTATAAATGCAACACGTAGCTCCTTTCATGAGGCATCAGTAGGCTAAAACCAATGTTTCGTCAGCATGTTGACACGTCATGTCAGGTTGGTCTTAGAATACCAATGTCTCAATAAAAAGTATTCTTCTTGTGTCAGAGCTGTCAGAGTGTGCAGCCGGCTCAACCTGCACCATCGATATCCCTCCCTGCTCTCCAGGAGTGCTGCCACTGAGTCCAGGCTGGGGGGCGGGGGGGTTAAAAGAGAGGTGTTTAAGTTAGAGGTCCGTTAGACACTGTTGAGTAGGAGAACGGTGGCGGCCGGGCTGGGACTGGGGATTTCAGGGCTCGTGTTGTAATGGTTTTGTTCATCCCCGGAGTCCTGTTCCTGTGCTACAGTCAAGGTCAGCTGGTTCAGACCGGCTTCTAGTGTCGCCTCCGCTCCCTCTGCTCTGTCACCTACAACACACACAGAAAAATGACAGCAGGGTTAGACCAATATATCTGCTTATCTGCTATAACTGCTTTTCTACCTTGCCAAGAATAAAATTCTGAGAGATGTTTTTTTGTAACATTGAGTTGTTTTTTGGAATTTCAATCTTCAATTAAAAAAAATAGCAGTAAAAGCTGTCAAAAATCCATATCAATCCATATCAGTCAAACACAAGTAGAAACGTTTGAAAAGAAAAATCTGAAATGACTTCCAACTCATAGGATGTATAGTCAACACACAGACACACACACACACTGATGTGACGAACACACACCTCTCTCCTGGTCGCAGTCTGGGGAGGAGGCTCCACTGCACTGGCTGCGAGGGCCCAGGAGAGGAGAGGCGTGCCCAGAACCACACACTGACTCTGGGTCATGAGAGCCAAGGGGGCTTGGCAACTCCAGGGTACCGGGACAGGAGGAGGAGAGAAGGGAGGAAGAGGGAGAGGAGGAGAGGTAGGAGCAAGGGCTGCAGAGCGAGGAGGAGGAGGGGTAAGGGCAGGGCAGGTCCAAGGGATTGGAGGAGGAGGCCGAGGAGGAAGGCATGTCTAGGGGTGAAGAGGTGGAGTGAGTGTCCGTCTCTTCCTCTGAGCTGCTACTGCGACTGCCTTCTTTGTCGATTGATACAGACACCACTGAAACACACACACAGCACGCACATAGGTAGACGCGTATTAAACACGCAGACACACATTGTCACAGATGCACCAATAAAACAAGAACAAACTAACGATGGATGACGTGGAATAAAAGCCCGGATGACTATGCACCTCCGAACTCCAGTCTCACTCACTTGACAGGCCGTCGGACTCCATCTTGAAGTTGGCGATGTCCTCGTTGCCCCCGTCCCCGTCCCCCTCCGCGCCCACGCCCTGCTCCCTGGTCCCCATGGCGAGGGAGCGCCGCTGGGCGTGGATCTCCTCGGAGATGGTTTCCAGGTTACGCAGCGCCGCGCGGTACTCGGCCTTGGCGACGGCGAGCTTGGCCTGGCGCTCGTCCACGCGGCGCTTCAATTGCTAAGAGAAATCACAGGTGGGCGTGCATGCAACCGCTTATCAATACACACAGAAGCTAAGGGGGCGCCCAGATGGCGTACATGCAATTGCTAACACACAGCAAATTTGCTCGAGAGCTGAACGATATACACACCTCAAGCTGTAGATAATACTTTGCTTTCAGTTCGAAATATGGTCTGCAGGGGGAGAAAAAGAAGGAGAAGAAATTAGAGGCGGAGTCGAGTTGAGGCATTTTGCCATCGGTCACAGCGATGGAGAACCTCTGGAAGAATAACACTCCTCTGTGAGCAGCCACATTCCTTGGCTCTTACAAAGGGAACACACCCCGGCACAGCACAACCAACACATGAAACATCTGGACTCCATCAGATGACAGAAATGTAGTCGCTCTCCCCCCTCTCTCTCTCTCTCTCTCTCTTTCTCTCTCTCTCTCTCCCCCACACACGCAAACAAAGAGGCCCAAACAGGGGGAAGCTGTAGATCATACACAGACCTGGATTTGTTGATGGAGCGTTTGAGTTTCTTCTCAAGCTGCCTCATGTGACTGATGCAGGAGTTGTAATTGGCTGCTGTTTTCTTGTGTTCGGCTTCGCTACGCGTTCTCGCCCGCTCGGCCTCCATCACCTGCAACAGTCAAGTAGGAAATGTGTTGGTTTTTTTGGCATTGTATAAACTTGTAGCTTCCCTAGAAATATTGTAGAAATCAGACAAAAAAACATCCTGCAGCACTATGATCTGCTATACCTCCAGCACCCATCCCCTTTTTGTCCACAGAGCCATTTTTTTTTGCCTTTTTTTGCCTCATTTCAAAACACTCACTGAAAAAGAGACTAAATGACTTGTTAGGATGGAATTTTTTTTGCAGTGAGGCTATTTTCTGCGTACCCTCTGCGTGGCGTGGTTGAGCATTTCCTGCCAGGCTGAGTCAAACTGGCGGCTGTCCTCCTCCAGCAGCCTCTCCTCGGCCAGGGCGATGGTCTCCTTGGCCGCCCGCAGGATCTCCACCGCCCGCTGGAAGTCCTGGGTGGCCTTCTGGGCTTCGACCTGAGCCTGGGGTTCACACAGGGAGTAGGAGTAGGTTTTGTTGCATTCAAGTCATATGGGAAAAAAATGGATCTACAAGCTTCCATACTTGAAAAAATACCATTCAACTTTCAGATGGTAAATACTGATTATTCTGACAATAAAATGAAGAAAATAAACAATTTTCATGAGATGTTTTTGTTTGTGGTTGACATCGCAATGTTTAGTTTTCTGTAAAACATTGTACTCAAATGCATCATCATGTGTGTCAAAAACTAGAACATGTGAACACTTCCTAGTTTTTAGCTTTTAACCATCAAGTCGGTCCAGCAGTCATTCCTATATGACGTGAATGCAGCTGTAGTCCTTGTGGTGCATGCAATGTGTGTGTGTGTGTGTGTGTGTGTGTGTGTGGATGTGGATGTGGGTGGTGTGTGTGTGTGTGGCTTTCTTGGAGACACATTTCTCCTGGACGACACCATGACTGATTCCTTATGACAACCATAGAGGGACGCTGAGACATTGAACATGAAAACGCCTATGCCCACACACATACAAACACCCCAAAACACACACACACACACACACACACAAACACACCGACATACAAATCATATCCTTTTACACTCACAGGTCCATCAAATCTCTAGACAAAGAATTGACTTAGGCTAATTGACTAGGCTAAAGGAGAGAAGGGTGATTATTTAAAACCACCCCAAAGACACACACACACAGACAGCACACACACACAAACACAACCGTGCCTTGATCCAACAGACAAACAAGCTTTGTCAGTGAGGAAATCTTGACACATTGTCAGTGGTTTCTTGCTGCCCACTGTGGCAAAGTCAACGTCAATAGGAGGATTGTTCCCATCATGCTGGACATATTTGGACCCACTCTTTCCCGTCCGACGGGCGTGACTAAAAGTCCCTTGTATAAAACGACAAACAATCCAGACAATTTTTGCCTTACAGTTTTTTTTTTCATGACTGCTTTGTCTCGATTTTCACAGCAGAGTTTCAAAGTGCAAAACTCTTCATGCAAAATGCGATACTGCCCATGCAAAGTAAAAAAAAAACTGTCAAATGAAGTAGTGCATCATGCAAAAGCTTTATCCCAGCAGCAGAACACTGGATTTGTTCCATCACTGTCAAATCATGCCCGCAAACAAACTTCTCATCAAAACAGACTATGCAATGGTCATTTCCTAACATTTCCCCTGTCCACCATATTGGTTTGCTGATATAACTTGTTTCATGTGTTCTCTTTGTCTTGATTGTCACTTTGTTGTATGCATTGTATGGAGCGCAGACAAGCTATTAGAACAGCCTTACCTCGAGCGTCATTAGCTTTAGCTGTCAAAGACGTTTCTCACGGCCTTCCCTGGCTCTCTGTTACGATAACCCCTGTCACTTGACCCCCACCACCCCCATCCGCCAATGTCATGTTTATGACAAAGGCTCCATCAGTGACGTGAGCATGCACAAATCTATACCGTCTCACAAGAGATACTGGAGCGGGGCGTGGCCGCGTCGTCCAGGAATCAGTGTTGGGGCCCGTACGTCAGTGTTGCCGGGGTCAGGCGGCGCTATCTAGGTTCGCCGAGACCTCTTCGAGAGGGTGAACGAGATAGAAGGGAGAAGGGAGTGGGGAGATGACGGTTTCCGTCTCCGTGTAATCTGTTAGTTTGACAAAAAAAGATAAATCCTCCCTCCCTTCTTCCCCCATCATGACCCACTTCCCAGGCTCTAAGAAGAGGGGGAGCAGGGGGAAAAAACAGATGATGGATATTTGAAACCCTGAACGAGAATTGTGAGAGTTGGCGAAGGTTACCCCTCGACGATGCTTGGTTCATCCCACTTCCCCTTCTACAGAGCATAGATTCAGTCGAGCCAGAAGTAGTTGAAGCCACAGTTCAACGAAACAAATCAACCCAGTCAAATGTGTTGTGACTAATCCTTGACACCCTGGCATGTGACACACATCCTATTGCCACCATCCTTAGCACACAAAAGCTGTTTGAGCGTAAGATAGCATGCCGATGAAAACCACTGTCATCGGTAAACCACCTTGATGTCACGTTGCCCACGCCGTAGCACACTGTCTCCGAGGGCAACAATGGGGTATTCAGAAATGCCACAACGACGCTGTCCCCTTGTGATATGCGCCATACCCGGTCATACCATCCCACTAGAGGGTGTGTGTGTGTGTGTGTGTGTGTGTGAGAGACAGACTCATTTTTAATTCATGTATCAGACTCTTTTAACCTGTCTGACACTCTCTCTGGAAGTCTCCCTATCTACCAGCTCCTTTGGACTCAGAGACTGAAGGAAAGGGGTGGTGGGGGTGGGGGGTTACAGGAGATACAGACAGCTAGACAGACAGACAGCTAGACAGACAGACAGCTAGACAGACAGGCAGCGGTGCAGAAGAGAATGAGAGGTAAGGGACAAAAGATACGACAGTACAGGCAAATTCCTATACACCCCCTCTCGGCCCATTGGAATGTAAGGGGAAAACACGGGGGGTTGGGGGCTTACACTGGCTTATGGGTGGGGGTAGAGGCAACATGTGTGTGTGTGTGTGTGTGTGTGTGTATGTTGGGGGAGGGTGAGTGAGGATGAGGATAAGCAGTCGATTCCACGTCTCTTGAAAAGGAGGCCAGGTATTAAATATTAAGTATTCATCTATAAATGATGACCAGACAATACGCCAGTTTATCCCGAGGCCTTCAACGGCTTTGCCCTATTTAAACACACACACACACACACACACACACACACACAAAGCCGAAGAAGAGTTTTGATCCTTTCACGTGAGCGAGTCCCATCGAAATTCCAAACCTCCCAGTAATCCCTGACACTCACGTGCTGGAGTCATAAGAGGATCGCTCAACGCTGGCAGGTACTTTGTCATATTGCAACAGAGGTGCAAGGACAGACAGACAGACACACACACACACACACACACACACACACCCTATTTCTGTTTGACAGCTCAGCACTGACACACAAATGCCAGCCTTCTGATGAATGACTCACATGCTCCTTCCTTATTGGTTGGTAGGGGGGCGCTGGCACAAGGTTACTGTAGTCTACATTTCTGCCGTTGCCCTGATCAGATCAAATCCACAGCCAGAGCCATTAGACAGAAGAGGACATGACCCACTGGAGGGGTAGCAGCATATGGTGGACTGTGCTAACCAGTGGAGCGGTCCCCCTACTAATGCATCTAACCTGCATTAGTACTGCCTGAGTTTCAAAGCAATTCTTCTTGCAGGTGGAGCAACGGTGCAGCAGGCTTGTAAATAAAGGGACTTGTAAGATCCAGCAAAGACAGTGTGACTCTGCAATATGTCTTGTAGTTTCAGTCCAACTGAAAAGACTTCCAACTGTGTGCGTGTATGTGTGTGTGTGTGTGTGTGTGTGTGTGTGTGTGCACGCATGCGCATCACACTGGATTAGCGTGCAGAGGTGTGACTAGAGTTAAAAATAGCCATAATGTAACTGTGCTCCCTTTAAGTAGATATAAGCTGAGCTCTTTAAATTTCTCATCCCTAATCGCTGTGTGTGTGTGTGTGTGTGTGTGTGTGTGTATATACCTGTCTGGCCACTCTGCGGGCCTCCCAGTATGGTTTGGAGTCATCCACGGCCCGTCCAATCCTCTTCACCTGCTCATCCAGCTTCACTGTCGCCTCCACCAGCACCGCGCGAAACCGCTGACGGCAATCCTGCAAAACACACACACACACACACACACACACACACACACGAGCATGCAAAAAGATCTATTCATTTACATTCAATATGTAGATGATTTCAAATCTGGGGTGATGGCGGTAACCAAAAACATGTTGCTGTTTCTCAGTGAGGAAGTAAGATGTGGTTCTGCAGCTCAACGGGTAAAGCAAGGCACTAATACTGCAGGTTAGGGGTTCGATTCCCACTGAGGCCACCCATTACAGCATTAAAGCACTTTGGTTTGAAAGTGTCCACCAAATGGTATGCGTTGTGTGTTTCTCTCTCGCGTCTAACGTTTTACTGCCGTTGATTCAACCACAAGATGCCTTATCGTGAACGCTTATCATGAGGCAGGGCGTGTGTGTGTTTGTGCATGCGTGTGTGTGTGTGTGTGTTTATGTACACACTTGTGCCGGTTGTATTTGCAAAAGAGTAGTATTAGTATTAAAAGCCGCAGCACCTGCATCCTGTTCATAAAAAAAAAGCAGAGAGAAAGAGAGTGGAGAAAGAGAGAAAAGGGAGAGGGCGCTACAGGAAGTCAGGAAGTCCCCCTTCTTGTGTGACATCAGGACACTTCCTGTCTTCCTGTTCCGACGTATAACGCATTCTGGGAAATACATAAAAAAAGTACTATTTCTATACTGCGGGTATGTCTAGTTTTTTTAATGATGACACACTCTCTTGCTCCCTCCCCCCCTCCTCTCTCTCTCTTTCACCCACACACACACACACACACACACACACACACACACACACTGCTATATCCTTGCCAGTGTACGTCAGAGGGTTAATATTATGTTGACAGAGTAAAGAATGCCATATTTCAGCACAGACTAAACCTATGATCCTCGGCTCTTCCTGAATCCTCTGAATCTACATCGGTCTTAATCAACTCCAGACTCTGCAGGAAAACAGCCTCTAGCCTGTCAACGGCACTTCCTACATTCCTCTGCTCTTGGCCAGCCTCTCTCTGTATGTATGTATGTGTGTGTGTGTGTTTCTCAATTCAATGACTTTACTGGCATGACTGTTTAATAGAAACAATATGACAAAGCGGTGTACAAAATGTACATGTTCATAAAAAAAACCCAGTACACAATAACTAATTCTTTCAGACCATGTTGGGGGGGTAAATGATTTGGTGTGAAACCATGCACTAATGATGAATGATACTGTGTTTGTTCCAACATCGAGAACATTTGTACAACATGTCTTCCTCTCTTTCTTCCTCTCCGTAGTTTGGGGAGTTCATACTAAAAGTGCAGGTCTAATGAAAAACAGAAGAGGCCTAGTTTGAGGAGAAGGAGGCCTGACTCTGGAATGTTTTGCTTTCGCTGAACAGAAACCCCACCACCATACGTTAAAACACAGCCGAGCGCTTTGGAAGCCGGCCCTCCATCCATCTTTCTGGCATTGTGAGGTTTTTTTTACAGCCGCTTTCCTCTTTAAACTCGAGCAAAAGCCTGGTTTGTTTGTTTTTAAGGATGGCTGGGGGGGAGATATGGGATAATGAGGAGCGCTCTTGGGAATCAGACTGCACCAAATGTGCCATTCAAATTATATTTAACATTCAAATCACAGTTATTTCTCTTGTAACAGGAGCGGCTCTGCTGCACCGTGTTGTTTAAGTTTCCTCCATATTTTCATCCCGAAGAAATTCCCACGTTGCTTAAAGTATTCATCTGAACAAGACATTGAATGAACTATATGTCTGAACTTTCTTAGAGCAAGTGAAAGAAATCTGACAATGTGGTGAGATCATTCTTGTATCTTCTTGAATCCAGTGTCATTTTCTTGACACTACTGGAGTGATCTGCCTTGTTTCAAGACAAATTCCTGAGACAGGTGAAGACCGAAATATGAGACTAAATGACTTGCTTTAGTGGATATTTTTGCAGTGTGGTTCAGCCATGGGTGGAAATGTTTTCCACCAGGCAAGGAGAGGCGAGGATGGTGGCTTTGGTGTTTAGTCCTACCTCCAGTTCGCTCTCCCAGCGGTTGATGTCATCCGTAGACTGGTTCAACTTCTCCAGTTCTCCCTGTTTACAGAAAACATGACATGGAAAGGCGCAGGAAGGGGGAAGGGACAAGGGGCGGGGGTGGGGGGTAAACGGCAGGGAGAAACAAGGAAAAAGCGGTGATAGAGAGGAGGAGAGAGGAGGAGCAGTGTTAAAACTGATTGCTCCACAATATCTGGAGGCTATAGTGACTTCTGTTTACCAACTCACTGACTGTGCAGCCCTGTGCAAGTGTGTGTGTGTGTGTGTGTGTCTAGTGAGGAGGTGTTAAGTGGAAGACTTTTAAATCTATTTGTGAACGCCTTGGAACATTTTATTGCATGAGTTCAAAAAGCAGTTGACACATGCGGTAGAAAAGAGAGAGAGACAGAGAGAGAGAGAGTGAGAGCGAGAGCAAATAACCTCCAATCCCGTCTTTAAAATGGCAATGCTATTAAATACTATAATATTTTTTTTTAAAAACGACATAATATGTTGCTATTTGTTGGCTGCAAGCGATCCACTAATTCAGAAAACGTTGGGAAAATCTCTCTAATGTTCCTATAATATTCCTATAGCGGCTTATAGTGAGTTTATAGTGACCTTATCATACATACGTATTTTATATCTCCACACTATCATATCGCTATAATATCCCCATAGGATACAAGGCATACTTTGTATAGTGTCCTACTAAAATGTATCATAGGATTACTGTAGTTATTTTGGGGGAGCGCTTCCCATTTAACGTCAATGTCACTTTCACTGGTCGCCACAGCTGGAAACATTTAAACATCTCACCTGGATTCTGGGGTCCACTTCCTCCTCCTCGGCGCACTGGGACGCTTCATCGCCATTATTTCCATTTTCTAAGGGATCCATTTCCAAGGTATTTGGGGATTTTGGCAAAAAAGCGGAGCGTCTTCGGCGCAAACAAAGCGCGTCCACCCCCCCGCGCGCCCCCGGGTGCTAGACAGCAGGGGTCTCCAACAGTGGTCCGCACTCCCTAACCTTTACAGAGCCAACACTGCATGCTTCCGTTTGTTATGTCCTATGACAGACGAGTCGAAGCGGTAGAAATAGAAATAGAGGACTCGGTTGTCTGCAGAGGAGCGCGTCTGGCCACAGAGATCCCACACACCACTTCAGAGGATCGCAGCCTCTGGATGGCCAGCAGACTAACTATGGAAGACCAGTGTTAAAGCAGCCACGATATATAATAATACTACTTCCGGTCATGTATTTCAAAATAAAACCCCAGTTGATCAACGTGTTACAATGTTTTTTTGGGATAGTACAAAGTATCCAAGTGAAAACGAATACGTCAAGAAGGAATCTGTAGTAAATTCAATTTCCTTCTAAATATGTATCATAGAGTATATATAGGTTTTGATGCAGTGGTAAGTAGAAAAGTTGGGGAACTACAACTGTCTATTGGTGATCAACATGACAACCACCAATTAAAACAAAAGCATTATTTTAGCCCCTATACTTACATACCAGTGTCATAATTAGGTATACTAGGAATTTAGGCCATGGTGATTTATGTCAACCCAGGAAGGTGGATAAACTACATTCTGAAAATATAAAGGTGGGTAACCTTTATATTAGAGTCCAGGTGCGTATGATCTTTTCTATATCCCTGTATAAACTCAAAATGTAAAATAAAAGCCCAAAATAAGCACTGACACTAGACTGACATCTAGAATTTAATATAATAATTTCACTGAGTTATTTGAGGTATTTGATATGTTTTTGTTGTGCTATACACCCCAATCCCAAGGCCTAACTATTCAATTGTATACCAGTGACAAATGTTGAGCTTTTATGTTGAAGGCTTAGTGTCCGGTTATTCGCGCTAAGTCTGGGTTAACTTGATGCAGCTCAGCACTCTGTTGGTGAGTTGGTTTTACTCGCCCCCTGGTGGCGCAGGAAAGAGGGGCGGAGGGCGGGTCTGAACGTGTTGTTGGCACCAGCTTGGCATCAGGGTAGATTTATATCAACTCTTTGGCCAGGGTATTGATGTAGACCAGTGGGGGGTCCAGGGATCCTCAGGGGGTCGTTTAGGGGGTTCCAGTGGCCCCAGAAAAAAAAGGTTGAATAGTTTCTCCCATCTACAGCAGAGACAGTTATATGAACCTGTACCAAAACAAATCTCAGATGTGGGCACAAATTCCATCAATTGAAAGTCGGTGGCCTTACTGTCAATCTGTTTGGTGGGACAGATCTAGACTATCATAGCCAGTGAATAACCATGTGTATGCATGTGCATGTGCCAGTCTGTAAATCCTGATTATTTATAAATCAGTCCAGGTATGTTGGGGCACAAGTCCTGGCTGTCTGAGACCAAGTGGAGACCCAGGTGGCCTGCTGACCTGCTGCCAGCTCAGTGGGGGGGGGGGGGGGGGGGAGGAATATGTCGCCCCTCAGTGGAAGTAAAGGGAAGTTATTCAACACACCCACATTCTCAACTGTTGACAGCATCCTGTCTGGCTGCATGAAACACACATATCACCAAGCAACAGAATTTAGAAACTTTTGACAAGAATATATTCTAGTAAATACTATACGATGGATTGTTCCCTACTTTTTAAGCCCATCCTGCCGAAAAATCATTGTGCTATTCCTTATAGTGTGTAGTGAGTTAATAGTGACTTTATTGGGCTTTATGTTTTTGTGTTCGGCCTATCGCTTTAAATTAAGTTCCTTATTCCTTATAACCTGACATGAATCTTAATAACTTAAATTCGTAGTATACATCTTTGCAGGTATTTTCAAACTGATGTAAGTTATGAAGATATGTGGATAGAGTCTTTAAATGGGAAATAAAGCATTAATTAATGTGTGTGAAAATTCAGATTTTTGTTCTGATGATCACCAACTGGAGATCATAGTGTATCCACATTTTTATTTATTACTACATTTCTATACTCAAAATTAAGTGTATTTTTTTTTATCTCCTGTGGTATCACTATATTATTCCTATAGGGACTTAAAAAGGTGTAGCAACCCTGAAAATGTATTGTCGTGTGACTGTATTTTCCTCCTCCGTGATGTCTGTTCATAACTGCAGAATGAAGTGATCACATCTTGAGAGTGAGTGCCGCCTCGGATGCGGATGGCTGCCCAGCTTCACTGTTCGTCATCGCGTTTTTTTTTCTACAGCGTCCTCCTGCGTATGCATGTATGCGACCGATGGGCTGATTTCATAACGGGGGGAGAAAGAGAAGGGATGGGGGTTTGAGAGCGCGTGAACACCGGACCCGGTACAGGCTACATGCGCCAACAGTCTTTATCTTTACCCTCCCGCCATGCACACGATGCGCTAGACGAGATGCGGTATAGGAGAGGCTGCTGATGCTGATGCTGCTGTCCGGTCAGCTGTTATTTGTGTCTTGAGCATCATCACCGTGACGGCCAGAGAGATCAACCGCCGGAGCCACGGACACCGTAGACCGGAAGATACCGGAGGATAACGGAGGATGGAGTTCAAGCAGCTGGTGGAGGCGGCGGAGAAGTGGTGCTCCGGTAACCCGTTCGACCTCATTTTCGCCGAGGAGGACGACGAGAGGCGGCTGGACTTTTACGCAGAGCCCGGCGTCTCCTTCTACGTGCTGTGTCCCGGCGGCACCGACAATTTCGTAAGGGCCTTATGTGTGTGTGTAGGTGTGTCGATGGGTGTGAGGTGGGGTGGTGTGTGTGTATGTGTGTGTGTGTGTGTGTGTGGGGGGGGGGGGGGGGTTATCCCGGTTGCTCCCGGTTTTCCAGCTGGTGTATATGGCACAGTATGGGGGGGGGGGGGGGGGGGGGGGTGTAGTGGCGAGGGTGATGTCATCTCAGTTTCGGTGCTCCATTCCTCTATCACCCATCATTGGTGTATTTGCCTTACCACCCCCCTCCCCTTCCACACCATGATCATGTGATAACCGGTTGAACCACACCAGCATCAAACCAGCCAGAATTAAAAAAAATAAAAAAAATAAAAAAAAAGAACATAAGGCCCTTAACTTTCAAAATAAAATACTTATGGACGAGCATAATGTTGCAGCGTTTTGTTTGGAGTACAAAACAGCAAAGTGAAAATAAAGAATATACTTCAGGAAGAATTAGTAGTAAATGTTGATTTTAACTTGTTGTCTCTGTTTCCCTTTTAATCCACTCTTTTATTGTATTTATTTAGTTATTATTGAACACAAAACCTATACCAAGACTGTATTGCAGATAGAGTTTTACTCCATATTTATATTATTCAATATTTTGATGTCCTGTACACTCAAATACCACTATTTTCCCCCCCGAAAGTGACAAATTCTACACTTTTATTTTTTATTTTGAAGGTAATTGGCTTACTTTCCGGTTTTATTCTGGCCACCTCCTACTGGCTTGCCACAGCTGTGAACCACCAGCAGAGCCTATCCTACAGTGTACTGCAGTGGTAGAGTACGGTTCCAGTCTGTCAGCCCACCCTTCTCCCTCTGATTTGCTCAGTAACAGAGGCTAAAGGGGAGGCGGGGACCAGATGTAAATGTCCCACGGCCCAGGGCGTCTAGTCTGTCAATAACACATTATGTCAGACTAGGCCTGGGTTATGCAGACCTCGCCTGTATTGCCTCACAGACAGCAGAGCAGGACCGTTTCAAAGAGGCCGTTGATGTTTCATGTCCAACTGTGCATGTGGGTTGTGCATCTTCAAACCTCATTAAAGCAGGCAGGTTTAGTAAGAATGTCTTTATTCACAGCAACAACCTGGGAGAAGGTTACATAAATGCATTCACACAGATTCACACACACACACACACACACATACACACACACACACACCATATTCCTACCATTTTCTCTATCTCATTCTTTTCTCTGTGTCACTCTCTGTTAGTGTCTTTCTACGTGTTTCTCTCTGCAACACCCCCACACACACACACACCCACACACTCCTCCACCTGCTATGCAGCTATGCACTCCCCAAGGGGTGAGAGAATCAGGTAGGATAACTCTCTGCAGGACTCTGGAGATCCAGTTACGATCAATACTGCTATCAGCAGGGGGCGTCTCTCTCTCTCTCACACGCACGCACTCACGCACGCACGCGCACACACACACACACACACACACACACACACAGTCTTCTCTTTCACGCCGCACACCAGTCTGTTCTTTCACTAGAGGGCACTGTGATATCACTTCTGCAGCAACAACAACAGTACAGTTGTTCATTATTGTCTCTGGGTAACTCTACGGGGGTGGAGGGACACATATTGATGACATAACAGCGTGGCCTTTAGACTCTTATAAAGGCCCACACAAACAAATAAAGAGATGGTTGCGACACCGGCCGGTCCCTTACCGCGATTGCTTATCAAAAAGTTTGGTAAACGCCATTGAGGTAGCCGACAACTTGGACCAGTGATGAGGAAATTGATTTTATTCTGATTAGATTTTATTCTGATAACTATCTTTTTATAATGAGCAATTACAGCTCATGTTTCCTGATACTGCTACAGCAATTTAATTTAATGCACCAAGTTAAACCAAGTTACACCAAGTTTCATGAGACATCAAACTATTCCAACCCATCGGTCCTGAAGCCCAAGTTTTGAACAGAATACGACTGGGTGTAATAATAGATCAAAGCCCTCCCAGCCAGACCTTGTGGTACGAGGGAACTGACTATCTAGGCTAGAAGTGGAGCACAAATGTCAACTGAAAAGTGCATGTGTGTGTGTGTGTGTGCATGTGTGCTTGTGTACATGCTTGTGTGTCAAGAAAAGAAGCAGCTGTTGTTGTTTGTGTTATTTGCACTAAAAGCTACTTTGCGTCCTGTCCTTGATTGGCTCTAATTGCTCTGATCTACTTTCTCTGTGCTGTGGGTCCCCCTGAGCCAGTTCAACGTCCTTACTTTACTCGCTTGCTTCACTTCCTGCACGGACAATGCAACTGATATAGCCCACAGTAGGCTGCACCGGCAAAGGAAAGTGTGGCAATGCTGCACGGCCAGTAGCGGAGGGTAAACCTACCCAAACCAGTTTGCTCACTTTTTATATCAGGAGGAAAAGAGATTACCCGCCTGACAAAAAGGACCCTGAAGGCACTCTTCTTTTGTGTGCAAAAGTTTCTTTTCCTAAGGCTAACCAAAATAAAGGCTTTTAAACTTACATAGTACATCGGCTGCCTTTTTCAAGTGTTCTTTTACCCTTGACTACAATGAGCACCTTTTTTTGCAACCAGAATAAGGGTTTGGAGATGCATAAAGCAAGAAAACACACAAGTACTATCAAACTGATGGAAGTTATATGATGATAGGGATTTTTTAAAGAGAAAAAAGCATAAATGAATGCTTTTCCTGAAAATATAAGTGATTTTTGTTGGATATCAGTGGTTGTTTACCTCATAATAACTGACTGGAGGTTATAGTTTACCTACCTTTTAATCTAAAAGCACATCACTGGTTGACAATTATGCCTGGCAGAAGGAGTATAGTTTGTTAATCTGTGTGTGTGTGTGTGTGTGGTTGTAGCATGTGTGGAGCGAGAGTGAGGACTGCCTTCCGTTCCTGCAGTTGGCCCAGGACTACATCTCTTCCTGCGGGAAGAAGACTCTGCTGGAGGTGTTGGAGAAGGTCTTCACATCCTTCAGACCTGTAAGTGCACACAACCGGGAGCCAAAGGGCCAAAAGCTCTGGGAAAAGCTCAAAATCTGTCAATTTAGTATCGCTTACCAGCAACTGATACACACCATGACCTTCTACGAATTGTTAGGTTCTTCTGGTAAGTTCACCATACCTGATCCGCCAAGCATGGCTTTAGAATTGGTTCACACTGCTTCGTGCTGCCCTCCATGCTGTGTTTTGATGGAAGAAGACTGTGGGAATAACAGACGAACCAATTCTAAAAGCTGAAATTAGACTCATTTAACTGCTGCTATGCCGAATTGAAGAGTGGATCCTAACGATTAGTAAAAGGTCTTTTTTATTCCGGTGTGGTTTTTGCAGACATCACACACACACACACACACACACACACACACACACACACGTCTCACTGCCTCTAACATACCCCTTCTTCCTCCGTCTCTCAGCTCCTGGGTCTTCCAGACATAGATGATGACAGTTTTGAGCATTACCATGCAGACGTGGAGGGGGAACCAGGGGCGGACCACCAGCAGATGGGGGTCAGCCAGCAGTGATGATCCCCAAGAAGAGGCCTGCAGTCGGTGTAGAGCTACACCCATAAGCCCACACACACACATACACACACACACACACACACACACACACACAAGGTACAACTTGCTAAAAATGCACCACCATGTTCTTGAATGTCTGAGTGGCTTTGCTTCCCAAACAGTGCACTCTGTTGCACTCTGTTGATACACACACACACACACACACACACACACACACACACACGCAACCAACTGGGCTACCTGAGCAGTTGCCAGGTACAATGCAAGTTTATCATAATCATTCACCATCTGGTTAGTTAAAGTTCCACAGCACAGCAATATTACCATCAGCCCCGGTTGGCTTCGTCGTGCAGGAAAGCAGTCAGGTAGCACCACATTATGCACTTCCCCCATGGCTTTGGAGACGATCGTGGCAGATAACCTAGTTCCTCTGCCTGCCTGTTGACACAGACGAGGCACACGACAAAGAGACGAATGTGTGAAAAATGCCTGCTCGTGGCTGCATGTTTGACGGCAATCGCAGCGACTCACATGAGAGAGGAGAGGAACGAGGCAAAGCGGTGTAAGGGAACGTGGGAATCAGTGATTAAAGGTGTATTTTATTTTGACGATTGAGGGTGGGACGGCTCCCTTATGATCCTGTTTTAAACATCGTCACACACTCCCATCGCCACAGTTACCATAGTAATGTAGTTTACAGCCCGAAGCAATTTTGCAGGTGTGCAGCATCACAGCAGCAGAGATCATTTCCCGAGGGCGTGATGTTTGTTGCGCCTCACAGCGTTAACGCCACTCTGTGAGGAAGTCTGTAGCCTGGTAACCGGGGCAGAGCGTTGCCCTCGCGGCGAAGGTCCACGCTCCAGCTTAACCTTAGGGGACTTTTTTTTTCTGCTGGGGTGATTCATTGTCGCCTGACACGCTGGTTCCTCTCTGCGTCTCTTTAGTCTTCCTGGTTGTTCTTCCCGGTAAGCTTCCTAGTGCTTTCGGTTTGCCCACACCCCCTCACCAACCCCCCCTCCTCTTCAGTTCAGACTGGGCAGATTGTTTGACCCTAATATATGGCCAGATGTGTGCATGACAAACAAATACGGTGAGGAAAAGATGTGTGATAATGAACGGCTTTCAGCACAGTCCATTGGGATATATTCCCCCAAGACCCAAAACCTCTTTTACTCTCTTAGTGTGTTTTTTTTTATTTATTGAACCACTTTTAAATTCATATGTGCACCGCCAAACCCTGAATGATATCACGAGGAGGAGCAAAATGTTAGTTGTCAGCCAACCTCTGCCTGCCCTGTATTTATTTAATCTCGTTGAGTGTGTTGTATGTCACAACCAGTGCACTGGCCCCAGTGCTGTCAACCACTCGGCGCCCGCGAGCCTGTTTCAGAGGTTTACCTTAGCCTGTTTCCTTGCAGATGTTTGTCTTTTTAACAGCCTATCTGAATGTTTCTCCTGCTGTGTTTTTGTTCGTCCTCCTGATGTGTGTGAAATTGTTCAATAAACCGTGTGAAAACAGTGTTGCATCGAGTGTTATTGCTAGCCGCGTGAACTTAACGTGACACAGAGCGCCTTATATGGAGCGCTTCCAAATCCACAGCGGACTGGTGACCCGCTGCTGTGCCAAGAGCCTGCTGGTGTTACTGGGCTTGACGTCACGCCGCCACCTGACGCACCCACAGACAGCTGCGTCGAGACAGCCGAGACACTGTTAGACAGGCTAAAACCGGAACTGAAGAGATTTTGTCTTCAAAGTAAAAGTGTAGAATTTCTCAAAGTACGCTTGAGGGCACTTTCTTCCTTTCTCGTTGACTTTATAAGACTTTACCACTCTATAGTCACTCACACTACACTAGTCTTTAGGAGAAATTGTGCTTATAGATTACATTTTACTTTTATAAGATAGTAGACATCCTTCCAGGATTTCTGACATCCTATTGCATATGTAAAGCACAGGGCAATTCAGAGGTGGCTTATTCTGGCCATCTTGACACCAGGTGCTGGAGCTCCAATTCTACAGCTTTTAGGAACAATTTTCCCACTGCTATGGGGTGAAATGGATTTTCACAAGGCAGTAGACGCCCTTCAAAGATGTCTAGTATAGGGTGTATTTTTAGATGGCACTTTATTAAAAAGTACCTACCTACCTACCTACCTACCTATTTTGCCTGTGGCTTAAAATTGACAGTTTTTAGATATCAGACATCCCTCTAATTTTCTCATATTTTACGTGTCATCCAATATAAATTTTTTAGCCTTAGATTTATTCATCCACAAGGCACTATTTTATTAGGATTTCATTAGGATAAAATTGCAAGCAACCAAAGGTAAGTATAATATTCCCGTGACCATATAATAATCATATAATAGAATAAGAGCTGTTTTAATACGAGTTTGTTGTTCTGTACACACCAAGACTTGTATTGTTTCAGAGGCGACAATTCTATGCTTTTATTTTGAAGGCAGAACATCTATTTTCCGGTCTTCTTCTGCCTAACTCCGACTGTCTTGATGCAGCTGCCACACGGGGGGAGGAGGGCAATCCCTGCCTTTATTTTTCTTTCCAGGCAACCACACTTAAGCTCAAAAACAAACTTGAACCAGAAGGGCTCTGGGTCAAGTCTTAATTTTATGTTGTTTATGTCCTCGTTTCAAATTGAGGAATTTAAGAATTTATTCTGCAGTCCATCAAGCGTGCATGTTGTTGACTAAAGGTAAGGGCTCAGACAAGAAAAAAAGAGAAGAAAAGAGCGCTTGGAATAAAATGCGTCAGCGAATGCGCACTTTACGCACAGCGTGCACCATGAAACTTTAAGATGTTGGATCGCGTTTGTTTTATTTGTTATATTCGTGTGGTTGATGTTAACTCTTTTGGACTCACTCCAGCCATGTGTCGTGGGTAAACATAAAGCGCACTGAAGAGTGTTTTATATCTGAGGAGGTTCATATAACCTGTCACGGCATGGGTGCCAAACAGAGCACCCCGGGTTTTGATGGCAGGATCCGGGCTTATTCCAGCTCGGACCTCCCATCTGGAAACCCCAGCGAACGGGATAGGATTGCGGGATTTAGGTACACCAATGGCCCCGATGGACCCCTGATCCGGTACACTGGTGGAGGGCCGACCAGCTCCGGTCTCAGCATACCGGCCAGCGGCAGGGCAGGATCGCAAGGACTCAACCAAAGTCTGGATGGCACGGACGGTGATGAGGGCCAGCTGTCCCCCGAGGGCCACAGGCTGCTCATAGGGTCACTGCCAGCTCACCTGTCCCCACACTTGCTCGGAGGTAAGACAACAAGCCGAGTGAAACTTTCAAATGCAGTAAAAAAATAAAATAAGAGGGGAGATCACCATACTATTACTAACATGTCTCAATTAACATTAATAATAATATCCCTATAGTGACTTACTAGTAACTTTATGGTAGCTATTTTTATCTCCTATGATATTCCTATAATATAACTATACAGACTTATACTGTGTCTGTCTGAGTTTATAGTGACCCTATGGTACTTTATAGTATTTTTTAAATGTTCTATGGTATCAACTACAATAGTCATATACTATTCCTAAAGGATGTTATATATAGTTCTGTGATATTTCTATAGTATTTTAAAATGTATTATAGGGTTACTATAGTTACTGTATTCTTTTTCAACTGACATAACTGTCATAGTAATAACTCAGGGCCTTGACGCACAGGTTTCAGTGATAATGACTGGTACATTGTATTATAGCCACAGGTGTCTCTGCTGTATGTGGCTTCACTGTTACAGAGCCTTTCGGCGTGTTTATCAATGTGGCTGAGAAGGAAGACGGCATATGTAGGTCAGCAGATAAGAGCTTCCTGGTGGTTACACATTGCCTTGACACACACACACACACACACACACAAACTGTTTTTCTGCCTAAGCTGACACAAACTTCCTGAATCTCTAGCTGCTAGGGAACTCAAACTGTCTGAAATGTTTAATACGGGGCCCTTAAGACCCTCCGATAAGCATATATTTGGTGTTCCTGCATGGAAACATAAGCTTCTAATAGTTCATGTTTTTCCCCCACATCTCTGGTGGAGGAACGATGAGGTCACCTGGGTGCTTGGAAATGACTCTGTCCCCATTTCCTCCCGTACGGCCATGTAATCAGCAAGAATAAGGTCGACTTCGGGCCCCCTGCTGTTTAAAAGCACGGGGGGCGTACAGGTTCCCTGATGAGGAAGTGTAATCATTAATAATCTCACCACTGATAACCTTCGCTCATTAGATACAAATGGTTGTAAATCGTAACCCCCCCCCCCCCCCCCCCACACACACACACACACACACACACACACACAAACACATGACCCATCAACGATATTCACCACACACACTGTAATTTGTGTGTGTGTGTGTGCGTGCGTGTGTGCGTGCGTGTGTGTGAATGTTTGCTGACATACTTTTCTTCAGCAGACGATGTTATAACAGTAAACAGGAGGTCACTTTATCTCAGACAGCTCCTGCCTATTAATCTTTGCCCAGGTGATAAGACGCCCTGGGTTGAGACGCTGTGTGGATGTGGGTCCTATTATTGATTAATCATTGAATCGCTGAATTACTTCATACACACGTAGACGCCCGAGACGGAGACAAACTCATGCTCTTAACCTGTGGCATTTTCACATTTAACGTCTGTTTTGCTACTCTCTACTGCCAAGTGATGTAACACAATAGCGATTCCAGTTCATAAAAGCTTTTATATTTGCTGTTCTGAACACCCGGTGTCAGGTAGCACTTTTCTGGGAAAAGCGAACAGGAAGTTCTGGTTTGTTTGGAATAAATAGAAGAATTCAGACAGACACAGAAAAGACAGAAACTCAAACTTCCCCAACAGAAAATCCAAAGAGAAAGACGTCACGGTGCTGGACACACTGTTTGATTTTTGATTGACAGGTGATCTCTGGGAAGGGAAGTGCAGAAACACCACAGCAACGACCACTTAGCACCAAAGATGGAGACAAAATCCAGTTACAACCAAGTCTCACGGATTACCACTTCAACTAGGTCCTTCACCTCACCAGTGTATAACATCAGGGAAATAGTTTGATTAGATGAATAGGTTGTAGTAGATTGTTTATTATAGATAGAAGGCTGGTAGCTGTGAGAAATACAAGATCAAGTTTATCTATACTACCACACCCTCTCTGTACGTAGCTGCAGGGGGTGATGGGAGAGACGGCGGCGGATCTGGGTCTTCAACCTGTCTCTTTGTTTCCCTCCCAGGGTTCCACTGTCCTGTTTGCTCCAAATACGTGGCATCGGATGAGATGGAGAAGCATCTGCTCATGTGCTTCAGCAAAACCCACCTCGCCTACAACAGTAAGGGAGCGGAGGAGAGAGAGATATTCAGAGTTGAAAGTCTTCTCTCTTCCTTTTACCTGTTATTGTCGCAACTACTTGTGTATTTAACTTACAAGGCCTCGCACCAACCGATCCCTATGAACTTACAACACTGTTACAGAGATAGTTATCCGTGAAAATGCAGCGATACTCGGATCGCCCCAAACAGTGCAGAAAGCGAGGATCAAAACAAACACAGTTATGCGGTGCAGCTGCATATCTACATGGCCACCCATACACATATGGGACTAAATGTGTGTAAACATCTGTGCAGTGCATCCACTTATGCAAACACAGCTTGTCTGTACATGCATTCACAAACATTTAACACACATATGTGATACGCACACACACCCACCCTGCAGGCATGACAGCATTGCATGTATGCAAGCAAAAACATTGATTGACACACAAACACACCAGCTTGCACACACCCACAGCAGCATGCATGTCACTGGCAAATGCACATATGCTGCACATAGACTGCATGTCACTTATCTGGTGCATACAGATGCATAAACATCATGCATACTGCCCTCCCTCCCACACATTTCCGAAATACAGTTGCATCGGTATACCTTAGATCAACTATGAAATCCATTCTAAAATGTGTGCATGTGTACAAACAGTCCCAGGTACTCAAGTGCCCCAGGTATTGACAATACACATACCTGTGAACACACACACACACACACTGCTGGAGCCCTAGGCAAAATTTTCTGTGGAGGTCCCCTTTTCTTTTGTTGTATCAAATAAGAACATTTTTGTTGCGTCGAGAGACATTTTTGCCCAGTGGTTTGTCTCCGTCGGTATTGTCTTTCCCAGAGGACGTCCTGTCCAGAGACTCTGGGGAATGTGCCATCTGTTTAGAGGAGCTGGAACAGGGAGACACCATCGCTAGGCTGCCCTGCCTCTGCATCTACCACAAAGGGTAACACTCACACACACACGCACATACACACAAAACAGAGAGATAGTAAAAACAGAAAAAGAGACAGAGACCCCCGGCATTAACGTGTGTCTTGGATGATCAGACTATATTCGGATAGAGCAAAAACACAGAAAATGCAGGTAGTAAATGCACTGGAGGCATTGGAGGTGGTCAGAGATGCATTCGGCCATGTAACAACAAAGCGTTAATGTAATACATTTCCAATCCAGATATAGAAATGATAGAAATGGAAATAAATCAAATCAAACAGCTCCAATACTTGTCAAAAAACAGATTGTCAGGATACTCATGGAAGAGGAAAAAGCGAGTTGAGAAAGAGAAAACGGATTTCAAGGTGTATACCAAAGACCCAGGTCAATCATATCTAGACACAATCTCACCAGACGCATGTGACATGACGTTGAGACAAAAGAGAGCATGCGCCCTTTCTCTTCCTCTTTCAGGTGTTTAGATGAGTGGTTTGAGGTGAATCGCTCGTGCCCTGAGCATCCCTCCGACTAGTAGCTGCTGGACTACAGTTTGGAGTTACTGGACGTCACTGTGGTCTACTGTATGCCCTGACCTCACCTCACCATTATCTGTGCCAACCCAGCATCAACGCTCCTCAGGGACTGTAAGACAGAACCGTCTACAGGATTATTCATATTGCCTCGTGGAACAACGTTGGACTAAGAAGAGTTGTTCGCTCTGGACATGGTATGTTCAAAGGACCACTGGTGGAATCAGTTTGTCTCCAGAAGAGCAAATGCATGTTGGTTATGCTCCCTTGCTGGCCTGAAGAGTCAGGGGGTGTGTTTTGTAACTGAGGACTTGTATACCCAACAAGGGGAGGAAATAATGTCTCTTTGCAGCAGAACTTCAAGGTTGACGCCTGTTCGAGAGACTTAATCAGAAGGCTGATGTTGTACAATGTGAAAAAACAGCCCTAGAGAATAGAATGCCATCAGCTTTATTAATTATCTGGATGTTGCCAGTTGCCAGAAGATAGGTCCTTGTTGTAAAGCAAAACCCATCTCAAATTAAACAATCATGTGTCCTAGACCAAATAGTCTAATATGAAATAGGCTCTGGCAAACCTTATTCAATCACTTGTCCATTCAAAACAACAGTAATGTGATGATATATAGTTTAGCGGTGGAATTAAGACATATGTAATGATGATTCAGACTCTCTCTAAGGAGTGCCATATTATGCTGCTATGCTGCTGTCACAGGTATCTACTGGAAGGTTTGCCTGTAACCTTTGAACCTTTGTTTCATTGTATTCTCTGTTTGTACTGTAATAAATTGCACAAAAATAAAAGGGTTTGTCTACATGTCAGTTTACTGTACACACGCCCTTTTTCTGCATCAGGGGCATCAATTCACTAAACCCTAGGTATGGCAAATACCCCGCATCCAACATGTGCCACCAGAACTTACAAACCCGTTAATATCGACAATTTTGGGGGAGAACTGTAACAATGACTGATGGCTGACTATCTTGCACAAACACACACAGCTTGGAGGGGAAGTTGAAAGTTGTTAAATAGATTGCGCAACTTGAGCGAAGGATGAAGGAAGAGAAGAAAGGAATAAAGGAGCGAAAGAAGGAGGCTATTTAAAGTATTTGTACGAAGCCAATACCGTGACGCAATGACGTTGCGTCAACCTCGCTTGCAGACGTGCGTAAACGTAAAAACAACGAACAAGCTAACGCTTTTTTTTGCTTCATTTTCGGGCTTACTAGCTACCCTTTTACTAGGCAGATCATTATTTATTCCACTACCTAGCTGTTCTCTTGCGGTAAGTGTTGCCAACCTTATTGTATTTCCCTTCTTTTAAGTTTTTCTCCCTTCCTCTTCCACAATCTCCTTCTAACATTAAGCTAATCTATGCTAGCTAACTGCTGTCGGCTAACGTTAGCTGGTTAACTTGGGCAACATCACTGCTGACATTATGTAACGTAAATCAGGCTTTTACTAGATGTGTAATAACCGTTAGCTTGCCAACCGTCCCTAATAGGTATGCATATGACATATTTTGTTTTTCCAGAGGGGAGAATTGACAGCGTGGGTTCAAGATGTCGTACATGCTACCGCATCTCCACAATGGCTGGCAGGTCGACCAAGCCATTCTGTCCGAGGAGGACCGAGTCCTAGTGATTCGTTTTGGCCACGATTGGGACCCAACGTGCATGAAAATGGACGAAGTGCTCTACAGCATAGCTGAAAAGGTTTGACTAATTTCTGCTACAACCTTTTGGCTGTCTGTCTCTGGCATTAGCACTGGCTAGCCCTTGCTAGTTGCTACCCGCCATTGGTGCCTAAAAACCTACTCAATAGCAACATCTGCTGTCTAGATGTGACTACTTGTAACGTTAGTTTCATATTTTGACTTTTTCTGCTCATGTGGAGGCATACAATAATTATGAGGTTGAAGTGCAGACTGTCAACTTGACTTTGAGGATATTCTTCTATGGGATGAATAGCAACAGAAACCGAGATTGTAGAGAGTTTCTCTGATTCAAGCTGCAAAAGTATTTGGAGAACTGGAGAACATTTATGCAAAATGAAGTAGTTGTTTTTAGTATGACTTACATCATTTTAATATCATGACTTCCACAAGTGTAATCCATAAACGTCTCCAGAATGGCTTATTTTGGGGTATGCCTCTAGCCAATGAAACATTTCAGTGTGGATATCAATGGAAGATAAATGGAAGATGGAAGATATGGTGTTCACAGGTTGTAACACTTTTAGAAGTTATTATGTTCAAAAAAGGTTGATGTACAATACTGCTGTTAAACTGAATTGCATTAACATTGTACTGCTGAAATCCATTGGGATCTCCAGACTGTTAATTGCCTTGATTATTCTATGGTAGATATCTTTGACTAACTACTACTGCATATAGACCAACAGCAAGTAACAGTTACATTAAAGGTTAAATCATCATGTTACCAACAGGGATGAATATCACAGTGAGCATAACAAGAGAGTTACTACTCACATACAAATGGTAGCGTAGCTTACTTAGCCAGCTAAATTAGTTGACAGTCTATATCAACTATTATGGTACTGTTAAATATTTAGAAACTAAAGCCACTTGCCTGTAAGTGATTTGTAAGATTTTGTGACTTTTTTTAAGATCTTTTTATTGCCAATTGGAAAAAAAACAACCTACTGTAGTGGATTGTTTTTTGGAGTGCCAGCCGGAGTTTCCTCTGACAATTCAGTATTTGAGATGGTAAAGGTCAATCCCCCACATGGACACATCAGTCAGTGCTCCACACACTTTGTCATGAGCCCACTTCTCTTAAATCTGAACCCGAATGCAAACAAATAATCAAAGCAATAATCAGAGTGACAATGCGAACACAGGTCAATATAAAACAGTGTATTGGAGGCACAATATCAAATTATATGTATCGCACAATTTCGTGTCACAAACCTGTGTTACATCTCAAGAGTTTACACAGGTTGCTCAGTTGATTTAGGGTTTCCTCACTATTCTGCTCGGCTGTGTTTCTTGCCAGCTCACTTCAGAGTTCACAGCTAAGGTTCCCATACCAAGATGCTGTGCCGTAATGCCTTTCTCTCTTTCAGCAGTTTATAGTTTCCAAGATATGCTGCCCAAAGCTGTTCGGCCTCCTAAAAAGTAACAGCACTGCAATCATTTCGTGAAGATGTAATCCATATTCTCTGAGACGCTTCATCTATTATTTAGGAATCCTGACATTTTAAGCAATCTCATTTTGAAGATTTTCTTTTTACACTAGGACTATAAATATCAGCATAGTGGAAAAGCAAGACGTTGCAGGTAAGTCAGAGGTTGTAGGAGGGTCATGGAAATCTCAGCACTATCTTTAGCCTCCACCTTAAGTGTAGCATTCCTCTTTTAAGTGTACGTAATCACTAAGCTAGTTAGGATGTCATGGCAACGGAGGCAGTAGATTGCAGGGTAATGTGAACTGACAAACCAGCTGCTGTAATTTGTAATAAATCAATAGTCCAGCAGAGATGATGTTGTACACCACCTATGGGAAACAGGCCTTTTGTTGCTCCATGGTTTTGCCTATGCTGTAATGCCGAATGCCACATGTTATTGATATTGACATCTGAACGGTCTGCTTTGAGTAGGTTACTGTACATTAACCCCAGTGTTGGACTCACCCACGTCCCGACAGGTGAAGAACTTTGCGGTCATTTACCTGGTGGACATCACAGAGGTGCCCGACTTCAACAAGATGTATGAGTTGTACGACCCCTGCACCGTCATGTTCTTTTTCAGGTAAGGCACGCAATGTCTTCAACTTAACAGTAAATGGATGTAAATGTTATTTTAATGTGATTATATGGGTTATATAATCTCATCGAAGAAGAATTTAGTCAGTCTGTGTGCCTGAACAGATTAGGAGCTGTTGTAGGAAGCCCTCCTCATGAATTACTTAACTAAAAGCGCTCCTTGCTCTCATCACTTCATCCTCTGTCCCAGGAACAAACACATCATGATTGATCTGGGCACCGGCAACAACAACAAGATCAACTGGACCATGGAGGACAAGCAGGAGATGATAGACATTGTTGAAACAGTGTACCGAGGCGCAAGAAAAGGAAGAGGTCTGGTGGTATCGCCTAAGGATTACTCTACAAAATACAGATATTGATTTTTATGTTATTTTTTGGTTTTGTTCCGCTCTCTTTTGTGGAGTCCATTTGTGTTGCCTGATATTTTGTGACACTTGGTTGTGACAAATAGAATACAAGTTGCAGAAGTCATGGAAGATTCTTTCTTTTTTTTACATTTTTGTGTTGAAGCTTTCCTCATCAGCATTGAAACGGGACAATATTCTTATTTTAGGAATACAACTGATGATGTGATAGTCATTTTAAATAAATATACTTGTGTTTTATGTGGGTTTATTATTGACTTCCTCAATTTCTTCAAAGACAAATTGCCTTTGGGTTTTAAAAATTGAGAATGTTTTTTGAGGATTGTTTTTTAGGGGTAACCAGTGCTTAAAAATCACAGTATACAATGGTAAATAACTGTTTTCCATTATGTTTTAAGAAACACGTGCAAATTTGTTTACAAATTGAAAAGATATATATTTTGGCAATAAGTTTTCAATATTGCCACAAAGCTGCTTATAGGAAATAATAGTGTTTTGTGTTTCCAGTGTAGGCAGATTTTCATTTTAATGAAACCATAGTTGCATCCTGTTGAAGAATCTGAGGACGTGGCTGCAACTATTCATGTCCAAAACCTCTTTGGCATCTTGATACATGTGAAAGCTACAAAAACTACAGCGCTGATGATTTACAAATGTTTTACAGTAGGTCAAATATTAGTGGTGTTACCAGGCCCCATATTCTCCATCAGCCCAGTGGTTGTGTGCTGTATTGTATGATATGGCTGATGGGGAGATTTGATAGCTACTCTTGACACATTGCTGGATCATCCTATCCTTGATGGGTCTTTAATGCCACAAATGTCTAAACCTTTAAACTTTGTACTGACTAGAAAGGTTTGAGCAACGTGGCACAGTTGCATTCCATCGCCTGCCTGAAAAAGTGACCCAGCTGCGTAATCTGCACGTAATCCGTAGTGCACTGTGCTGCAGTAATCTCATGGGCTGGTGTTTGTGGTGGTGTGGCAATCAAAAACCTGACGAGGTCAGCGTGGCCTGAAGTCAGACAGTGTATTTACTGATGAGCTCCATCAGATGGCGCCAGAGACATCTGCCAGACAGTAGTCTCTCAGGGTGCCTGGCACATTCTCTTATTGAAGTTTAAGATTGCTGAATAGTCGGCATGTAGGTAATCCCTCCTCTCCTCACATAGTTTTGGACATTCTTCCGGTCTCCCCCGGTCTCTGGATGGATCACAGCCACATCAGATTTGCTCAAACGTAATGATTCAAGAGTGGTGTGACTTCACCATAGGAGCTGGTTTGAGGCCTTTGGACCTTTTTGAGATTTCTGGAGATGATTTACCGCTTTGCACTCTCATCAAGTTAAAACTTCAATACCCTGTTTTACCACCAGAATCATTAGTTTCATCTTATCTTAAACGACCAACGCAAAGGTGAACGTGCCAAGTACCAAGTCATGATGGTTTCTCCGTTCACAGTATTTAATGTTTGATTGGTCAGAGTGAAAAGCAATAATGAGTCACAATATTCACATCTTGTAGCACTTACAGGCTCAAGTTCAGTCTAAACATGGTAGAAAACATGCAACAGATGTACACACCCTCCCAAACTCAACCATGTATATCCACAAGAAGTGTGTGTTCCTGTGTGCTAACACAAACGTATCTAGCGCACACACACGCTCAGAAAACAGCAGTTGGCTGTCACACAGCTTCATCCATAGAGACATCAGACATGTAAGAAGATATCAGGCAGCATAATTAAAGGAGGCCTCAGCCACAGTTCGCCTCGCCTCCAGCCTCCTCTCTGTCTTTACTCTATCAACCTCCAACCCTGACAGTAGCCATCCATCAGCGAGAGAATCACTCAATATGATGGAGATGCAGAGGGAGGAAAAAAGCTTTGGAGGAGGAGAGAAATGGATGGAGCAAGGGGAAGAGGAAGGACAGGACAACAGAGGAGGGAGAAGCGAAGGAGAAGAGCTCTTCTGACTGAGCTCTACTTCGTATCTGTTAGCTGCCAGATCCCCCTCTTATAACCACACACACACACACACACACACAGTGAATTATTGGTAGGCGACTGCAATTTGGTGAGTGATTGATGGGGTGAAAGGGGACAAATTCTCTCTCTCTGCCTGTTTCTTTCTCTCTTGTGTGTGTGTGTGTGTGTGTGTGTGAGAGAGTGTGTAATTCTGAGTGTAATTACCTCTTGGCCTCTGTGAGACTGGTTGGAGTCACTTGTGGCAAAGATCTCCAGTCTCATACTGTGTGTGTGTGTGTGTGTGTGTGTGTGTGTGTGTGTGTGTGTCCTCTTTCCTTTTAGACAACTTACTGTATGTTACTGCTGTTGTCTTGACCCTCTCACCTCTCACCCCTCACCCTCCTCCCAACTGCCCACCGTCTGGTTGTAACTGCCCCAGAGCACTGGCAAGAGGGAGGGCAGGAGGGGATGGGGGGGGGAGTAACAGCTGGCCATCAAAAGGAGGAGAGGGAGAAGCAGAAGGAGGAGAGAGGAGAGAGGAGGCCAATATCTGCAACACAACACACTGGCTCCCCGGGGCCAGAGTATATCGCTGTTGTCTCCAATATGTCGACTTCTCAGGAAGAAAAACAGCCTTGTTTTTAGCTTGAGTTCATCTAATTGGTTTTGAAAAGGTTTCATAAACCCAAAGGGCTGGAGAATCTTCTCAAACCACAGAGAAGTTAAATTAAGTTAGTAAGTTGAAACATGAAAATCCCCAAAATTGGAGATAGGAGGTTTTTATCCGACAAGTGTATGTGTGTGTTTTGTGTGAATCTCATTCTCCAGCATGTCTGTATTTGTTGATTACGTTTGTGTGTGTGCAGCATGTGTAGACCTATACACACCCCTCAAGGCCTCCCGTGTCCTTTCCACTTAAATGACCCTACAGTCTGGCCCGTCCCCGCGGGGCCCATGTACACTATTACTGTGCCATTGGCTTCATGGCGGCATGAGGCCAAAGGCCGCTGCCATTGGTCCACTCTAATGCACATTACCATGCATTGTTGTTCCCTATTACCGTTAATCAGCTCACCCCCCGGGGGGGAAAGGGGAGGTCTGGAGGACCACGGGTTACTGGGGAACTCCAGTCTAGACTCCAGGGACCGTATGGATACATGATGGGGCGAAAGATTGTGTGGCTGTACATGTATGACTCTCTGCTTTTCATATCAGATCTGTTTTCCACTGATAGCGTTTAAACGGATCTGTACAAAGAGACGGCAGGCAGACCGCGAGGATCATCTGGGTGCCGGGGGGGGAGGAAACTGGCATCCCTCCATCACTCCTCCCTCCTCCTTTTCTCTATCTGTCCATGTGGATGCCCAAAGTGGGGGAGGGGTATCTGCCAAAAGTCTGGGAGACCGGGACACCCCCCCTCCCCCCCCCTCCACCTTCACCCATTGGCATTGCCACAAACACACACCCACACACATAGACACAGAAATAACGTGTTAACCCTCCCCCCCCCCCCCCCTGCACAGTAGCTGCACAATAGGCGTCAACTGCATCTTCCTCCGACAGTACGTCCTGTCTTTTTTTGAGCCACTGCCTTCTGAAATTCAATCTGAAAGTCAGCCTGGATCATCATCATCATCGGTCATTCACAGATCCAAAAGTACAGCGTCCAAGTGCAGAGCCATGTTCACTAGACACGCAGCCTATATGCGATGTGAAATGCGTGCATGGTGCTTTATTCCCGGGTTAACGGGCATAATGTCTCTATATAATCTCCTTTCAGCGCGTCTTCATGAATGGAACGCGACGGCCTCGTTCTTGCGCGTCCTTGCTCATCTCGTAAAAAAAAACCTCCTCGTCCCTCCTCCTGTATCAGAGGCTCGCCGCAGAGCCGACACGCCGGGGAGGACCGTCGAGACGCAGCTCTCTCCCGACGGGTTTTTCCTTCCCCTAATTCCCTCAAAGGGAACGTCGAACGAGAGACGGAGTGATGGAGAGATTTTGAGACAGCGAGCTTATCTCCCAGCTCCCTCTGAATCAAGATCCAGTTTATTCATCCATTCTGTTTTCTTCTCTTCGTCTTCATCTTCTTCTAAGAGCCCCCCATTGCGTGGCTGGGGGGGTGGGGGGGGGGTTGGTTTGGGGCCCTGGGGAATGACTCAGAGTAAATGGAGTAAGGGCCTACAGGTTCGTGGAGATTAACAAGAGCAGATGTTTGCTTCAGATAACATGCCAAAACACACACACACACACACCCCCTACGCCATTAAGATCCCCCACCCGCCACTTTTTCGTAGATGCTGACACACTTAGCAGCCGGGTGTCGGGTTTGTTTAATGCCTCCTCTTCCTCCCTCCCAACATCTGCCTTTTACTCCTCTCAGGGACCTGTGACTAAGTGGATTTGCATCTCTCTCTCTCTCTCTCTCTCTCTCTCCCGCATCATTCTCTCCATCGGAAACAAAACGAGGGGCAAAATAAAAGCCGGCATCGATTTCATTTCACTCTGAGACACGTAACGGCACGCGGAGAGGATTGCCACAGTAAGACTGCATGAACACACCATGCAGTCTTACTGTGGCAATGCTGAAACCGACGTACTGTACACACACACACACACACACACACACACACTAAACAAACACACATGGACCAAACGAGAGGCCCTCGCTCAAGCCATTCACCGCCTTTCATGGCAGGCGCTCATTCAGAAGCTCTGGCCCAATTAACACCTGCCCAGTCCTCCCAGCCAGACCAGGCCTCCCTGCTGCACAGGAGGTGTGACACTGAGAAACGCTCCAGCTGAACCAACAGAACCAGCCAGCAAGCACACCACACACACACACACACACACACACACACATACACACAAACACACACAAAGAGGCCCAAGCAGGGGAAGTCTCCATTTTATTACTCCATACTATCAATTCCCAATTGTTCACAATAGACATAAAGACTCTCTCTCTCTCTCTCTCTCTCTCTCACACACTCACACTCATTTCTAATTTCACTTTAATAACCAATAATAAGTCAAATATGTGTGTACTTTCTCCACCACTCTCTCTCAACGTCATGCAATCACAGACACACACACACACACACACACACACATCGGATTTGGCACACCGGCACAGTGCTGGTGTGAGAATGCGTAGGTGTATGGCACCCTTGGTGAATCTGTCCTTGATGCAGTTTAGTTACACTGAATAGATCGGGAAGGAGAGAAGAGCTCCTCCACGTTGGGTTTTGAGAAGATTGTGTCTGATTTTCACGCCGTCAAAACACTGATTACTTCTATTTTTTGTATATGAACATTGTCACATTTAAAGGTATTGATTATCAGCAGAAAATATGAGCTATTGGCAGCTTCAAGCCAGACACATCGGCATTGGCATTCAAAAACCCATATTGATCGAATCCTGCTTATCACACAATCCTCATTTCTCTCTCTTTCTGTCTCTCGCCTTCTTCATCCCTCCTCCTCCTCCTCCTCCTCCTACTCTCTATTTCCTAATCTCTCTCTCTCTCTCTCTCTCTCTCTCTCTCTCTCTCTCTCTCTCTCTCTCTCTCTCTCTCTCTCTCTCTCTCTCTCTCTCTCTCTCTCTCTCTCTCTCTCTCTCTCTCTCTCTCTCTCTCTCTCTCTGTTAGAGCCACTGTCCCCCTACCTGCCTGCCTGCGCTGGTACAGCCCCCTCTCCCTGCCTCTGTCAATGTATTTTGCCCTTATAAGGAGAGAGCTCAGGCAGACTGTACTAACAGTGTGAGCTCGGCGGGGGTGTTGCAGGGGCAGGGAGACCACAGCGATGGTAACGAGGTGAGGTGGTAGGAGGAGGTGGACGGAGATGGGGGGGGGAGGGTGGGGTGAGTGAGTAACCACACTTCTGTCAATGACTCCAAATAAAATGACAGAAATAGGCACAGGAGAGGAGGGCGAGCGAGGAAGGGGAGACTGGAGAGAGAGAGAGAGGAGAGAGGATGCTTAGGAGGATGTGAGTGGGTGTGCTTGTATGGCAAGTTGAGGCAATGTTACAATGTACAGCAGCATTTTTAAGTCAGAAGTGAAAGTCAGCAGCCTTACACTTTATATAGGCAAGTTTTCTCTCTCTCTCTCTCTCTCTCTCTCTCTCTCTCTCTCTCTCTCTCTCTCTCTCTCTCTCTCTCTCTCTCTCTCTCTCTCTCTCTGTCTCTGTTCTGTTCTGTTCTGCAGCTCACCAGCTGCCCACACACTCTTCCATATAGGAGTCTAACATTTAGAGTCACGGAGGAACTGAGGACTTCTGTAGAGCAACGTGACCACGCTGGTCCACGCTGCAGATGTTCCTGAAAAGAGATACGCACTGAGACTGATGTGTTGGGGATTTGATGCGTGGAATAAAATGAAGCTGGTTATGAATGTCAAAGGACTGATTCAAGGTGATTGTGTATGCTCTGACATGCTTATTAGGATATAGAAAGACATAAAGTCACAATAGTGGGCCCTGATTGGCTGACAGCTTACCTGATCGGAATAAGCCCGTTTTTTAGTTAGCCCAAAACTGAAAATGCAATAACTTTAAATTAAACCACTCAAACAAAATCTAATTATAAGGATGTCTTCATTAAACATAATTGATCCTATACTGTAAATTTGAAGGCCAGTACAGGCCAAAATGTTCCTTTACTTTAATTTAAATTTATTACGTTCGCCTACTCGTGCACTTTAAACAAATGTGCACCGCTTTGATTTACCTTGTGCTCATCCTAAGCCTCTTGCACTGTGCACTTCACTTCCCTTATAATTCATAAGGCACGTCTTGATAGAGACTAGACTCATCTCAGGACAGGCACGCACCATGGGCAGTCCCTGCCATTCATGCAACAGAGAGCAGGATGGGACAATTGACCTAAAAATAATAGACAGTATATAAATAATCTACGGTGCTCCACCTTATGCCGCTCAATATTTCACACAGACCTCCATGTCTCTCCTGCTCTGTGTCACATATCGTAGGCTACGTCTCAGTGGATTGAAAAGGCAGCCTGTCCTCATATTCCCCTTATCAATAAAGTATCACATAGAAAATGCCCCTATATGGTCATCCTTATTGCTATACTAGGATTACAGATAATATGATGGGAAATTAGGATCCAGTATTCCGATTATTAGCTAAAGATCAGATGAATGAATGACTCAACAACCTTTACCTCATATTTGTGTACAGAAGGACTATGTACAGTAGGTCGCTCCAGTGGGAAACCGTCCCTAGAAGTTCATCCCCCTCAGTAGCCTTGGATAGTAGTTGTTTATTTTGGTCTCCTTCGCCGCAGAGCCGCCGCCTCTCAAAGCAAAGCGCCCGGATCAAGTGATGATCATGTGTCTCAGCTGGGGTCAGTATCCTCTGTTCAATCTGACACACACCAGCACACACACACACACACACACACACACACACAGAAAGGGCAGTGTGTGTACTGACACCAGCGTGAGTCTAGCCTTAACAGCATACTGTATTGAATTTCATGGTGTGGTGAGATTTGAGGAATGTATCTGTCAGCCAGAGTTCAGTGGGTCTGTGGGGCTCAGTACACGGCATCAAAGCTGATGTTTATCCACAAACAAGAGGCAAGCCACACCCCCTGCCGCCTCCACCCCACACCCCCCCTTTCTTGCTTCAAAGAGAACATCTGGTCATCGGCGTATTTGAGTCACTGCGGGTGACGATGCTTGTGATACCTGTGGAATCGGAGAATTGGAAACCCCTTGCAAAGTCCGATCTCAGTCTGTGTAGGAGCGCGCTGCAAGAGACGCGAGTAGAATGGCGACATTGATCGTATTGGTAAGACGAGCCTTTGTGTCACTGGGTCACACAGTCATGTGTTGTCTGAGCTGGCTGGTCGCAAAAAAAAAAAAAACCCCGCGGAAAAGCTCGGGCCATCGGTTCCAAGCTGCCAAGCACCAAAAGCGACAGGATACAAGCTTGTTGTTTGTTGCTGCGGCCTTAATACATCCTCAGGATCTGCGGCGGCACCCATGTGCTTTACTGTACACGCCTATTCTCTCATGTATGAATGTGGTTTTTTTACGTTCTCATCCCCAGTGCCCAATGATAAGCACAAGCAGATTGAGTCTACATGTGCAGCCAAGTGATAGTAAGCGAACCAAAATATGACGCCAGTGGCAAGAAAAGAATATAAATGTGTTGTTTTAGTGGACGGTAGAGAAAAGATGTTTCAGCTGTTGTGTTTTCAGTCCACGTCAGAAGACTCGGGAGTCCTGATGCAATTACAACAGGCCAGGCTGGGTTATACATCATCATAATAGGTTGCTCTCCTCCATTCCTCAGCCTTGTCTGCATCCCTGCGTTGAGTCTGTGTCGGCCCGTTCTGGAGGGAAAAGTCCCACCCCAGCATGTGTTAAATGTGTTAACACCCCCCCACACACACACACACACTCTACAACCATGAAATAAAGATGACACCACTATGAAAACGAATGCTTTCACACTGTGTTTTCTTTGCCTTTCACTTCACCGTCTCTTTTACAAGCCTCTCGTCTTTTTGCGGCGCTCTGTTGCCAGGTAACCGGAGGGTGTCAATCACCGCAGCATCACTTCCATGTCTCTCTCTCGCGCGCGTCTCTTCCTGTTTGTCTGACTGCTGACGGACTACAAATGGCAACCAGAGTATTCTGGTACGTGTAGTCTAATTCAGAGATACACATGTAACTCAAATGTTGTTTGAATGTGTGACGGGAGGGTGTGTAATGTTCAAATATATACGTATATAAAGTAAGAAATATATGTTTTTCTCTGAATAACTAGTCTTAGACGATAATTCAGTCATAGTGATTTTCCCCCCACCTATGTTACAGCATCATATCTGCCATGTTATGATATTTTTTTCACAGGGGAGTGCTGAGGAAAGAAAGAATCAAACTTTAATCTTCGTGTATGATACAAGCTGCCGATCTGAAGTCCATTTGATATCGCCTCGCAATGTTTCATGATGTGAAAGTAGCATTCAAAAGAAACAGGAAGGCTCATATTTATTATTAGGCCCGCATGAGCT
The DNA here is from genome assembly GCA_034670405.1 of Hoplostethus atlanticus. NCBI lineage: Eukaryota > Metazoa > Chordata > Actinopteri > Trachichthyiformes > Trachichthyidae > Hoplostethus > Hoplostethus atlanticus. Next base: position 303,490 of record JAXDDX010000139.1, on the reverse strand, counting down.
TCTTCCTCTGGGTTTTCAGAAACACCAGGGCTTCCACTGAGGGGTTTTTTGGGTTTTTTTCAGACGGGCACAGAGCAACACTTCAAAGATTCGCCGCCGACAGATACAAGCCTGCGAGCTGCATTTCAACTTCATTTGTGGGTTAGTGAATATCAAGGCTGTATATTTAGGCTCGTCGTCTCCAGATGACAAACGGTCTCTTGTGCTCGTTTGACCCAACGGCCTGTTTAAATATTAATAATGTCTGCAAAGGGAGGAGGTCAGAGACGGGACGAGTGCCACCCCCCCCCTGTTTCTTCTCTCTGGCCCCAAACACACTCATGGAACCTGATTGTAAAAGGGCGGCGTGCCTCGCTAACCTCGTCCGCCCCAGAATTACTATCTACTGTCTATCTGCTACTGTTGTGGAGTTGAGCGTGGCAGCATTTGGCAGGTCCAACTCTTTTACCCCCTTCCTGTCCCCTGGGCGGGCTCTCACACAGCCGGTCAAGCGCTGGGTCTGGGTACAAGAGCCCCTAGACAATAGACATTCTGTTCCCTCTACACACACACACACACACACACACACACACACACACACACACACACACACACACACACACACACACACACACAGAGAGTGGGAATTTAGGCACGGCTCGTTTAACCCTGCCCGTCGTCGGGGCTGCGACCCTGAAGTAAGGGGCCCTAATGGGAGTTTCACGATCCCAGATTCTCTCCGAGTGGCAGGGACAGAAAGGGAAGGGTTAAACATTAATACACACACACACACACACACACACACACACACACACACACACACACAATAGTCATAGAAACCGGTCTGGTGAAAAAAAACACATTGTGTGTGCGACGTTTCATCAATGTCAACTCATACACTCATATTTACTCTGTGCTGTATGGACCTTCACACTTCACACAAGACAAACCTCATTTTTCATGTCTGCAAGTGTGAACTGCAACCACCCCCCTTCACCTCCCCTCCCCTCCCCTCCCCTCCCCTCCCAACTCCCCCCTCCCCTGAAACACAGAAGAAAACAATGCTCACACTCACCCACACAGTTTGCAAAAATACACTCGTACACATCCTTCCTTACTCACCATGATTCACTTTCACACTGTGCGGACAGAAAAAGTGACTCTCTCACTGAAACGATGTCAAACACACTACTACTCTGCGCGCACACACACACACACACACACACACACACAAACAGAGTGCCCCCTCCTCTTATTGCCAGCAGGCTAGTGGGAGATGTTAGTCAAAGGGGGAGGGGGGGGAGGGGGTGTTGCAAGGACATGCTGAGTGTGTGTGTGTGAGAGAGAGAGAGAGAGAGAGAGTATGTGTGTGTGTGTGTGTGTGTGTGTGTGTGTGTGCGGTGGGGGTCTTTGTGAGTGAGAGAGGTAGGAGGAGAGAGGGAGAGGGAGGGGGGGCATAGCATTCTATTTCTCATAGACCAACAGCTGCTGGGCCGGGGCTGCTGTCTTGAGTGCGGAAAGAGAGAGAGAGAGACATAGAAAGATATATATATATAGAGAGAGAGAGAGAGAGAGAGCGAGAGAGAGAGGGAGGGCTGTGTGGCGTGAGGCAGTGCGTGCGCTCAGTGTTTAGGTGAATCCACAGCCCTCTGGCTCACAAGGATAAAGGATCCTCTCCAAGGAAGAGAGAAAAACAACAGGGGGATATTTTCTCTTTTTGCTCCCTCTCTCTTTCTCTACACGTTTTCCTCGCTCCTGCCGTTTTGTAAGCCACCGGCTCCTGGTTTCCGTATCTTCTCTCTTTTTTTTTTGTGCCTTTTCTCCCTTTCTTTTGTTCCCTCCATCCATCTTTCTTTTTTTTTTACCTCGGTCCAGAAGGAAGAAAGGAAGAGCAGCATCCGTGGCATCATCCTCCCGTCTTTGCACGCCCAGCCGGTAAGCCCAGCCGACGCGCTTTCTCTGCCTCTTTCTCTTTCTCCCTCTCCTTTTATCTTTCCCCAATCGCTCCATCCTTTCTCCTGCACTGTCCTGATAGAGGGGAAGGGGCTGGACAGCTTATCTCCGCGACCACCTTCCAGTCCCACCCTGCACCTAAAGCCAGGCAGGAGGGGGGCTTGGCTGGTGGAAAGGAGGCTGAGGAGGAGAGGCTGGAAGATGGATGTGACGTGGGTTAAGACTCTACACGGAGGCTGGCGGGGTGACTGGTGACGGAGGATGGTTAGAGATGGTGGTTTTGGCTAGGAGGCTGAGAGACGGGGCTAAACGGACAAGGAAACGGGACCACAGTGGGTCAGGGTCCTGCGGGTAGAGAGGGGAGCGTGTGTGTGTGTGTGTGTGCGCTGATTTGGCCAGAACACATCAACCCCCGTGGGGTCGGTCAACTGGGGCTTGTCCTCTTTCACTGCAGTGCATAGCCACAGCCACACACACACACACACACACGCACACATACACTTCAGCATGTTCGCAAAACACTAGCAGGCTGTCTATGGGATCAGTTCTTTCCCAGCAGCTCCAGTGTAGATCACTAGATCAGACAGGAAACGTGTATGAAAGCACGTTCGCTTGTGCCCGTTCATGTTTTCAGTGATGGAAGATGGCTCGGTCACAGGACATATGTGACCTAGAACCATCGCGGGACGTGCATCGTATATATCACATCAATGCATTTCAGTGTTCTGTGCAGGATGTGTGTAAATTGCATGTCGAGCATGTCTCCGTGCCATTCAGCTCCATTATCACAGGCATTATATCAGCTATTGTTAGTGTCAATACGCCAGGCGTAGGAGAAAGGGTGAGAGGTGTGTGTGTGGGTGTGTGTGGGTGTGTGTGAGTGCTTGTCCTGAGCCCTCTCTGCAAACAGCCTGCTAAAAACAATAGCCCTAGATTGCCTTGCTGATCAGAAGGGGTGGGTGCATGCGGCTAGAGTGGAAAACAGAGGGAGGGAGAGAGAGGGAGGAAAAAACTGAATGGAGGGAGGAATGAATGAGGGCTAAAGCTTTTTCAGCAGCGTTCCTTTTTTCCCCCCACATCTGAAAAGACCTGGTCTGTCCCACACAGAGAAAAAGGGGGAGAAAAGGGAGGTAGAGGCTGTACATTAGGCTATTGCATGGGAGAGGTACAGCAGCAAGGGTGAAGCGGTGGTGCTACCATGTGACTCTGCAGGTCTGAGTACTTCTTTGTGTGTGAGGAGAGAGAGAGAACGAGAGACTGTGGATAGAGGGATGGATAAATATTAAGATAGAAAGAGAGAGCGGTGGATTAGGTGGGGGGGGGGAGGAGAAACAGTCAGGAGAGAGGTGTGTAATTGAAATATTTGGTCTCTCTCTCTATCCCTTCCTCTAATCTTCTGACTCCGGTTATAATCCACGAGTAGATTATCTGATGATTTAGCACCACGTTGAGTTTCATGATGCACCAGAACAACACACACCCACACACACACACACACACACACGTATGCACAGTATTTTTGCTTTGCTGCATGTCTTCCTACATGAAGCCATGTTGCTATGCTATGTACATGTACAGGTATAGGCATACACATACACATACACAGTGCATATACATATATACTGTACACATATCTGTACCATACTATACCATATCTGTATCTGTATATATACACATAGATATACTGTACATAACTATACATATACTGTGCAAATATACATACACATACAACACATGACTCGTCGTATCGAGGATGCGAGACAGTAAGTGTGATATAGGTCTCGAGCCTGTGACCCATATTACATGTATGTGCGCTGAAACAGCTCACATGCGTGCACGAGCGAGGCGTGCGTTAACGCGAGCGTGTGTGTGTGTGTGTGTGTGTGTGTGTGTGTTTTTTCCCGTCTAAGATGGAACGATGGCTGCTCCGGTATTTACTCGGCTGTTGCTAGGACACTCCCTTTGAACATTTTAACCGAGCCTTTTCATTGGCCCGCCGCGATGATGCAAGATTCCCTCACCCCAAATCTTTCCTGAGCGCCCATAGATACATGCCCATCCGCATTTCCTTCCTTCCTTCCTTCTCTCTCTCTCTCTCTCTCTCTCTCTCTCTCGCTCTCTCTCTCTTTCTGTCTGTCAGCATCTCTCCCTTTTCCATTCTCTGGCTGTCTCTAGTCACCTCTCGTTCTCTCTCGTTAACGCTCGTTCGAGCTCCCAGTATTTCTTTCCAAGTCCTCCTCCTCTCAGCCTCTATCACCCCGGTATACTCCGTCACTTCCTTCTCCCTCATCCAGTCAAATGCTCACCGCAAAATGGTGTTGACAGCACGTAGCGGTGTCTTCCAATCGCTCTGTCCCGCTGTCTCGGGCAAGATTAGTTCGCTGTGTGTCCCTTTTCCTCCCGTCTGCATGAGGCGCAGTATCTTATTAGGCTGCCTTAGCATGTGTCAGGAGTATCAGATTTGACAAGGCGGAAGACGGGATTGGGTGGCGAAGGTGGACGATGCTCTCTTTACATCTGCCCTAATGCAATATCTACATTTCCCCAATCATTTCGTCTGAACCGTATGTACTGTGTATTTCCCATCATGCCGTGGACAGCTCACAGTAGAGATGGGGGTATTTTTTGGGTTAGAAAGGGGAAAGAGAGGAGGAGAGGGAGAAAGGAGGAGACGACGGAAGTGTAGGGTAACCTTTGTGGTGTTTGTTGCGTCTCTATGTGTCACCTTAGATGCGCTGTCTACCACATCCTATCAGGCTTAATGATGTGTAATGATCTCCTCCAGCCTCGACTGAACTAGATTCCACCGAGGTCGCCGCGTAACCTCAAGTGACCTACGAATAAAACAGAGGAGCGATGAGACGAGCAAGGTGTTGTGGCTCACACCCGGTGTTTTTGTCAAGGCAGTCAATTAAGGACAATTATGAGTCATTCATTAGAAATTAGCCACAAGCTAGGAGATCATGAAGGGCAGCGTTACCCAGCGTGGCCTGCATCGTCTTTCTGATATCAAAATAGTTCCCAAAGCTGTTTTTACACTGCGCCATCATGTCATATTGCGCTCACGTCGTACCTAGCCACCCCCTGCATGTGGCTGTCCATCAAATGCTGGGTCAACAGTGGATCGTTGCTCTTTTTTTTACCGGGAAAAGCTCATCCGACTGACTTTCAGCGATGTTTTGTTACGCTTGAGAAGAACCCAGAAACAGTGGAAACCGTGATGTGTTTTTCAAAATAAGACTTCATCCATATATGTCCGTCCGCCTGGCCTGATTGATCTTGAGAAAATTCAATCCCCAGTTCATCCAAACACTCCTAATCTTGTTGACCGGCCTAACCCATCTGTCCGGCAACATCTGTCGCTTCAGGAGCCGTTGATGCTCCTTTTGTTTGAATTGGAGTTCAGTGGGGGCCAGAGATGAGGAGTTAGACGTAGCAGTGTGGTCAGGGCTGGGATGATTTGGGGAATTTGTTGAGATCTGATCCTTCTCTACCTGGTAATCCTGCGGTTTATAATCCAGTGGTGTCCGGAATCAGGGATTACTGCCTTAGAGCAGAGCTGATCCCGTTAGGTTGGAGCGACGGGGCTACAGGTCAGGATACACAGCAGGATGGAGGAGGTTATATTCAACAACACACACAACACACACTGCTCTCTTTAGTCTTAAACTGTTATTTTTCTTACAACAAATGAAAAAAAATCCTCCAGAGAGATAATTGCCCTTGTTTCTGATACAGTTTCAACTGTTTCAGGAATTGGAAAGAAGTGTCGTTATCGTGAAACGAGGCAGGAGACGGGCAGATCACTCCGCTAGGATCAAGAAAATGACACTTGATTCAAGAAAGGTTTATTTACGATGGAAACAAGTGAAATGATCTCAGCTCATCAGCAGACTCTTTTAATAAAAAGAAAGATATGAAGACTCGATGCTAGCCTGAATGACTTGATATTTCTCACAATGTCTTTAGAACGTGAAGGTCTACCGCAATTAAACACATCATCACCAATGATTAGGAGACAGACTGATCTAATTCTCTGTGACAGCTGAGATCAGATAGCTCCTCCATCATATTACTTAACTCGCAACGTTTGATGGCACTTGTGGAAACTACTGAAAAGTCCAATTAAACTCTGTTATCGTCCTTGTTACGGGGCGTCCTGCTGGAACTCTTTGAAATGTACGATATTACATCCAGTAAGACACGGAGACGGGCCAGAGTGAATCACTTCCTGCCTCTCTGAGTCAACTTCTAACCAGACATGACTTGGCTTGTCTCTCCCTCTCCCTCTCTCTCTCTCTCTCTTTCTTTCTTTCTCTGTCAGAGAAGGAGGAGAGTGCATTTCTGGGGGGATATGAGATTACCTCTGATATGCTCTCAGAGGAGTTCCTACGGATAACTTGGTCTGCCGAGTGTCAATCAGATCAATCGGCGTCCACTAATGTCGATGGATAGCTCAAATGCCCGCCCTCTGGCCCTTTTCAAAATCATTCTCCGCCGTTCAGCATCCGTGGCAGGGAGGAGCGAGGCTCGAGAGCAAGAGGGAGGAGAGTAATCGAGACAGTTCTCCAATCGGTGTGTAAAAGATGAGGAGGCAAATTATCTGCTTAGCGATGGCATCTCCATCCAGCTATCTTAATAAGGTGTTTGGTTGCAGAAGCTCAAGGTAAACACACGGTGCAGGAACCCAGTGTCTGGTACGAGTGCAGTATGTGAATGAGGGAGCACATTTAGCGTAACACCCACGGTGGGAGCGTAGTTGCCGTGACACCGCCCTGGGGACTCTGTTTCTCTTCTCATCTCAGTATCGCTGTATGTCTACTTATGTCACGATCACTCTCGTGTGTGTGTGCGTGTGTGTGTGTGTGTGTGTGTTCGTTTGCATGCCAGTTCTGCTGTAGGCACACTAGGATGCTGGCAACCATGCCTGTGTTCAGTGTTTGATCAGTCAAAGAGGCTGGCTAGTGAGGCTGCACACACACACACACACACACACACACACACACACACTAATTGGTCTTGTGTCTGTGTGGAGCAGACTGCTGCTATCTATATATCATTCTTTTTGCATAAAACAACAAAAAAGCACCGGCATACCGCTCAACGAAAATAAACTCCACAAAGTGCCAAGATCTCAAACTTTTACACCACGGGACCGTCAACAACCTGCCCAGACTTTTTCATTTCATTCTCATCACAATCCAGCATCTTTCTTTTTTTTCCTTTTTTTTTTGTGTGCGTCGGCTTGAGCCCGAGCCTTACATCGCAGCCAATTTCCTATATTTCAGAGACGCTGCTATGTGCCCCTCCCTGTGGGACAGGGAGCAGCGCGATACTGTATCCTCCGCTATGTGAGACACACTGCAGCACCGTGTGATGGAGCATCGCCTCCGTCAAGGACACGCCGGCGCTTCCCAGTCTGTGGAGGATGGACGACCTCGACGAACGAAGCTGAATATAGATTCTAGGTCACGCCGAGGTTAGAGGTCAGCCATTCATCCTCCCTGGTCATGAGCGTGAGCCGAGGGAGCGGTAGAGAGACATAGAGATGGAGAGAGAGAGCGAGAGAGAGAGAGAGATGGAATGAGGCGACAGAAAAAGATAGGGAGGCATTTGAGGATTGTCGCCGCACAAAGAAATGTATGATTGTGTTTAAGAGGGGAATAGAGGCAGACATACAGACAGACAGGGCAGGCAGGGAGACAGACAGATAGACAGACAGACAGAATGGATTGGAAAATTGAGTTGAAAGAGAGAGGAGTATCACAGGACAGCCGGACCTCAGGGAGTTGAGTTCAAACTGCCTTTATGTACTGTTTTATGATAGTCTCTCTCTCTCTCTCTCTCTCTCTCTCACATACACACACACACACACACACACAATCACATGTAGAGGCGCGCACGTGCACACACACACACATTCAATTCCATTCAAACCAGATCAAATGAATTCAACTCAGTTCAATTTGAAAAGTGGTTCCATCGAAAATAATTGAATATGTAATCACACACACACACACACACACACACACACACACACACATGCACACGCTGCACTGCCCTGACCCATATAAACCAGTATGTAACCAGTCCATCAGGGACAAAGGGAGCCTGTCTGTACAGACATGTGTATGGCTTCTTTCTTTGTTTACTGATAGCAGGAGGTCAGGGAAGGACGGGGGTTGGGGAGGGGGGGGGGGGGCTGGGGGTGTCCCAATGATATCCACAACAATGACACCAGCACACACACACACACACACACACACACACTGAGTCTATGTAGACCCTTAAAAGACTATAGCAGCTACTTGGCATCCAACATCCCAAACAAAGAGCTTCAATCAGTGAGGAAATAGCTCCTCAACACAAATCCAACGCTTCATTTTTTCCCGCTCTGCTTTTCTTTTTTTTTTTTTTCCCCAAGGTTCAAAAAGCCCGTAGCAAAACGACAGTATTGAAATATTAATGGTTACATTAAATAAGGCATATATTAATCTGGCAGGTGGAGAAAGAAAGTGGAGCACAGGAATGATCACGCCAAGACTTCCTCAAGTTAGA
>JAXDDX010000139.1:272500-290000 GCA_034670405.1 Hoplostethus atlanticus | reverse complement strand
CCACACCGAGCAGAAGGGACGAGGACAGGAGGAAGAGAGGACCAGGGAGGGGAAGCTGAGGGCAGAGGATAAGGAAAGCGGGCCGAGACATTTGTGAGAAAACCAGGGTAAGACAAGAGACCTGGTTTGTGAACTTGGTTTGGTGATGACTCTGATAACTCGATTGATTGATACGATTGATTGGGCTGCATCAGATCCTTGTTGCAGGCCCCCTAGCCAGTGTGTGCATTGGCGTGTGCGTGAATGTGTCTGTAAGCTGCATCGTGATGGCTGGATGTTTTTTTCCCACATCCTCTGCTGAGACGAGCAGACGGTATTACCAGGCCAACGGTATCCTGGCAACCGTCAGCCCAGCACCGCTCTCAGGATGGACCGCATGCTGCTCCAGACCTGTGCGTCTGTGTGTGTGCGTGGCTCCTTTCTAACGCGCACTCACCTATTTTCGTGTCAGAAAGCTTTCATTGCTTTTCTCCGAGACTCCTATCTGAACCTCAGCGTGACTTCGCCTTTGCAATCACCTTGTCATGGTGAAGATGGGAATGTGTTATTCATAGATTCATAGCGTCATTTCAGCACCGTATCTTGGACCAGGTGGTCTAAAAGTCAGGAGGAGACAGTGTGCATTTTTCAGCGTTTGGACCGATGCTCTTAGGGTATAGCAGTGACTCAGCATGCAGCTCTCACTCTCTCTCTCTCTCCCTCCCTCTCTCTCTCTCTCTCTCTCCGCCTCCCAATGCTATTGATTTAGCTCAGCAAGATGAAACTGATTTTGTAGGTAGGGAATAGATACAGTGCAGTAGATATAGTCCACATCTGAAAGTGAAACAGCCACTTTGGAAAATGTCAGCCAGCAGCCTCGGCGACTGAACAGTGCAACTCTATCCCCTTTCTCCCTTTCTCCCCCTTCTCGATCCGGACTTCGGTGCTGCATTGCAACACCCGTTCTTGCTGAGTAACGGTGAAAAAGGCTTGGCTTTTTTTTTTTTTTTTGCAGGACGGCGGCAACTCGTAAACATGCTAATGCCGGCCATAAATCAGTCCCGCGGAGGGGAAACCGATAGCCCCCCCCCCGCCCCGGCGCGTGCTTGCATGGCGCATGAAACGTAAAAGGATATGGCAGGGGAAGTGAAACTTGGCAGCCGGTTACCTTCTGCTCTTGAAGTCCCTCCGCGATCGCGATGGGAAGAAGATTAAGAAGAGACGCTTCCTTACTCAAGACTCAGTATATCCGCCCTATGAAATCTTCTTCTCTCGGGTATTTATTGTACACATGTAGACCCACTGTGTGATCCGATATAGCTCGCCCTGTTGGTTTCAAGTATGGAGCCTTTGGGCATGAAGAAAGAAAGCATCTATAGACTGCTGTACATGAGGAGCATTAGGAGACAGCTCCTTGTACATAGCAGGCTTTTATTAGGTTACTATAGTAATGTAAATGGATTAAAACCACTATTCCGCCCTACAGTGACTCCCAATGAGTGAGCTAAGTGATTCACTACTGGATTTACAGCCTCGCTAATCAAATATAGCATATACCATATATTGGATGCAAACTATGATCAGTTTGTAGCGGGAGAGACGTCAGGCTGGGAAATGAAAGGAGGAGGGGATAGTGAGCCGCGGCCTGCTGTGTTCTCCATGTGCATGTTGTGTATTTTCACCCGGGTTGCCAGGTTCTCTGTACTGTATGCATTTTTGTTGTTTCCTCCCGTCCAGGTTGCCAGCCATGGGGAACCTCATTAAGGTCCTTGGCAAGGATTTAGAGAACTGTCCACATTTTTTCCTGGACTTTGAAAGTAAGTGAGCGCCCGGGGTGTGCGCACACGTGTGTGTGTGTGTCTGCTGTGTATGTGTGTGTGTCTGCTGTGTGTGTGTGTGTGTCTGAAATGTGACCGCACGTGTGTGTTGAAGCAGGGGTGGGAGGTTTTTTGGGGTGTTTGGATGCGAGTGCTGGGTTGTTGATGGTGCGAGGGAGTGTCGTTGTGGGTGTGGTTTGTGATTGTCAGACGCTCTCTAGTCCCGCTCTCACTAGTCTCCCAGTCTCAAACACAAGATTATCCAATCCAGTGGCGGTGTAGAGGTGGAGGACGCCTTGACCTCCAGTTGGTGATCATCAGAAGGCACCAATATAAACAATATATTTTCAGAACAGCATATCCTTTCCACCCTTAAAAGACCTCATCTTCATATATGTTTATTTGATGCTACGATGTAGCACATTTGACCTTTGAATTTCAAGACGGCTGCTGTTAGCGCCGCTTTGTGCTCCTTCGAGCCTCATTTTATTTCATATCTAGTATATTTCCTTTGATTATGAATCTGAATTCCTAAGATTGTCAGTGATTTGTTATTTTTTACAAGAAGAAGAAGAGTGGGATTAAAGAATGTCTGTGTCCATGTTGCCATGCTTCACCCAGGACATACTTCCACCATGCCATCCCAACAACCCCCCCCCTCTCATCCCACCCCCCACCCCGACACCTTCAACCCTCACACACACACACATACACATACAGCACGCACGCACACACACACACACACACACACACACACTACCCCGACACCCATCCCCCCATCACCCACAGACTTCTCCCCTCTCTCTGTTCCAGGGGGCTCATGGGAAACCTCCTGAAAGTGCTGGCTTGCTCCGAACTTGAGCATGGCCCAATAGTTTTCCTTGACTTTGAACGTGAGACCATCCGCTTCTTATTTTTTTGATTTCTCCCTTCTCTCTATTTTGCCTTTTTGCTTTTTTTTGTTCTTCATCCCATCGATCTTAGCTTCCCATTGTGTCACCTCGATGTCCTTACTTACCTCCTTCCCTCCGTAGCTCCTTTCCCCTGCTCTCTCGCTCTCTCTCTCTCTCCTTTATCTTTTCTTTTGATTTCTGCTCAGGGGACTGGCATTTGAAAGTCGTTTCGGCTCCTTTTTAAAAGGGTCTTACTCACGCGCTGCACGTCTTCTCAGACAAACGCACAATAGCCCGGCGACGCGGCAGCAAACCGAGCAACAATGACGCTTTGATCTTAATTTTTAAACTCCCCAAAAAAAACCACAGGAGGAGAAACAATGAGTGCCAGTCCTTTGTGGGTTTCTGTTGCTCGGGGATGACGATGTGTCTTACAAAAAGCCCTATCGTCATCCTTCTGCCTCCTCATCTTCTCTCTGCACTGTCCTGTTGTGTGAGCTATAACGTCTGCCCAATCTGTGTGCGTGTGTTGCACTAATTGTGTGTGTGTGTGTGTGTGTGTGTGTGTGTGAGAGGTTGTGAAAGGTAGAGGTTGGTAAACATAGCTGCCTCTATTCCCCCTATTTTCATCTACCCAGTGGATTTGAACCAAACCAAAAAATGATCCATCTCAACAAGGCTTGTAATCTAATATTAGAGTCTTAAAATCTACTTTTCCTAAAACAAGTGAAACATTCTGCCGGTGGGGTCAGATCATTTCACTTGTTTCCAACGTAAAGCAACTTGTTTCAAAGAAATTTCATGAATCAAGTGTCGTTTTCTCGACACCAGCGGCGCGATCTGCCTCATTCTGCCTTATTCCAAGATGCTGAAACTTGTGTGATGCAGTACTGGAAACAAATCTGGATTATCTCTCATCGTCGTTTAAAGACTATGAGACTAAATGACTTGTTGAGATGGAGATTTATTCAGTGTATTCCAATGTATTCTGCCCTTCCTCAACCCCTTTTCCCCTTAACAGCTGGTTTCCTCTTCTTTAACTGATTGTATGTTACGATGTGAGTGGGAGAGCTCACTGCTGGCAACGGAGGGTGGCTGTACAAATAGGTTGAATTGCCCCTTCATTTATCGCGCCTCTGATTCACTTTACTTCAAACAGAGCTGGAATGAGTCAGACCCCCAACACCCCCCCCTCCCAAAACACCATCTGTGAGCTCTCCTTCTCAACCCCGAGGCAATAGTTACCTCTGTCACACAGCTGAAAAGTTTGATCTTAATATAAAGTTCTGAGCTATTTATGGCTGGAAGTTAAGACTCGTACCTCAACAGGTAGGAAATCGGACGATCGTGAAACTGACCCACAAAAACGTGGGTCGCCTCTGACTCCGGGCTCAATCTCATACATGAAAACAAAAAAAAAACAATCAAATGTTGGATATCAAGATAAACCAGCTGCCAAATAGTCAGCTCAATAACATCCTAATGCTGGTGTAGTTTGCCAGGGCGCCACATCAGTGAAAAATCAGCACTGAGAGCTCAAACTCACTCCTACTTGCACTCTTTACCTGAGTCACACATGGAGATGGATAGCTCAAAAGACACACACACACACACACACACACACACACACACACACACACACACACAAAAATAACACAATGACTCAAGAGGTAAATCCTGTGTGTGCGCCTCTCTGAGGGCAGTCCTCCCCTGCTGCTTGTTTGTTTATCTTCCAATTCAACTTCAAGGACAAAAAAACCCCCAAATCTCTCTCACCATTCATACCGCAGAGTGAAAGTGAAAGAAACTGAAAAAAAAAGATGGATAGGCCTATTACTTCCATCTGATGGGATAATTATTTCCATCCAACGCTGTATAAATCTCTGCAGAATGAACGTTTTGCGGCAATTACGGTTCATGAGTCAGAGGCGGCATCCAACACACACACACACAATTCAGAGACCTTTTTTTTTAGACTTGCTAAAATGTTAAAAGTTGAACCATCAGTCATAACAATAATCTAAATGAGTCCCTGAAGGGAAAGTGACTTATCGCCTTTCCGGGATCGCACGCTCGCTCTTATCTGGCGACTACACTTGTTAAATGAAGCGTCACTGTGTGGCAGAGCGTGGCTTGCTGTTCTCTTTAATCTCGCTGGTCTAATTCTTCTGATTGACTAATCTATACATCTGATCTGCAGTTTACTGGCCAGATCTTGACCTCAGATGTGCGACGGCTTAAGTCGAGTAACTTGCAGGGTAATTTTGCACTGCGGCGATATGCCTCGCTTTTATTGCAGCCGTGTTGAGGGCATTAACGGGCTAGACCGGCTACGTATCTCAGGTTTTTATCTGGCCTTTTAGGGTATCACTTGACATCCTGTCAGCCCTCGATCTCTCTCCCTCACTAACCTCTCTCACCCTCTATTTCCCCCCTCACTTTTTTTTCCATTCACTCCTTTTTTTTCTCTCCCGCTGGTCTATCTGCTGTCAACACCATCTCCATCCCTCTCTCCTCCCTCCCCTCAATATTTCCATCCCTGCCCACACCTCCGATCACACTTCCACATCCCACCCCCTCTTTCTCTCTCTCTCTCTCTCTCTCTCTCTCTTTCTTTCTTTCTTTGCCTTCCCTGCTTTCCTCCCTCTTCCCCTCCCAGATGCCCAGCCCACGGAGGCAGAGACGGCAGTGTGGAACCAGGTCAGCGCCGTGCTGGAGGAGGCTCATGGGATACTAGCCGAGCTGCAGTCCTATAATGGCGCGGGCCAGGAGATACGAGAAGTGAGCAGGATGCGTGCATTTAACAGTCAATAAGTGTTGAACATCGATACGCCGAGGCTGGCTACCACCGTGTGGTGTGGAAAATAACACCCATGTGTCAACACTACCCTGCAGTCAACACTAAATACAGGCAAAGACAGCAATGTGTGTGCATGCACTTTATGCAATATGTTGTTTTCACTGTTCCAAACCCAGATTAGCCTCAGGGTCAGTCAGCTTGTGTGGTGTCACCGGAGCAGGAGTCTAGGGACCCCTAATGCCACCAACAGATCAGATTGTGTCACCCTGATCACCAGGGTAGTAGGATAGTATCACCAGGGTCTAGCTGCCCCGTGTTTGTGTGTGTTCAAAATGTAGGATTTTCACGCTTAGAATTCAAAACTAAAGTAAGTGTTTTGTCAGAGCGCCCAGTACTGGTGGCTTACGGACCACAGCCCATGATATTTGATGCAGGGACTACTCGACTACTACACTGTGTGTGCTAAAACGTGAAAATGTTCAACCAAAGTGAAATGTTGCCTCAAGGAAGGGAGGATGGGGCGTTTTGGAAGTGATTTTTGGAAGTGACATCTGTCTATCCGGCGGTCTTCCTCCCCTGCAGGCCATCCAGAACCCAGGTGACCTGGCGCTTCAGGAGAAGGCCTGGAACGCAGTCTGCCCCCTGGTGGCCAAGCTGAAACGCTTCTACGAGTTCTCCCTCCGACTGGGTGAGCATGGCTACTGTAGAGACTGTGCAGAGGGCTTTCAGGTGACATGACACACCCTTTGGCTGCCATGTTGGAGGTGCACAACAGCTGATTGCATTTCTAAACTTAGGATTCGGCCGTCTCAACAGTGTCTAATAGACATGGTTCATTTCTGTGCTGCTTTTGGCTGGGAACGGATCATTTCATCACTGACACCTCTGATGGATTTTGTGTCGAGATAATGTCAGACTGTTAGTTAGCTCGTTATAATATTTAGTCAGCTGTTACTGGCTTGTTAATATATCTGATTTACACAGACACTAACATTACATAGCCATTAGCTGGTGGTAGTAGTGGCTACAACTTGATTGTTAATATTAACAGATGCTAAATAATCCTGCTGGCTAGCTTGCTAGCTAACAGTTTGTTCAGGTTAACTGAGCTGACTCTTCTCAAGCTACAACTCAGAGTGTTTTGGAGTAGAGACAAGACAGTTTAGTGTCACAGTAACCTAAATGGTAAATGGTAAATGGCTGCATTTATATAGCGCTTTTATCCAAAGCGCTTTACAATATATGCCTCATTCACCCATTCACACTCACACACCGATGGCAGTGAGCTACCATGCAAGGTGCTGGCCTGACCATCGGGAGCAATTTGGGGTTCAGTGTCTTGCCAAAGGACACTTCGACATGTGGACAGAAGGAGCTGGGGATCGAACCGCCAACCTTGTGATCAGTGGACAACCTGCTCTACCACTGAGCCACAGCCGCTCCACCTACATTTTGAATGTGTGTTTGTCAGTCGCTGTCCAAGAACCGTGGCCCTCCAATATGGCCACCAGACGGTGTGTTGCTTCACCTGTTTCTGCCTACCGAAGCCGTCATAACCTTTCCTGTATTCTGACAATAAATACAGCATCTTTGTCTTGTCCTGCCACACATTTTGTTGTTATTTTTGAGAAACAAATGCATGAGCATTAAGATCCACTCCACAGTTGCTAATTGGCTAACAAAAGTTGGTCGCATGTTGTGATGTAGGCATATATTTTCTCCAGCTGTTTTGGAGTGTTTGTAGTGCAGAAAGGTGCACACTAACTTTGTCATTTTCCAAATTGGACTCTCCTACTGAATGATAGCATGAGCTTGTTAGCTATCGTTTTTGTCTTTTTGACGTTACAACCATGCATCATCATTCCTGACCTGTTTTGTGACCCTGAATCAAGTCATTTGTTTATGATCCTGCAGTTGTCTGACAACAGAAACAGAAAGCGTTTATATTGTGTTATACGTTTTATTTAAACTCATAATAAGTGATGACAGGCTGAGTTGAAGATGACAGAAAATGGGCATCTTCTCATTAGCAATGTGAACCCCTACTTCTACCCTCTATTGGGTTGCAATTCCAATCTGAGGTTTCTATCTATGGCAACCGTGGTGATTTTACATACAGTCAGGCAGCATTTCTTAACAAACACACCAAGCTCTCCTCCTCTCAGCCATCCCTGCAGCATCCTGACCTAGCAGCCAGGCAGCCGTTGCTACGGAAACAGTGGTACATGATCATCAAGCAGAGAGAAAGAGAGAGGGGGAGAGAGCTAGAGAGAGAGAGAGAGAGAGAGAGAGAGAAAGAGCAGTATGGGCAGAGGACTAGAGTATGGCCGCCGCCTCTGCACTGCCTCCCAATAATACCTTGATTTCAAGGAGGCCTACCTCGTCTTCTCAGCTTACCGTAGCATAATGAGAGCTAACAAATAATTGATGATTACATATCTGTGCTAATGCATCAGTGATCGACGAGGAACAACATACTTCTAGCAGAGATCGCCTAACCGCCCCCACCCCCTCCCCATGGAAAGAAAGGGATCAAATCACAGTAGAGGTCTATGCATCAATGAAACTAGAACATCCCCTCCTCTCTCTCTCTCCTCCCCGTGCACTAAAGATCATCATAGAAATAGAGTTCATAGAAAGACACGGCTCTAGATGTCTCCGGCGTCTTGATGCGACTCTACGCGCGGTAAGCAAGTGCCGTGTAAATTGCCGCTCCGAGCGTCGGCCGTCAAATCTGTCAGCGTACCCCTCCACCCAGGAATGTAGATGGAGACCGTGAGCTCTGCTAGCTGTAGCTCTGTGTGGAGAGTGGGGTTTCTGCCCAGGCCCTTTTAGATGAAACACATCAGCGCTGTATTTATAGAAGGCCCTGATGCATTTTTAATGCAGAGGAAGGGATGGGTCCTCGAGAGACTTTGCTGCTGAGGCATTACTACGACACACACAGCCTCTGTGGTCTGGGCTCAGGGTCTGATTTGCTAGAGGTAGCAAGAAGAAGGCAGTGGAAGAGCCGAGGTTCAATAGCATATCTCACACAGGGGATACTGTAGAGGACCAGTTACATATCTGTTTACTTGGTCAGTCTTGTAGGATGACATTCATAGTTTAATGTCTGTGGTCATAAAATGTTGTTCCCAGAACGGCCAGACCTTACAAAAAGGTCGAAATCTTTCTCTAGGCGCGTGGCATCATGATTTGTGTGTCAGGTTTGCAATTCAACTTCAATTTCAATTCAAGTGCAAAAGGAAAACAGCAGTAAAAATAATATGTTTAAATCTATAAAAACAGGTTCTGAGAAGTGATTTAAAAGATGATAGTGATTCTGCTAGTCTACGTTCGTCAGCTGGGTCGATCCAGATCCTGCACAGTGGCTCATAGGGGGTTCAAAGGCCTGCATAGCCTAACTGTGCTTTAAAAGTGGTGGGCACAACCTTACTGTCAATTCAAAGCTGCTGTTTCTTTTACAAGCTAGAGACATGAAAGAGGCTTCTAACTGATGCCAGACTAGAGTTACAGTAGTCTAAACATAAAAGCGTGAACGATCTAAGTGGAGATGACACTTAAAAACTAACATCGTGTTTGTGTGCGTGCAGAGAACGCCCTGCGCAGCCTATTGGAGGCGCTGACGAGCCCGCCGTACGCTCCCATGCAGCACCTGGAGAGAGAGCAGGCCCTGGCCAAACAGTTTGCCGAGATCCTGCATTTTACACTCAGCTTCGACGAACTAAAGGTGAGGAGGAGGAGGTGGAGGAGGAGGAGGAGGAGGAGGAGGGCAGTTAAAAAAGCCCCTGAAGGACTGTGTGGCGTTCTGGTTCTCATCCTTGTTCTAATGATCACTACAGCCCTTAGAGGCCGACCTTGACTGCATTTAAAAGTCAATATTTTCCTTAAATTGCCTTGTTCAAGTGTTTCACCAGTTAATCACTTCTCTCTCTTGCTCCGTGCAGATGACAAATCCAGCCATTCAGAATGACTTCAGCTACTATAGGAGGACTATCAGTAGGAACAGGCTGAACAACCAGCAGGTAAGGCCTCGTCGGTCCAGGTTGGAGTGGTGACATGGACTTATATTGGTTTATAGTACAGTACGCAGATCAGATGTTCAGCCAAACAAGCATGGACTTGCTTGTGCATGGACTTCATTCTCCATTTGAGTTACACAAGTTACATTACATTCTCATTGCACCAACTGGATTACATGCTTACCGGACAACTGTGTGGATATGAAGATACGATACCCATGTTCTCTGTGAGTGACGGAGTCGTACTGTGTTGGTATGCAGCTGGAAGCTGAGAATGAGGTCAACAATGAGATGGCCAATCGGATGTCCCTGTTCTACGCCGAAGCAACACCCATGCTGAAGACTCTGAGTAACGCCACCACCAAGTTTGTTTCAGAGGTACATTTCCCAAATTCTGATCCCTAGATGCTGGACCAAGGGTGTCAGTTGGGTATGGCAAGGTGCGGGGACTCGCGTACTTTGACTCTTTTTAGAGCAAAGAGAGCAAAGATCGAGCCAAAGTCATAAATGTATTTGGCAGAACGAAAACCATCAGGACCAATGTCCCCTCTAAGCAGATTCATCACACCGAGCAAATGTCATTGTTCCAATTTGCCCTCTGAAATTATAAGTGATATAAATGGAAGTTTATCTGAGGCTTCAGTCAGTTGAGGCCCCTCTAAGTACGTGTCCTCAACTTATAAAGCCCTTTTTCGTGAGAACTTTACCTTTCCTCTGCCCTCTACACAATTTTAGTGTAGAGGCAGCAGTCATTTTCTAGCTTTCCGCTTCAATGCATCTGGAGGGAACAGACAATTTAGGAAATACTTTACAGATTCATACAAAATTTAGAGGACGTCCTGCCCATTATTACTTTTTAGCACACATGCTTTTCCCTCACTACCATACTAAGCTGCAGACGTACTTTGTCTCCACCCCAGGTGCGTAGGCACCCGATGGGCCTGGGTGCCCCACCCATTGGAGAGGGGACGGATGAAATGACCCAATACCCACTGAAACTCACTCATACTCTCCCCCTCTGTCCATCTGTTTTTCTTCTGTTTTACCGTAGTAGGGCTAATTCATTTAGCATGATGAATCCAATGGTTGATTATGTGGTAAACACAGGCTAATAACCTATCCCTGGTGCGTAACGTCATTAAGGCGCTGTGTGTGTGTGATCTGGTATTTCGAGTGCTTTCCCTCACGTCTGATTTTTGCCAGAAGAGCAACCGTGCATGCTAAAAGTTTGGTCCAGCTAATGTCATGTAGGCCCACCCGCCAAAGACCGTTTGGCTACGCTACTGCTCCACCCTGTGGTTAAAATGCTCTTTGTTCCACTGGCGCGCACACACACACACACACACACACACACACACACACACACACACAGAAACTATATCTATATTGATCTGTCTCTTGTATTTTGTTCCAGAATAAGACCTTGCCCATAGAGGACACCACGGACTGTCTGAGCACCATGGCCTGTGTCTGCCGTGTCATGCTGGAGACTCCGTGAGTACATTTCCTTTTTTCCTCCCCTCTTTTCTCCATCCTCCATCCCTCTCTCTCTCTCTCTCTCTTCCTTCCCCCTCTCTCCGAAGGTCAGAAGCCTAACCTCCGATTATCAAGCCATTTGGAAGCAAAAGACAAAGGCGGCCTTTTCATATTTGAGTCACTCTAAGGGGAATCAGTGAGTGAAAAGAAGAAAGCGGGGCTCTGACCTTCACGCCAAGTTTGAAGCTCTTAACTAATCTTTTTTTTTGTGCTAGGTGTCTTCGTGTGAATAACAAAGCAATTAGCGACTTGAAAAGGCGATTACAAAGTGTTCGAAATGTCTGGAGCGACGCTGCTCTCCCTCTCTACACCCCCTCGTCTCGTTCTCCCATCCTGCGTTGGTTCTCGGCTCTATTTCTGACCTATTACTGTCTCCTATTGTTCCTCCCTCCATGTAACTCTGTCCTTTTCTGCCCCAGGGAGTACCGTTGTCGGTTCACCAACACAGACACCATGCTGTTCTGTATGAGGGTGATGGTGGGTGTCATCATTCTCTACGACCACGTTCACCCCGTCGGGGCTTTTGCCAAGACCTCCAAAATCGACGTAAGTACCACAAATACGTTTCCAGATATATCGGACCTTTTGTTGAAAATCAGATATTGGCCAGTCACGTCATTCGCCTCTGATATAATGGAGGCTCCTCCCCTGACCATGGCTAGTTCAAGTCAATCTACAACCAAGTGATCATCAATACACTGGTTGTCTACGGGAAGCCCTTAACCTGAATTGATTATAGATCAGATTTTTAATTCAGACGGCTGACAAGACAGATCATTGTGGTGTGGGAGGATTTTACCCAACAGCTTCAGGGGCGTCAGACCGAAAAACCTGAAATGCAACCTGCCTCACCCTGTCTTAAAGGGGTACTAACCCCACTAAAAGAAGTTTGTCTGGCTTTCAATGGAGAGTTTTAGTGTCCCATGATGGTCTAATTGGTGCTCCAGAGGCTTTCCCACCATGACAAGAATAACATTCCGGTGGAAAAAATTGAAGTTCATTTGATTTTTGGCATAGAAATAGTCAAATTTAAAGAGGATTGGCACATTATTGGCTTTGATCAATCCAAATATATCAGTATACTAGTATATGTGTATTGGAGTTTCTCAGTGTTGGAGTGTGTGTGTTGTGTTTGGGTGTGAAATCCTGCCGCAGCAGCAGGGGTGAGGCTGATCTGAGGCTGCTGACCTTTCTCTAACGCTGTGTGTTGTCTTTGTGCCCGGCAGATGAAGGGCTGCATCAAGGTGCTGAAAGAGCAACCGTCCAACAGTGTGGAGGGACTTCTCAACGCACTGAGGTGTGTGTGTGTGTGAGTGTGTATCAGGGAGAGAGAGAGAGAGCGGCACAGAAAGGGACAGAAACAAAAAGTCAGAGTCAGTGCATTTGCAAATGTCACCCGCTTCCTTTCCCCTCCTGCAGGTATACGACACGGCATCTAAACGATGACAGCACCTCCAAACAAATCAGGGCCCTCCTGCAATGAGAGAGAGAGAGGAGAGTGGCGGGGGAGAGAGAGAGAGAGAGAGAGAGAGAGAGAGGGAGGAGAAGAGGAGGAGGAGGAAACAAACGCCAATGGCTGATAACCTGTTTGTTTACAACGAATGGAAAAAGCGAAACGATCCCCAGGTTGAGAAAAAAACCTGCCGATAATAAGAAGAGGAAAATAATTATATATATTGTCAGCTGTCCATCATTCTGTCTCTCATTTTGTAAAGTACAAAAAAAGGAAAAAAAGCCGGAAAAGAAAATATAGATATATATTAAAACGAGTGAAACACAAAACACCAGATGAAAATAGGATTAAGAGAATAAGAGGAAGCTATATTGCAAAATCTAAAAAGGTCAGAATCGAAGTGAAAAATGTATTTAAAAAAACAAAACAAAAAAAAAGGGGTTCATATTCCAGCGGTAGTCTGACGAGTATTTTTGCACACACTTTGAAAAATGACGCCGTCTCTCCACTTAGTAACCGTCGAGGTTGAGCAAAACCTGATTCCTTGAGCCTTGCCTGCACCCCACCCCTCCCCCCTCCCCGTCGAGTCGACCGGATGGGGGTGGTCTCGGTTCTCAAAAAGGTGGTAGACGTAGTGGCGTGGTAGTTTTGGGGGCATCTAGTTTTTTCTCTGCTCTCTCTCTCCTTCGGCTGCACTGACCTCAACCCGCCGGTGAACTGGAAGCAATGTGATGGATACACTCCGGAGATTTGCTGCCGCCGGTGCGTTTTTCTTTTTTTCCCCGCACAGGTGCAGCTGAAGGATAGGAGGCGAGGCAAGGAGACAAGGAGATAAAGCCAGAGTAGTACTTTTTAGAATGCCTCCATTTTCGCCGCCCCGACGCCTCTTCCTCGTCATCGCTCATCACCCCCTCCCCTGCTTCCTCGTCCATGGGATGTGTGTTTTTTTTCCTTGGCACAAAATCCATCCACGTAGTGTGCCCTTAAGCTGTATATGTTCTAGCACAAAACAACTTGTGAGTAGTTTGGCTTTACTTGAACAACGTTCACTCTCTCTCTCCATGGTGCTAATGTGGTGGTCATCACAATAATAACATGTCAGATATCATTTGGCTGTGGCTGAGGTGAGACGCAGGACAAATAGAAACATCCATTATCGGCACTGATCTGGGATCTGGGGATGGTAGTCACAGCCGTCACCACCATATCTGCTCTCACCTTATTCTAGGATTTCATATTAGCCGCCTAAACAGGGACAGATAGAGGACGTCACGGATGAACATGCACCCTGGGTGTATTGAGGGGGGGGAGTTAAGGCTGAAGAAAGGCATTCTGGGAAACCACAGCACACATTACTTCACCCAGTGCCAAAGCTGATTGGTTTTCGCTCTTATTACGTCATCAAGCCAGGACGTGGTGGGGTGGGTGGGGCGGCCCAGGGGGCGAGGGGACGGAGTCTTGTTATCCCTGCCGGGTAATCTCTTTAGTGAGACATCACTGATCATCACTTCACGTAAACATCTGGCCTAGAAAGAGCCGAGACGACATGGAATGACGCACACAGAGGTCAGGAGGCAGTGAAATAAACACCCCACACACACACACTGCAGCGAGAGATCAGAGTGTTCCAGTGTAAATAAGTGAGGCTTTTCTCATCAGGCATCCACAAGGCCAGCTTGGGTCCTCGAGGAAAAACACATAAACACCAACAACCGCATACAGTCATAGAGTTCTTTCTTTTAGTACAAGGCTGATTAAGAATTAAGTCATTGAATAAGTGGTTATTAAAAGTAAAAATATTAAAAAAAAAGATTCAAAGGAGACTAAAAAGAAGTGCTGTACTTTGGATGTCTATAGCCCTTAGTCTAACTTAATTTGATCTTATAATATATTTTCTATACAGGGGTATGTGCACAAGCATATTCTGTATAAATATATAGATGGCATGTTGTAAAAGTTCTGACAAAAATGTGTAAATAAGGTGTTTTTATTCATTTTTAATTGTTCAGTGACGCTGAAATTGGGTATGTGTTGTCTCTCAGAATTACCATGCGTTTGGCTTGGACCATCGGACTTGCCGTAGTCATAGGTTTCAGAAAATCCAACTTCATAATGGCGAATGAACCAGAGGGCGGGGAGGGACTGGGGGTGGAGGGGGGGGGCCTGTCCATTTGCTTGTTATTTTGTACATTTTGTGCAACAATAAACTTGTCATTTATTACATTCAACCAATGATGTTGTGTGTCTGTGTAGCTCTGTGGTGAATGGTCCCATGCAGGTCAGTAGTCAGCACAGCAACTAATGCAGATGTGTAAATGTGTAAAAGATTAGAAGAAGGAGTAGAAGAAAGAAAGGAGTATGCATGCTCTGTTCCCATTCACGCTGTTGCACTCCTTCAGAGCTGGGAGCTGCCCAGTGCAACCAGTGCTAACTCTTCCACTTTTCCAGCAGGGGGTTAAATGCCTTGCTCAAGTGCACCTTGGCAGCTGTTGAAGGAGGGAAGAGAACAACTTATTCACTTTCCCCACCCACATTCAGTCACAGCCAGTCCAGGGATTTGAACCGGCGACTTCCTGGTCTCTCGTCCGCTTTCTATAACCTCTATAACCACCACGCCCAGTATTAAATACAGAATTGGCTTTAGTTTATTATTGTTCACTACAGGCAGCCTGGAAGGTGTCCTGCTGAATTAACCATGTGACCTTCCAAAATATGGAACGTGGCATTTTCCACAGTTCAGCCCAATCATCAATTTCAGTATGTATCAGGTCTTAACGTCATTTGCTTTGTGGCCCATCAAGACCGATGAAGTTGTGGCTACACCTATTTTGGAATTCAACAATACACCTAATGCGTCAAACAGTGCCCTCAATGGGGGCTGGCTGGCCATGACAGCCATCTTTAAAATGCTGCACTACAAAATTGTTGACCACATATATCAGGTTAGGCTTATGAATGAATAGCTTTCAGTCTGCATTGTTCATTGTCATGTTTGTGTGCA
Source organism: Hoplostethus atlanticus (assembly GCA_034670405.1). Classification (NCBI taxonomy): domain Eukaryota; kingdom Metazoa; phylum Chordata; class Actinopteri; order Trachichthyiformes; family Trachichthyidae; genus Hoplostethus; species Hoplostethus atlanticus. Next base: position 274,499 of record JAXDDX010000139.1, on the reverse strand, counting down.
CGCTTTTGTCACAGGTCAGCTACAGGAATTGCATTGGTCAGGGTCATTGAGATTCAATTCCCAACTCATTTCTAACTCCTCCACCTCATGAGCCCTGTCCTGTATTGGTAACGGTTGTGCTGCACTGCTGCACTGTACTCATTGCACTGATTTGTCCCCGTCTATTTCCTTACATGACTGATCCAGTGGATAATTCAGCCGCCATGCACCCCATCTCACCACAAGGGGACAGCAAAAGATCACATTAAGAAAGATTAGATGCCCTCCAATAATTACCTATGAGGCAGTAATCTACTTTCAATAGTAGCATTCTTATTTTTATGGTCTTTGGGGGTCTAAACAGGAAAAAAAGCTTTTTCGTCACCACAGCCCAAGAAGACCTATTGATTAATTGTCTGACATGTGAAATTGAGTATTGCTTGGATGATGGAATGAGTATCTTTCTTCCTGAGCGATGCAGCGAGGTGCAACACTTACATATCAATGTCTTACTGCACTTAACACTTAAAAGTCAAACCCATGCATCCACGGGGTGGGGGGGTGGGGGGGTGCAGACAAAGCGTAGTGAATGTTATGACCTTGGGGAGGGCTTAACAGATAACCGGTGATGCTGTTGTCTCCCGGTCCCGTCCACTGTAAAGGTCCGTCTGGCTGTGTGTGTGTGTGTGTGTGTACAGTATGTGAGTGGTGGAGGGAGTAAAGTAGGGCAGGGGGACGCGGGAGAGGGTGTGAGAAGTTATATATGGAAAAGAGAGCAGCAGGCGGGTGCACATGAACCATCTTATAGGGTAACGCTGCCACAGCCGATGCAGAGAGAGAGAACCAGCTGGAAGCCAAGGCAAAGGAAGACACAGACACGCAGAACAAACAGTCATTTGGATGTAAAACTGGTACGATAGTAGGCAAATACCTCGTTGTTGTGGAGGAGGGCCATCTGTGTGTGTGTGTGTGTGTGTGTGTGTGTGTGTGTGTGTGTGTGTGTGTGTGTGTGTGTGTGCGTGCGTGCAATATGGCCCAACGGTCCACGGGTCTCGGTTTGGCTTTGCTAACTGTAGTATAATAAATAAGGCGCCAACTTCCCACTCCACTTCCCTGTTGGCATGCATTCAAACTCAGAGTTGGATTACTCCTAACGAGCTTCGTTTAACCGGCCTCCTTTCCTCGTCACCTTTCCTCAGACAAAGTGAAGCACAAAATAAACTCTGATAAGTGTGTGTGTGAGAGGCAGGAGATACAAGTGTGCAGGGAGTAAACAAGGGAATTTCCTCGTTTCTCTTCAGCAGTTGCAGGTAGCTCAGATAATCCAAAAGTTCCCCCAGAATGTTTTGCAAATTCCCTCCTCGCTTTGTCGGTTTACCTCCCTTCCCTCTCAAAGCCCCGCCGCTGCCGGGCTTGGCAAAATGGATCAACTATTAACCGTTAACCGCCCCGAGGAGGGAACATCTTATCAGGCAAATAGTGCACGATACTCATTCAAAAGTAGGTTCCCTCCTTCCACCTCCCCCTCTCCCGCCTCCCACCGAAGTTTGAGTCATCCCACGCACACATAAACAGACTCCTTTTCCCTCTTTGTCTCCCTCTCACACACCCAACTGATAACCACCACTCCTATTTAAACATCCACCATATCAGCAGACAATGTTCTTGCCAGCCAGTAATGTAAATCAGCTCCGGGTGTGGTTGCCAGGCGGTTACCAACGGCTGCTCCGCACAACCTGTGCCAATAGATGATTTTGTGTGCATTGTACTTGTGTCACAATACAGGATCCGTGTTCCTGACTGACTCTGTGTGTGTGTGTGTGTGTGTGTGTGTGTGGTCACTGATACAGCTCCTTAGCAGACCCACATATGGGGGATGTGTCCATGTAAAACACACCTGAGCCATGCATGTAACCACCTGAAAACCAGACAACTGAGGTAACTACAGTGTGTTAGCAGACAACGTGGTATGGACTCATCATAGGATGCTAGTGTGGTGGTAATCTAGTCTTCACATACG
>JAXDDX010000139.1:145000-270000 GCA_034670405.1 Hoplostethus atlanticus | reverse complement strand
CTGGGTTATGCAACACCAACTGTTGTATTGTCCTTCCTCTGTTCCGATAGCCAGCAAAACACTGACCCTGGAAGAAGGAAGAATGCACACACACACACACACACACACACACACAACGCCATGAATACACTCTTACACACACACACAAACAGAGGTGTGTAAGTGCAATCTTTAATACTGGGAAACTGGGAAAACAGTGTCAGCGGTCAAGTATGAACACAGTGTACTCACACACACTCTCTCACACACACACACACACACACACACACACACACACACCGCCCCCCCCGCCCGGCCTTGTGTTGGTGTGATAGTTGCCTTTATGCCACTGGGTATGTGAATTTAAGAATCTTTTCGTAAGACAGCCTTGGCTACAGCAACAAACAACACATTCCACATTGTTGAAAAATGTCCCACATGCCACTGCTGTAGTCTAAGATGATGAGACCTTGTGGTGTATTTTGCCACCAAAACCATGCAGCCTATCCATACGATTCAGCCTCGTGTAGATCTGCAAATGTGCCGTAATTAACACAGCAGATATTTAACGTCAAAATAGGATCAACAATGTTTGCGTGACTGTGAGTGTCCGTCTTTAGCTAGAGCTACTAGTCTATCTGATTAGCTGCATGCACATTTGTCTGCGTGTGTGTGTGTGTGTGTGTGTGTGTGTGTGCGTGCGTGCGTGCAGTCTCGCCAGGGCCAGATGGCAGAGAATGTTTAGTCAAATGGGATTAGAGATTAGGATTAAGTGGACTTCAAATTACCTAGACGCACAGTCACTGGATGACACACTACTACAGACCGGGAAGGAGAGGCTAAACCCTGGAGGTCCCACGACACGACGTTTCATATCGTTCACATCAAAACTGGGAGGAATTCTTGTACAATAGGCCATCAAAACTAGGGTGTGATCAATATGGGTACTGATATTTTTTGGGATTGAAGTTGCCGATATTTTATTTGATATATTTTAACTTGATACTTTGACAGGTGGAAAGCACTGAACGGACAGAATACATCTCAATATATCAACAAACTGATATATCGGTCTATATATATGAGCATATACTAGACTGAGCACATGCAGTTAAGCCACCAGAAGGGCCAGAGACAGAAATAAGCTATAGGCTACAGAATGTTGTTACATAAGGCCTGGAGTTTCCCCCCTAAAGGGCCTCATGTATAGGACAGTGTGTGCTCTGTGAACATACAGCTACCAGAGCTGAGGCTACTATAGGCCACGACTGGAGAGAGAGAGAGAGAGAGAGAGAGAGAGAGAGAGAGAGAGAGAGAGAGAGAGAGAGAGAGAGAGAGAGAGAGAGAGAGAGAGAGAGAGAGAGAGAGAGAGAGAGAGAGAGAGAGCGGGAAACATGGTGAATTATAGCGCTGCATGCTCACTGATGCGGCTAAAGATATACACACACACACACACACACACACACACACACACAAACACACGCAGATACAGCGCAGCTCTGAGCTCTCTCAAATAGCAGTAGTCATCACATCGCGCACTCAAGAGAGAGAGCGGGTGCAGGCAGCAGAAGACTCGGCTTGCGACTTGTGTAGGTGCGAGTGTGTTTTGAGGTGTGAGCTGTGGGTTTCCCATTTCAGAGCAGGCTGGTTTTGATGTGGTGATTCTAACTGCTTGCTTTCTGAGTGTGTGTGTGTGTGTGTGTGTGTGTGATCCACTGCATCGCGTTGCTTAAATCACCAATTAGCCTTGTGACCGTGGAAGCTGACCTACTTCTCCACTTGTGTGTGTGTGTGTGTGTGTGTGTGTGTGTGTGTGTGTGTGTGTGTGTGTGTGTGTGTGTGTGTGTGTGTGTGTGCGCGCGCGTGATTAGAGCGAGCCGAAGCCTTATGTCACTGAATTGCGCAAGCTTTCTTCTTTATATGTGGAGTGATTCAGCAGTGCCTGGAGGTACCAGGCCAAACTAGCTCAGGAACTTTGGGTAAGTGCATACCACACGATATCACGTTACCTAAGACACTGAGGCCTTTTAACTCCAGCAGTAAATGTGTTCTGCCTATGATATTACTTTTTTCTGATTCTGAGATCACTCTGTGTTTGATTCCACTTCTCTCTGTTTCCATAATTAAAGCCACGATGGAGGGGATTCAATAGAAGGAAATAGAAGCAAATGAAAGCATGATTAAAAAAAACAACAAAGGGGAAAAAAAAGCCCAAATCATCCAGAGAGAGAGAGAGAGAGAAACCAGACACCGGCTGGGCGATGACCTTTGCTATCAGTGTGACTCTATACTGTATGGTAGGCACCCAGTAAGCTTGAAGCCTGACCCAGATTGGAATGAGCTAATGTGGGACACACACACACACACACACACACACACACCTATTATATGGTTGGATATATATTTAGCCGTGTGGATGAGGTCAGAGACTGGGAGCTTGTGAACTAATCTCATAGTGACAGAATAATCTAGAACCGAGAGACTGAAAACTTCGAGAGAGAAGAGATTGAATGTTAGCGGGAACGTCAAACAATTGAGAGCTCTTTAAAAAAAAAAAGGGAGGGAAAGAGAGAAGAAAAAGAGGCAGGTGAGGAGAGGCAGAAGCAGTGCCAAAGTAGCCTTTGGAGCGATGCCAGGTATTGTGTAAGTGCTTCCACAAAACACAGGCACACCTTGGTTCTCTAAAGGGGAAAGCTGCCACCGGCTGAACAAAGACCTGCAATCAGTGCGGTGGAAACCCACTCTCTAGTCCGACCTGGTGGTTTACACCCCTGTCAAAGCAGACATTATGTAGGCCAACCCTTCACTCATAAACAAGACTGGAGCACAAATGAAGTGTCATTTTGAAACAAGGTACTACAAAACCTTCTTTTAATGACAGTGATTGAGCTGGGCAGCAGGCCAACAGCACACAGTCCAATGAGATCTCACCAAGACGACTGGAAAGGTGCAAGATATTTCTCATGTCATGTGAAAAAACCCTTTTAATGTGAAGCCTTCGTCAAGCTAAACAAGGCTGTTTTTTGTTTTTTTGTGAGGCATTCACCCGACAGCTACGATATAAAAGATGATCATCTCATTTAAGGCACATTCTGCAAGAAGAAAAAAAAAATCATCTTTGACTTGTGTTTCCAAGTGGTGAGAGCGAAGGAAGACTCCTCAAGTCACATCTTTGGCTCCAGCTATTCCAAAAAAAAATGTTGTCCAATTTATCCTTCAGTCCATAATACATGAATTGTTCCAACCATCAAAATCTCCAGTCCAACAGGATGACATCAAACCAACGCCTGCTTCAGTCAAACACTGAGCCTGTGAGAAACTAATACATTCAAAGAACAGAATCTGTTCAGCAAGGATTGGTAAGTATCATTACATGTGCTGCTGGCTGAGGTGGGACGATTGCAAAACAAAACGTAGGCGTTTCTGTAAGGTGCTTTGAAGAAAAAAAAAAAACTCTCCAAAAGCTAAACGCTGAGTGAAGAGGAAGGAAGACGGGTGGAGAGACAGGCAGGACGTCTGCAGGCCAAGAGGACTTCACCCGAAGCCCAACTTATGTATGCAGTCTCAAGTCTACAAGGGCCTTAAAGTGTCAGTCCTTGTCTGTAGGCCTGCTGTCTTGGGAAGACTTTCCAGAGGTCTCACTGGAGCCTGGGACCTGCAACAGTGGAACTGTCCTGAGAGAGGCACTCTGCCGTCTCTTCAGTGGAGGCGAGAGGTACTGTGGCGCCCCGGAGCTGGTCGGAAGCTGGGTCAGACTTCCTCTTCTTCTTCACATGATAGTGGTGCTTCTTGGACTTCAGGTGGGCTGGAGGTAAAAGAGAACAAAGAAAGAGGACATTGTCTAAATGCTGGATATACGTCACTTGAGATAGATAGCACTGTTTCAAGGCAATGAGCCCGAGTCCCTGGGTGTGACTACATTGGATATTGATCGGATTGAGGAAAAAACGCATCAGATCCAGGTAAATGCACTCAACATACACTCAAGATCTGATCACCCAAACCACCTCCGGAGTTGGTCAGGGACGCATTTGGCTAACAACAAAATGTAAATGCAAAACGTCTCCACATATAGCTGCTAGGAAAATGGAAATCCCACATGGATCCAACTAAAAAGCCAACACAACAACAAGAGGGCTTGTTTCAGATGTTGCCAAAATGTGAGATGTGGGTCAACATCCTCACCTGTCCACTCCAGGTCGCCAATGATCACCTTGTCACACAGATCACAGGTATGGCGACTCCGCTTGTTCCTTTGCTCCGCCCCTTCCACTCTGATTGGCTCAACAGCTGGTTGCTCACCCTGATTGGTTGAGTGACAGAGAGAAGGTACCAGGTTTTAGGCTTAGAGCCTGTTCATGATACACCTGATTTTGCTTTTCATTGATCTCTATGGAGCAGGATATAAAAGCAAGATGAAGAAAGATGAGGGAGCCAAGTAAGAAAGGAGGCAAGGAAGAATGGAGTGGAAGGAAAAATATGTAAGAAAGGAAAGAAAGAAGAAAACAGGAGGTGAGGAAGGATGGAACGAAAGGAGAAAGATAAAAGGAAGAAAAAGGAAGTAATGAGGGAGAAAAAGGAAGTAAGGAATGAAGGAACATGGACTCAAGGAAGAAAAGAGTGAAGGAAAGAAGGGAGTGAGGAAGGAAGGGAAAAAGAAAGGAAGGAAAAGGAAGAAAGGGACTAAGGAATGAAGCAAGAAATTAATAAAAATTAAGGTAAGAAAAAAGGAATGAAGCAAGCAAACAAGGAAAAATGAAGGTAGGAAGGAGGGAAATAAGCAAGGGAGGAAGGAAGGAGGAAAGGAATGAGGGAGGAAAGAAAGAAATGGTATGGAGCTAAAGACAGATGTAAGGAATGAGAAAGGGAGGAAAGAACCGGGGGGTGGGGGCGGGTTAGGGTTCCTAATACCAGATGAAAGCAGCCGACAAAAGGCTGCCAAGCCAGACTATTGAGGCCCCACCTTGCTGAGACTGTCCAGTATCTGCAGTGCAGGGTTCAGCACCGTCTCCTCCCACCTCGACACGTCTGTCACATCCAGGCCATACACGGCTGGCACACTGTCTCCTGGTCCTACACACACACACACACACACACACACACACACCACACACACACCACACACACGCAAGACAGTATACAGATAGATATCAGATTTCACAGTCAAGACACAGGCTACCATTGTGCCTATATAAATGTAATTAGGTTTCGACCCATATGGGCTGTTCAAGGCTGATAACAGCACAGATCTTTTTTTGAGTGAAGCTGCTAACAGACAATATTTTGTGCCATTTTCACGTCCAAAAAATGACAAATATTCCGATTTTCAATTTTTGGCCAGATGGAAAACCCTCTGAAACAGCATTTAGACCAGGGGACACCAAAACACATGACTGAAACTAATAATAATAACTACTTACTAATACTACTGAAATTAGATCAAAATGTCATAATATGCTCAATTCTGGTTAAGAGCTTCCTCTAGACATCCAGTGTGATATTGATCAATTGCACAATAAATACATAATCAAACAAACCGCATCATCCCATCATATCAGAGGTGGATGATAATGCTGATATGTATCGGCCTTATCTCGTAATACGACAGAAACAGGCTCCAGTCTGAGTGCCAGTTTAACAGTTTAACTGGGAAGCTGGAATGGACTCCAGCAGCACCCAGTACGTACTGGGAGTTCACCGGAGCGGCGGTGTGTTTGACAGTGCAGCCGCGCCCTGAAGCTCTGTCAACATGCTGACTCACACTGGCTCGATATGGTCCCTCCCTCCCTCCCTCCCTTTCCTCTTCTGCTCTCTCTCACTCTCACTCTCTCACTCTCTCTCTCTCTCTCTTCTCTCCCTTCTTGCAATCAGTCTCGCTTTGGCTTTCACTCTCTCTCTCTCTCTCTCTCACTCTCTCTCTCTCTCTCTCTCTCTCTCTCTCTCTCTCTCTTCCACCCCCATGTTTCTATTCTGCCACAGTCAGCAGTCTCCAGGCCAAGCCTCAGCACTAAACAGCAGCACCGGCCCCTGCCTGCTTGTCCGTCCATCTATCCGTCTACCTGCCTGTCCGTCTGCATCAAGAGCCACTGCCCTGCATTGAGTGACGAGACACACACACACACGCACACAAAAAGGGAAAAAAAAGGGTGTGTACATTGTGGTACACTTGGAGAGTGAAAGCGACTTGTGCAGTAATAATAACAGATGATTGATAACCTATCAAAAGTTACAAAGGTAGATACAACAACACTGTTGAGCAATAAACAAAAATGTGTAATAAAGATTTTTTTTTTTTTTTTAAACACAAAACGGGCAGATGCACAGAATAAAACAGAAGTGTGCAGACTTAGCCTAATAAAGTATGTTTTGAAAAATGTTTTCAAGGACTTGGCAAGCCTGATCTCGTCGGGTGTGTTCTTTCCCCAAAAAATTTCATACTCGTAACTGCACACACACACAGTCACACACACAGAGTCACACACACACACAGGTAAATTAATCCTATTAACCTGTAAGGCTCAGTTAGCTAACTCAATTATGTCTTAATCCCACACACAGACACACAGACACACAGACACACACAGACACACAGACACACACACACACAGACACACACAGGCAGCAGACACCCAATAGACGGGAGTTACTGACTCTGCTGGAACTGTCTGGGGCTCCATTATCGGAGACGAACACAACGTGACGGCCGCGTTACTGTTCGGCTACACAGCTACTTTATTGTATTTGTCAGACAAATGAGTGTGTGTGTGTGTGTGTTTGTGAAAAAAAAACGAGGCCCGGGAACAATGTCCCTCCTCGCGCAGCCCCGCCTGAGAGCTATCAACCTAATTGTTGGCCCGGTCCTCGGCACGAGCCACGTTTAAAAAAAGAGCTCTGGGTTGGTTTCGTTTCGGCCACTCTCACGTTTCATTCAGTTTTGTCGGGATCCAAACATCCAACAAAATAAACACAACCTCCTAACTGCTCCTGCACCTCAGTGTGCGTACGCCGGTAACCCGACAGCATTGTCTCCCATTGTTTATATGGAGCCGTAGAGCAAGTCAGTTGGTCAGGGTGTGTGTGTGTGTGTGTTTACGAAAACAGCACTGACCGTTAATCAAAGTCTCAGGTTTCATTGACATGGTTACTGTGTGTGTGTGTGTGTGTGTCAGGGGGGGGGGAAGTCTTTTGTGTCTGTGGCACAATAGCGAGCAGGTGGTAGCGGCACCTGGCATACCTATACCAGATGCAGAGTTGGAGCTCTCCTTTAGGTCCTCTGATACACTTCACCTTGCCAGCTGCCCTCCCATGCACTTGCTTTTCAACTATCTCTCTACCTTACTTTTATCTTTTATCTCTCTTGCCCCCCCCCCTTTCTATTTTGTTATCACCTGCCTCCCACCGGGGCAGAGTGGAGCGGTGGGTAAATAAAAGGGGGACACGGTGGGTTGCCAGATGCTGGATGGAGAACCCCCCTTCTTGTTTAGGATCTAGTGAAATTTTACTCCGCTAATCCATCCTGCAGAGAAAGAAGGCTGATAAGGAGAGCTGGAGGGACAAAGAACAGGGTGGCCGGCTGTGTGAATCAGGCACGCACACACACACACACACACACACTCTCTCACACACACACACACACACACCGCAGACAGCGTACGCTCCCTTTCAAGCGTACAGGGGAGATCGCTTTCCCAACAAGAAAGAGCAACTCCTGTCGCCTGGCAGCTGCTGCCGGTGTTGTGTGTGTGTTGAAACAGTAGTCCACCTGTTGCAACAAATGGCCAAGAGTCATTTGTTACGTTACACTTGTGTGTTTGTTGAGTGAGGATATGTCTGTGTGTGTGTGTGCGGTTTGCTATAAAAACTAAACCACCAGTCTCACTGCGGTGTCCCCGGCCCAGCTGTGCTTCTCTGGCTGCTCTCCACACGGCAACTTGACAGCTGCCTCTCCATTCACTCAACAATCCCTCTCTCTCTCTCTCTCTCTCTCTTTGCTTGTTTTTCCACTTGTTTATGCGTCGTTCCCCTTTGAAATTTCAGTTGAGTGTAGCGCGTGGGGAGGACCCCACCAACCACTAGGCCGTCCTGCTGCCCCAGAAAAATGTCAGCCGGATGTGTCTTTCTCTCCAACAACCGCAGCCTCAAACCTTTTCAGTGATTTGTTTTTGTTTTTGGTGCTCCGGCTACTGGCGACGGAGGGGGAACCTACCACCCCACGTCACACCACTGGTTCCCCCTTTTTGTTCCCTGATGTTTTTCTCATCCTCTCTCCCGACCATTTGTTCCACTTTCCCTCTAGCACCATCTCTACCTCCCTTCAGTCCTCTTAGTCATTCTGTCCTCCTCCAGCCCTCTCTTGTCTCTCTCTGCATCTAGTGGAGGTGATCGAGAGGTCTTTGTGGTGACAATGACCCAGACTTGGGTTTATCTCGGGGTAGGGGGGCAACGGCGTGTGTGTGTGGTTGTGTGAGTGTATGCATAGGGGGAGAACTTCTCATTTAGCAGGCAAGGGTGTAAACTCACCCCACACCTGTTGCCCCAGCTGGATCAGATTACCCCCACTATACATCCGTCCATTCATGTCCCTCTCAATTCACTTCAATTTAGGCCGGTTTCATATGAGAGGTGATTGAGGGAAGGCTCCTTAATATAAGGGCAATGCTTGAAAACAAGATGATCGTGTTCATTCACATTCTGTCAAGGTTGAGTGAAACCCATGAACTTCTATCCAATTTATATCCCTGCGGCAGTGGTGGGATGTAGGAAAGCTGCAGATTCAACAATTCTGTGATCATTACACTTTCAGTGTGTCCAGAGAGATTGCTAGATCTATCAAGTTCCTAGAGACAGTCATTGTGGAGCTCCAGGCTCTTACCAGAGCCGATGGAAAGCGAGAGCATTTTCAGGCTCTCAAGTCCAAAGAGGCAAAGTTGGCAGACCAGGGGGCACTGGTGAGGTCGAGATTTCAGAGCGTCTCTGAAATAGATGCTCCATCTAGATAGCCTGGAGAAAAAGTGGTCAGAGCAGGATCATTCACAGTCTCCGCTCAGCCGCTGGGCAGGAGCTAACTACCTACACTGACAGGAGGGCAGTGGAGTTTTACAGCCAGCCCTATGCTTGTGAGCACTGAGAGGATGAAGAGGTAGCACAACAGTGCCATGAGGGCTTACCATGGGTCTCTCAAGAGGCAAAGAGAGAGCAGCCTCTGGCACTGACAGAGCTCTATGCTGCATGGTAAATGGCCGTGCGCCTGGATAGTCTACTGGTTTACTTTTTTCAATACTTTTTGGGGTGTTAGGTGGTGACCTTCCAGCAATGCTCACTGGCAGCCTGTCCAGTGGGCTGTTGGCAGTGAGTTGCAGACTATTGCAGGAGATTTAAAACATTGTGCACAGATTATTATATCCTATCGAAGGTGCTGGAAAATTGGCCAAAGAAGGGGATGGAGCAGACCAGACACACGGACCAGTCCTATTGTGTGTGTTGTGACGCTATTGACGTCTCCATGCTACTGGGCATAAGCACTGGGGTCTCATTTCTATTGACTATGAATGACTATGGTTGTGGCCATGATCAATCAACCCCTTTAGGGTTCTCAGAGGCATTAGGTAGGGTTGCTTCCTTTCAGGGATGTTGTAGTGTTTTGCTATTGAACCCTTCCTAGGTCGAATAAGGGCTCAGCTGCAGGGACGTCAGAGAGCACCAGGGCTTGATAAGGTGTTTTTATCATCTTATGCTGACGATGTGCTTATGATGATTGAAAGTCAATCTGAGATCAACAGACTGAGCCATATTGTGTGGGAAGAGGGGGTTCCAGTGATGCCGGGTGGTTTATGTTGGAAGCAAGATGGCTTAAATATCTGAGAGTGTACCTTGAGTGAAACTGTCATGCATAAGAATTGGGAGGGTGTTCTTGAAGCAGTGCGACGTTGATTGCTCAGGAGGACATCTCTACTCCCACGCTTGTCTTATAGACGGCGTGCTGTCATTGTGAACAATCTAGTGGTTTAAGCATTGTAGCATAGGACAGCTGTTCTACAGCCTCCGGTTGGCTTACTAGCTAAGATTCAAGCTATCCTTGTTGATTTTTTCCAACAAGGGGGACAAGGGACAACACATCTGACCAGTAGAACAGCAACATTCTGACTTCAGTTCGTTCAAAGATTATTGTATGCGCCAGGTAATATTGTATGGAGACAGTTTGCAGAGGTCATTTTAAAGTAGGTCAGTGGGTTGGGGCTTGGGTTTTCCCTGTTCTTGGCTAATCTCAAATTTGTGTCAGTCAATGATCTACCACCTTTTCACAGAGGTCTGCTAAGAAGTGGGGACAAATGGAGGTAGTAACACCAGCAGCAGCCAGGCCCTGAAGGCTCCTGGAGGAGCCGCTGGTCTACGGGGCACAAGTTGACATTACCACAGCAGCGACTCCAGGGCTTTCACTTAAAGCTGCTAAAGTCATCACGTTGGTGACCCACGTTGGGGTGACTTGATGCAACCTTGAGGAGTCTGAGAAGATGGCATATCGGCTGGGCATAAGGTGGGTATGTGCGGCTGGCCAAATGCTGGAGCGGTACAGGAGGACTTTGACAAATGAGGACTGGAGGCCTCTACAGGCTGGGGACTCTGGGGACCTGGACATTGGAGATTTGTTCCTATGGTGGAAACTCTCCACTGTGGAAAGAGTGGAGGCATCATCCAGCATGGTCTGCACTGTACAAACCACCTATGACTAAATATGTGGGGTGTTTGCAATGGAGGGTATCGCATGGCATTGTGCCTGTTAATGCTTTTGTCTCCTTGATCAATCCCACAGTGCAGAGTGGTTGCCCTTTTTGTAATGTGAGAGCGATGGTTTTTCACTGTTTTATAGACCGTGAGAGGCTTGGTCCGCTCTTTGTATTGCTAACTTCACTTTCTACTGCACTTGGGGTAGGCTTTACTGAGTCTACATGTATTTTGGTTTCCCTTACAACAAGAGAAACAAGAAAAAGACACCTACACCCGGGTATCCTGGTTACAGGTCAAGGTGTATCTGTGCATGTACCTGTCTGTCTGTCTTTGGGGCTCTCCTGAAGTATTGCATCAAGCTTGGGATATATTACAATTAATATAACCTTAGATAAGCACTTTCTTTATGGCCAATTAAATCACACAATTAAACATTCCCCTACAATCAGAGAGTCAGAGAAACACACACACATGCAACAACAAAACAACTGGAAGATCCCAGGATTGGTCCCTGCAACCACTAATGTGTCCATTAAAGGTCACACGTCCTGCCGAAGTGTCCTTGAGCAACAAACTGAACCCATGCCTGCTCACCCATTCTGATTTGCTCTGGATAAGAGCAGACAATCAAGCCAAACGCTTAAATTGTAACTGCAATTCCAGTGAATGGTTTGAATTTGTCATTACGTCTAGGCATGTGGTTCGTTCTCTCTCTCTTATACGTTCACATTAGCACTCGCACATATAAAGCTCAACATTCTATATCAGTCTGTCCTTCTCAATCCATCTTTCCCTTTGACCTACTAGTCTCTGCAATGCTTGGTTTGGTCTGTGAATCCCTCAGTGACCCCCCCTGCCCGAGTTTGTGTGGTCGGGGCAAATTCCCGGCAGCTCAGTAATGCTGCTCAGCTGAGGCCTGCCTGCCTGTGTGTGTGTGTGTGTGTGTGTGTGTGTGTGTGTGTGTGTGTGTGTGTGTTACACTGGGGCTCAGAGGAGCAAGAGAGGAGGTCAACAGTCACAGCAAGAGAGGGAGGTAAAGAGAAAGATAGTGGGCCAGAAAGGTGGGGTCGAAGGGTTAGAGGGCGAGGCTTTGGCCCGGAACGACCCTGGTCTGTCTTGGGTAAATACTTGGAGGCCTTGGAGGGAAAATCCATCCGAAATAGGCATTAACATGCAGGCTTGGACAGGTCAGTCTATATTTGTGAACATGAATCAGACTCTTGTAATACAGGAAACAAAAAGGGGCCAACACTGATCGAAACCCTAGAGCGGCTCCATGCACAGACAGAGTTGATTCTCAATAGAAAAAAAAAAACAGCACACCAAGAAACCACAATATTTTTAACACCTCTAAAACTGAATTTAAGGTTCTCTGAGAATGATCCTTTAATTGTTTTATTATCTCCTGTTTTTGGGTTACTCTTGAGTCAGTCTTTGGTCAGTAGATGTCCTCACCTCTGACTTATTTCTGTTTTTATTGCTTTATTACCTTAATCATTTAGTGTTTTAGTGTTTTATTGTTTTAGTTAGTTTAGACCTATATAAGCTCCCCTGTAACGTCTGTATGTTGGAGAAGGTTTGCCACCACACCATCACTGACGAGGACTCGCATTCTTTCTTCCTGTATATACGTATTACATTGATGATTGACATTAAGGTTGACAAACCGAGGTTGGAGTTCTAAGATTTCCACCACAGCTTGAATGAATTTATTTGACTGTATTTAAGACCTTTTAAGGCCATTTTATGAGTAGCAGCAAAAGCTAATTACAAATACTGAGTCCACAAAATCAATCCCCAGTGCATGGCCTGTGGAGCAGCTGTCTCTTGAAGATATATTGATTTTATCGATTATTATATTGACATAAGATCATAGGTTTATTATTGCTTGAGGAAAAGGCAAGGCGTAAATGAGGGAGGGTAGGAAGGAAGGAAGGAAGCAAGGAAGGAAGGAAGGAGGAAGGAAGGAAATTAGTAAGGACATTAGTAAAATAAATCGCTTAATTCACTACGGCTGAGCTGCACAGAAGTCACGACCAGGGCTTTGGCACCAAGTATGTGGTAATAGACTTAGTGGGATAATAAGTTTCAGACTTTTCACACTTAAAGAGTGCAAGAGATCTGTTGGCACTTATCTTGCCCTGCCGGATGTTGCAACAACTGACTTGCAAATTATTCTAAATATGAATTTTCTCAGCTGACATCAAAATAGTTTCCAAGGGAAGATAAATAGTCCTTAGGCAACAGCCTCACTGCCAGAAACACATGCATGTGCAAAAGCACACACACATCTACAGAAATATAATTGGAAAACAGACACAGGCACAGACACACACAGACACACACACAGAGAAACACAGGTGACGGGGACCATATGGTGTGTGTGCAGCGGGTAGACAGGCGGTGAGCCAGCCAGTCAGACAGAGGGGTATTGAGGTTTAGGGCTTGGCGTGGCCTAAGCCACTTGGGTCTAACAGGATTAGGAGGCTGGGTTACTACAGGGCATGCTGCTGGTGGGACAGGGAGGCTGGGGCCTGACGTCCAGGGGTTAAACCCAGGGTAGGAAATTGCCACAAGCCAAACGCTGGTTGGTTTTGGCTATTTTGGGTACATTTGTCCATTCTACAGTACCGGCCACTCTGCCGAGTATCCAACCACTGTAGTCGTGGGAATACTGAAAAAGGCATTGAACGGTATTAGCTGCAGGTGTATAGTGGGAATGGGTTTCGTAACGTTACGTAATAACATAATAACTATTCCAAATGTGTCTCAGAGAATAAATTAATTTGGTGATTTCCATTACAATCAAAGATACTAGCAAAAAGATATACTAGCAAAATGCTCTTCTAAGGAAACAGACAGGTTCAACGGTAAGATTCAGACTGGTAGAAACTCTCTCGTCTGCTTGCAACCACATCCCCAGTTTGACCTCGCTGACCGCTAGCTGCAGCAGCAACGGTGGGACACGAAGCAACACTAGCACTGATGGGCGATGCTACCTAAACGCTTGGCTGCACCGAAGCTGTAGCACGACCACAGACGAGGCGATTGTAGTTACACCACAAATGTTTCTCCGGCTCCTCTAGAGAATTAATGGGCTTCTGCTAGCCGGTTTGTCAAGTTGCTTGTGGTGTGAAAGCACGTTCAGTTCATTTCTGCCTCTTTGACTACATAGCTATCATCACTGCCAACAGTGTGAACTTTCTGGTGATGAGCGTTTGGACGCTTTTGCACCACCACAGCATTTCAAAACAGTGGAAAGTCACTGGAAAGATGCAAAAACGCCTAATGGAACGTTTAAAACACTTAAAAATCTGCAAATATGAAACACATTTGGAAGAAATCAATCAATCGTTTCCTGTATTTCCTGTATGCATTATACTATTTACCCCAGGTAAACAATACAGTGGGTGAGAAGGCTTATTGTGTGTTTAATGGAGTGTGTGAATCTCATCTTGAAAAGTGAGTGCTGATTACTAAGGCACTAGACTGAGGACACACACACACACACACACACACACACACACACACACGGGAGTGGGGGGGGTACTCACGTTTGAGGAAACGGTTACGGACCCATTTATTCTGTTTGCGGGCATAACGCCTTGTAGCAATCTTTAAAGCTTCTACACCTACAGAGAGTCAGAGAGAGAGAGAGGACGTTATTGATCAGGAAGACCAAGAGGGGGGAAAAAAAAACATTGAATCGTTTTTTTTTTCTGGTTGATCAATCAACCAGTCCACCGAGCAAAGAATCTAAATCTATCTCCGTGACTTTGAGGAGGTATTTTCTGACCTTTCTCTCGGAGTGCGTGTTTCTCCTGCTGGGTGCTGCTTTCAGGAGCGGTCAGGTAGTCATGAAACTCCTTAAAACCGATGGACTGGAAGATCCCATGTTGATATTTCCTGACTGAGAGGAGAGGAGAGGAGAAGATATGGGAGGAGAAATGAAGATAGAAGGGAGAAGGAAGATGTAGCATTTATCCACGAAGAAATATTAGCCATCTGTGACATTTCTAGACACCCAATGGCTCATTTCAGCCTCTCCTCCTTATCTCTCCCTTCCTCCCCGGACAAGGAATATCAGTCTGAGCAGACTTGAGGGCCTTCGGGGGACAAAGTGACAGAATGACATCCGGTGAGCTCCACGGCCCGGACAGAGGGACCCGGGCGTGCCGGGACTCAGTGGCCTGACCGCGGTGACAGCAGGCTGGGGGGGAAAACAGCAGAGCAGAGGCCTGGAGCTCACCTTGCCAGACAGACAGGGGAGGGGAGGGGAGGGGAGGGGAGGGGAGGGGGAGGGAAAGAAATGAGACCACATGGCCCCAGTTTTAGCATCTTATAGACTTGCATTTATGTAATGGTATGTTATTGTTTTTTTGGCTACCCCTTCATGGTTTACTATTATGTTTCTTGTCTTGCTTTTCATTCTTTTTGTTTTTAATTATTTTTACTCCTTTGTAACCGTTTTCAAAAGCACAATAAGATTATTGTTCGTATAAGTCCTTGACTTTGACGTATGGCAGAAGAATGGAGAGGAAATAACAGAGAAATAAATACACCTAGACAGGCAGTGAGACGGACAGAGAAATTTGAGAATAGGGATAGAGCACAGGAAATGCAGTCGATGGAGGGGGAAAGAGAGAGACAGACGGAGAGAGAGAGAGAGAAAGAGAGAGAGAAGAGAGTGAGGGAGAGAGAGATTTGACCTTGACGTCTGGCCACAGCAGTCGGGGATGGAAACACGAGGGGGAAGGGGAGAGGGGAGGAGGGATAGAAGTGCTTGGGCGATCAGATTGTTAGGTGATGTTGGGAGGGCAACGGTGGCAGAGATGGAGGAAAGAGAGAGAGAGAGAGGAGGGGAGTGGGAGGAATGACAGGCTGGTGGCGGATGAGGTTGGATGGGGTGATGGGGTGATGAAAGGAAGGAGGGAGGAAAGGAGTTGGCGGCATCCTGGGCAGCATGCCACCGATGCATCAATTTCCCGCAACCACACCCACCACACACACACACACACACACACAGCATATCAATACCTCCTGCCAAAAGAGGCCTACACCGCACTATCTGTCCACCTACCCTTTCCCCTTTTCACCATTAGCAAAGCCCACATAACAGAACGTGTAGTCATCTGGTTTTCACCAAATCTGATAGTGACGCGTCTATAAAAAGGTCCTACTCAAACTGGATTCAACTCGATTTATCTCTTCTGAGGCAGTAAGTAGAAGTAGTAAGTATCGAAATGTCACCAACAATGGTGTTTGTTCCTGCAAAGGAAAACGCCTTCTGGTAAGAGTAAAAACAACGCTTGTTTGATCGATCAGTGCATAGAAGTGTAAGTGTCAATCATGCCGTTTCCCATCTGAGCTATGAGCAGAAAATCAGAGATCCTTTATCCTGTACGAATGGTCCTCTGACATTACAAATAGTGCATAAAAACTACATTCAAGGACACCCCCCTCCTGTAAACCTATTCCAGTTCAACAGTTGAAAAAGAAAAAGAAAAGCCCACATGGGACTAGTATTATGTGAGGAACTCATCTCTGTGTTTCTTCAAACACATTCCCATGGGACGACGAAATTTGCTGAAATCACCGGTGGCTCGGATTTTACAATTCCTCACTACCGGATTTAGCAAAGCAAAACTTGAAGATTGCGCTGAAAATACCTCCGTCTTGACCAAAATACTGTGACAATATTAATAATAAATAATAACACACTTTATTTATATAACACTTTTCTAAAAATAACTTACAAAGTGCCTCACAACCAGTCAAAGTGCTTCACAGTCAAACACAACAATAGTAAAAACAGCAGGGAAATATAAAGCTGGATATACAGTGGAAACAATATAAGATTACAGAAGTAAAACCAATAAAATATATAATAACAAGAGTCAAGAGAAGGCAAGTTGATAAAAATAGCTCTTTAAAAGGGACTTGAAAGAAGATACTTGGCCATCTTTGTATCTAGTGGCAAGTCGTTCCAAGGTTTAGGGACCGGACAGTATTTGGGAACTGAGAGGAGCCATATTTGCACCTGAAGGTTTACTGTTGTGTATATGATGGCCTCAGAAATGTGGGGTGGGGCTAAATTCTATAGGAAGCTCTTCTCTTCTCTTCTCTTCTCTTAGTGCCTGGCAGCTGCTGTCTGAGCCAACTGCAAACATAAAAAAGGGCTTCGGGGCCGACAGAGTATAGTGAGTTATAACAGCCCAATTCAGAGGAAATAATAGCATGAAAATTACCAGGGAATTTGCACTGGAAATTTTTACTTTACAAATGACACACATGGCAGAACCAGAACACCACCTCCAATCGCTGGTTATCCACGCCCCCTATATCAAAAAGGAAACACTAATTCAGGACTAAACATCGGGCAACTTCCGTGTGGGCGGACGTGCTCGGTTGCCGGTTTGCTACCTGTGGTCCTCGACTTTCCGCTGGTTGTAGCGGACATGGAAGTCTCCGAGCTCCTCTATCAGCCCCAGAGACATCATCTCATCTACACGAGCATCCAGCCGCTTGTCTAGAGCTGAAAGACGGGGAGGGAGGGAGGGAGGAGGAGAGAGAGGGAGAGAGACAGAATGAGATGAGACAGACACACAGACGGAAAACGCTACAGCACCTTCTATTGAAGCTCCCTTATTAAAGTTGACATTTTGCTCGCTTTGAGAAATAGGGATTACTGTAAAAACGGAAATCCATATCCAATCCATCTCCTTACTGTGCATGTCGGCGTGCAGCCAGAAGATGCAGGGGTCTGGGTACCTCAGCGGCCCCCCCAGCCCGTCGCCTCCCTCCTGCTCCCTCTGCTCCTCCAGCCAATGGCTGTGCGGGGACGCCTGTCTCCTCGTGTACTTGTAAGCTCCTGCCGATGTCAATCACACAGGGAGAAATGGTAGCGGGTAAATAAACAGGCGGGCAAACTACGACCTCCAGTCATGTTTCTCTCATAACGCAGCTTCTGTATTCCGGCAGGCATTAATTAAACTGTCTCAGGGTGGGGTAGCGTTCAGGGCCACCGCTAAACTAGATAACTCTGCAATTAAACGCTTTCATTCTAAAATGCTTGAAACAAAAAAAATATATTACCTACTATATTACCTGCCTATTGCTCAATATTTCAAAAATACAAGTAAAATGTCATCTGAACTTTCCTTTTTGTCATTAACGGTCTTCAGTTAACTAATAATCAGTGATGTAGTAAATAAAAATGAATAAAAAGGTGGATAAACTATGACCTCCAGTTGGTGATCCCCATAAAGCAAACAACCACTAATATAAAGATTTTATTTATTTATTTTAAGAAAAAGCATTAATTTATACCTTATCTTTATATAACTTACTTCAGTTTGATACCTTTTAATATGATCTATACTATGAATTTACGCAGATTGGTTGTCAGCCCTAAAAAGGTGGGTAACCCGAGTTTAGTTTACCTACCACTAATTCCTCCTATGCAGAATGAATATAGCCTGAACGTTACGCCACAAGATGGCTACTACATCAGTAACAGAAACTCTAGGGGACAAGATGGGGGTAAATAGGGACAAGACGTGGGAAAATACACACCATGACGAAGGCTAGACAAAGAACTGTTGTGTCAAATCCCATCTTGTTGTATCCTATCCATTCCCTACAGATTGTGCTGCCAGCTGCTTCTCCGTCTCACCGGTGCCACGTACTGCGTTCAAACTTGCACTCAACAAACTTCGAGAAAAGATGATCCCTGTCTCCTCCTGTCAGCTGGAGGAACAGGGTAACCTAACCTTCTCACACAAAAGATCACAGTGCACTGACTGCAACACATCACCTGTGTGCGTGTGTGTGTGTGTGAGCGCGTGTGTGTACAAACACTTGTCCTGTCAACATGGATTGAGTGTAGTTTGACAGTCACAGAGCATGATAGGCCTTTGGAGCAAGAGAAGTCTCAAAAATATTGTCATGTCACTCATGCGCACACATGGACGCACACACACACACACACCTTATTACAACAGGGGTGGAAAGAGTACTGGTAATTGCTGAAATTGTACTTAAGTGGAAATAGAATTACTGGTGAAAAAAAAAGGGACAAAAAAAAAAGTAGTGGATGAGTAAGTGACCTAAAAAACTGATTTGTTACATATGATCTTCCCGTACAATGCAAAAAGTGGAAAGAGCTCCATGTGTGATATTGCATGTTTTATAGACTATTTAAAAAAATAAAAACATAAGACATTCATGTTATTATTTGATCTGTGATTGAAAAAAAAAACCCTGCAAATGCCCACTCCCACTATTCAGTAACGTTACAACACTGACTCCTACTAGCTATCCAACTAGCTAGCAGGGCTAGCGAGCTAGCTGGGCAACAACCAAGCTAACAGAAACAAATACTACTGCTGGATGGATAGCTTGTTGGCTAATGTTAACTAAGCTACTATCATGGATAACTCTAACTGTAGCTTTCACTATTTAATGTTACAGTAACTTTTCCTCCACATGCTAGTGCAGGTTTGGATGTAATTTATGATTGACCAGTTTCTGATGCAATGCGAATGGAGAGCCTACAACATTCTGTACTCTGTAATGAATGCTACTTAAAATGTATTTAAGTTGAAACATACTTCAGTAAATGCACTCAAAACCAAAAACGTACATATACATAAAAAAACCTACTCAATTACAGTAATGAGAGTAAATGTAATTTGTTACTTCCACCCATGTATGTAATTGACACGCACACTGTGAAACAGAAATTAAGTGTGGGGGCGTTCTCTCTCACCTGGCGATCTTGCGTGCATCGTTAGGGTGCAACATGGCGGCCATCTTGGGGTCCACCTCCATCAGTCGTTTGTGCAGCTCGGCTCCTCCCAGTTTCTCCAGCTCCGACTTCCTGTTAGGAGCCCCGCTTCCTTGTGTACCCGACTCCTCATTCTCCTGCTGTGGGAGGCATTTCATTTGATGGTTTAAAGATGGGCTCAAATAGACCTAAAGCTGCCTTCAAGCGCTCCTCGTAAGCTCTTACTTTGGAATTTGTACGTCATGAACACGACTTGTTGGTACATTCAAGTGCTTTTGGTCATAAAAATTTACCCTGTAACAAAAGCAAGTCTGTTGTTTGATTTTAGAAACCAAGTGGCAAAGAGCTACTATCTGTCTCATTTGTCTAAATAAAAAGTAGGTAGCTAACTTATTGTTTAGGGAGGAAATGCACTTACGATTTCTGGTGACTAGTAGTTCTCTTGCCTACCTACGTTGAATGCACTTATTGTAAGTCGCTTTGGATAAAAACATCTGCTAAATGCCTGCAATGTAATGTACTTCAGAATGAAGAGGAGAAATTGTGCATCAGACATGCCTTTGATGCTTTCATGAAATTATTACATGGCTTCCATGCTCCAGACATTTTCCCCCCACAAGACACGGCCTTTAAACGTCACATCTTGGCAACTCGGGTATCAAAGAAAAGTCCCACTTTCTCAGACGCACTTTACCACTTAATTGGGCTGCATTCAATATTTCCCTCAGTACTTGAAGGCAGCATAATGTGGCCTGGTATCAACTGTTTTAGCAGTACTGTTTTAAACCTCCACAGTAAAGACAATCTAGTTGGAGTTTGAGAGAGACAGTGGATGAAGATAAATGAGAAGACGTGTGAAAGAGGCAAGAGGGAGGAGGACAAGAAAAGTGTGTGTGTGTGTGTGTGTGTGGTACAAAACAAAACAAGGCAGAGTTATTATTAACTGCTATGGCACCCACCCCTGTATCCACCAGCACTCTCCACAGTAAGGACTCGATGTAATAGTTTGTCCCTCCTACAATGATTGGCAGCTTGTCCCTGCTGTGCATGTCCTCTATGTTGGAGCGTGTTAAGGAAGAAACAGATCGTTGCACCTGCTGCATGCAACTCTAACCGCTCTGCGTATGGACACAGCACATGACACACAAAACTCAAACGACATAGCAGAATATTGACTAAGCAAGAATAACAGGCGGATATTGATTCACTGAATATGGATTGAGAGTTGGACGGTGGCCTGTTTGAGGTCAATACGAGGATCATTATAAAAAGGGATTTCAACAGCAGTATCAAGCTCAAGACTCACTCTCGGGGGGATTTCTTGTTTCTTGTCAGCATTTAACTGAGTGCAATCTAGCTGGTAAGATGATACACTCCTCTATTCTGGTCATTCAATATGACTGTGTGTGAGGTAACTGCTAAAACTCAGTCTCCCTCTCCCTCTCCGTTCCCTCCCGCCAATGCTTCAGTGTCTCTGAGCACCAGGGTTAGGCCGATATATCGGGACGATATTGACCGTTTACTAAAAAGGCGCTGTGTGTAACATCAATAACTTATTACTGTATGAATTTTGAGACTTTGTAGAATAACCATAAACAAACAAGACCATCGGGATTGCTTTACAGCACAAAGGGATATTGCTTTACGACACAAAATAGGAATATGTTTTACTTTGTAAGTAAAATGTTATTGTATTATAAAATTATAAAATGTATTCTACATTTTTAAGAGGCTTTTCCACCCAGACAAGGTTACAATTTGAGGCGAAACTCTTAAATCCTTGACATGAAAATGGTTACTTTCAAGGATGTTGATCCAAAAATATCATATGTAGGATGTGATAATATCAGTCAAATCCTACTGAACACGCAGATGAAGAGACTGTGTGCCACACCTTGTTTTCTCTCTCTCTCTCTCTCTCTCTGGTGCTTCTTCTCTCATCTCCCACCTTTTCTTTCTTTCATCCTTCCCCTCTCTTCTCTGTCTCTCCCATCGTCCCTCCCTCCTTCTCTCCCTCCCTCTGCCCACCTTCCCCACCCAGAGATAATTAAATAAGCGCTCAGACAAGATAAGGCCCATCAGCCATCATCACTCACTTCCTCTCTCTTTCTCTCTCTCTCTCTCTCTCTCTCTCTCTTTCTCCCTCCCTCCCCCACACAGACCCCTCCCTGCATCACTGTGCTGTAAGAGGAAAGGATGGAGAAGATGGGAAAGAGATTGGGAATGGGAGAGATCAGAGCAGAAAAGAGGTGAGGAACAGCACAGGAAGGAAAATAGAAAGAGGGCTGAAGAAATGGGGTGGATGAGGGAAAGCCTGGAGAAAAGAAGAGAGAGATAAAAGAGAGAGAAGGGGCTTGGGGGGGTAGAGGGAGACTTGTGTGAGCGGCATGTTGAGTGAAGGATTGATAGCAGATGAGGCGTCATTTCCGCCAGTTGCCTCTTTAAACCATAAACCATGTCAGCCTTCTACTCTCATACCTTCTTTTCTCCAGACTTTCCCTCTATCCTCTTTTTCCCCTCTATCCCTTCCTTATACCGCTTCTTTTCTCCAGACTTTCCCTCTATCCTCTTTTTCCCCTCTATCCCTTCTTTTCTCTGTCTTCTTTCCATACTAAACTCTTTTCACCTCTTTCCATTTCACTCTCTTCCTACCAGCAGGCTAGAGCTGCACTGAGCCTATTCTTAGAGCTACCGCAGCCTCTCGCCGCACTGGTGAGTGTGTGTGTGTGTGTGTGTGTGTGTGTGTTTGCACGCACGCCTTCCAGATCTATTTATACCCTCTCTAGTTATCGCCTCCTCTCTCTCCACATCTGTGTGATGGGAGGGTGTGACTGCACTGTGTGTGCACACCACAGACAGTCTCCTCTATTAATATCCTCTCTAGTGATCTCTATCATTTTCAGAGAAACATCTGCAGCAAGAGACACACTGACAAAACCAGGACATAGCAGATCTGTCTTTTTACACACACACACACACACACACACACACACACACACACACACACACACACACACACACACACACACACACACACACACACACACACACACACACACACACACACACACACACACACAGTACAGGCGGAGGTGTTACGGAGAATATTGTTCCTCTGGTTGTTTTACGTGCCCATGAAGGATATGAGGTCCAGGGCTTTGTTCCTGAAGTCCACCACCGTGTAGCTGCTGACCAGCGGGTCCACAAAGCTGATCATGTGATGTCTGCACTGGGCGCGCTCCTCAGCCTGTCACCTTATTGGTGATAATGTCCAGGCCCCGGTACACCTGGAGGACAAAACAATGCAACGGGGTTACAGCCGGGGCAATAGAATTAGATATTAATAAGTAAATCATTTTAAAAAAGAACATAAAGGAAGCAGGAAGTAATGGGGAGGGGAATCTCATGAATGAATGAGCATTTATCTAAAAGCAGTGCACTTTACAGGAAGGCATAAAAACAATAAAATATATAAAGGAGGAGATCAAAGTTTTTTTTCATTTTCATTGTGTTAGTTTCCTTTTTTGGTCCCTCATTTTAGTCAGCTTTTATTTTGGTAAATGTGGTAACTGAGTCTAAGAATTACACCATACAAAGCTGTCTGTACAAATTAATGACCCAGTTCTATTGTCGTGTGTATTACTGTTGTCTAACAGCTCATAAATTAATAAAACATCTTAATCGTAAAAAAAGAGGAGATAAAAGTAGGAAGCACATCCAGAAAGGAAAAATAAGATTTATTAATAAAAACAAGATTAAAAATGGGCAAAATCAAAAGAATTACATAAAAGTAAAAGTCTACACTGATGCACTCTAAGAATGGGAGTTAAATAAGAGTCGTCTGTCCCAGAAAGCATAAAATCCTGGAAAACAGTGTAAAAAAATAGCATCTAGTTTCAGATCGGGGGGGGGGGGGGGGGGCAAACTCTCAATTCCGACTTTGGAAGGACATGTCCAAAAGGGGGGGTTGGGGGGACGCTAGGGAAGACTTAAAAAGGGGTGTAGACGGTGGTGTCAGCCAACAGTGAAGGGATGAGGGGTGCTGTCTGCCGGCCACGTGAAATGGCCTTGACCATTTCACTGTAACACACACACACACACACACACACACACACACACACCTCTGTCCATATTACATCACCAAGCGGGTGGGGGGGGGGGCTCCCCTGTGGAATGTGACAGCTGGGTGTCACCGACTGTCACCGATCATCAAGACCACACACACACAAACACACTTCGGTCAAGGGTGGAGTCTTTCTAAGGAATGTGTCGGGATGCGGGGCGCTCTCTTCCTATAGGCCTTTACATCCCTTAAAACTGACAGCAAACGCCTCGTCTCACTTGTTCCCCATCCACCAGTATCCTGACAATCCATTTCTCTCAAGTATGTTACCATCTGAGCTGCCTGTTGGATCTACGTGTTTCCATAGTTGTGATATGTGGTTTGGAGACGCTGCCTTTAGACTTTGTTGCTAATGTGGCTAAACGCGTTCCTGACCACCTCCAGGGGTGGTTCAGGCGATCATGCCTTCATCGCATCTTGGGTGTTTCGGCTGTTTTTTTATCTGTTTTTTTGCTCTATCCAAATATAATCTGATCACCCAGGATGCATGTTAATGCCGATTGGAAATTGGGTCATGGACTACTTTTCTGTGAGCCAACCAATCACAATGAAGAAGAAGCAGGGTTTCACCATAGACAGGCAGTTGACAGTTTACGACAACAACCACCAACCACCGTAAAGCGTCAGTACATGAGCCGCGTCTGACAGGTGTAACCGTCTGCTGATAGTGGCAGCTACTGCAGCTGGGCATTACGGGTGACCCGTTGTTTCAAATTATCAGCACAACATGTGGTTGAGGCAGCAATTTTTCTCCAAAAAAAAAAAAAAAAGGGCAAGAGTGCACAAATATTCCACACCTCGGTGTGCCACAGGCATTTGAAGTGCATCTGAGAAACGCCAATTTTTGACACTAAAAACCCAATGAAGATTTCATTGATAAAAAGGTTACAAAAATAACAGTTCAGGTGTTAGGGGTTAAAAGGGTTAGAAGATGGAAGATATGCATGTGCGAGTGCGTTTGTGTGTGTGGCAGAACTGTACCCACGAATCGAGGGATGTTGTGTGTGCGCTTTTATTTTCCAGGCAAATGTAACAGATCATTTGATATTGAGCAAAGGAAACAGCAGTTGAACTCCAGTCTCCATCTCTCATCTCGTCATGTTGAGGTTTATATAACACCACTTAATCAGTTTGCAGATGGTAAATATCAACACCTCCACATTTCCCATGGAAACGGGACTGTACGGCCTCGTCTTCTCCGTAAGCATCTGTGTATAGTCAACCATTAACCGCTGTAAGTGTGTGTACGGATCGGAAGGCAAATCGGAAAAAACATTACAAAAGTCTAGCGAGTCAAAAGCGTTAACGTATAGTTGGAGGGCCATGAAGCTCTCTATTGTTGATAATCCAGACAGTACAGCTTTCAATCATGTGCAGCCAACTATCTGCACATGAGCGTATTCCTTCTATTATAGCGCAGCATGAATGAATGGATGGGTGAAGTCACCGTTTGGACTTTTACTCTGGAACTGATTTTTCCAGCCAAGTGAGGAGACAAGCGACATCGAGCCACATTGGGTCAAGTTAAGACTTTCGACATCATTCCACCTTGAGAAAAATCAGCCCTGGGAACTGCGGCCCGTTAAAAGGAGGCTCGGGGGTTTGAAGGAGGCCTGGTAGAAAGCACACCTACCTGCAACCTAGACGTTATAGGAGTGTGACAGGAATTCCTCCTGCTCCCGGCGCCGCCAAGGTTATTATAAGTTTCATTTTTAATTAGGTTTTTATCTGCGTTTTAGTTTCAGTTGCGGTTTTTTAGTAAGCTGCCGGAATGTGTTCATTTCAGTTTAGTTTTTCAGGAGGATTCTGGTTTTAGGTCTTGTTTTTATTTTATGACTGCTTCCCGCCAGCCTCAGGACTGGATCAAAACCACCACTAAAAATAACCATTTTAGTTTAGTTTAGTTACTTTTGGAATCAAGCTATATAGTTTAAGCTTATTTTTTTTTTAAGTTTCATTTATTTTTTCATTTTTTATTTCAGTTAACTAAAATATTTTCCCACCACTTTATTTTAGTTTCAGTTTGATAACCCTGCTGCAGACCACGCAGCACCTTGTCCTCTTGAACGTAGCCTCATTTTGTTTTCAAACAAAGTCTGAATCTTACATTTCAAGATACCCCCGGTGGTCAATCGATACGTCCGGGCATCGGTTATTGATATGCTGGGGGGGTGACTGTACTTCAGCACCGCAGAAAGCCAAAAATGGGGAGCAGGGCAGGGCCGAACAACCGAGCCTGATAAATTATTCACGGCATCTCCGCACGACACCGCTGTCGGCCGAGGGAGGGAGGGAGGGGAGGGGTGGGATGGATGGGTGGGAGGGAGGAAGTGCAAATGGAGGAGGGCGAGCGTTTGAAGGAGGCTTGGAAAGAATAAGATCGTTGGAAAGGAAGAGAGAGAGAGAGAGAGACAGAAAGGGAGAGACGAACAGACACAGAAGAGGAGACAGAGGAGCGCTGTGTTCTTGTTATAGAGAACAGGATGCTCCCTGAGACATTTGCACACATTAATTCCACCCCCCCGCCGCCGCCACACACACACACACACACACACACACACACACACTACAGAGACAAGACAGGATGATGGGTAGCAGGAGGGAGACAGAAAGATGAGAGTAAACGAGAGAGAGAGAGAGAGATGCTCAGAGATAGGTTTGCATCAAGTTGGTAAGTTTGTGTGTGTGTGGGTGTGTGAGAGAGAGAGAAAGGGTCAGTTTATGAGGGTCATGTGTCTCTCATTTAGCGCCACGCTCCTCAATTGCTCCCTTAATTTTTGTTCCCAACATGGTGAAAAGGCAGACAGAGGCGCGCGCGCACACACACACACACACACACACACACACACACACACACACACACACACACACACTTCAGAGGAGTTTGCACCACTGTCTCTCTCTGATCCGTGTATGTGTGACATCTTTCATCAAAAATTCTCTAATTTCCTGACTTTCCCGCCTCGCTCTTCCTTTTTTCTCTCCTCATCCTTTCATCTTCAGCCTAACAGCCTCTGATTCTCTCTCCCTCTCGTTTTCTAAAGTTTCTTCTCCTCTCTTTTCCCAACTCCTCTCATTGTCCATTCTTACCTGCCGCTGAACGGGACGTGGCCAATCCTTATGTAACCTTTTCTGAATGCACATTTGTGTGTGTGTGTGTGTGTGTGTGTGTGTGTGTGTGTGTGTGTGTGTGTGTGTGTGTGTGTGTGTACAAACAACAGACTGAGTTGATTCAAATTCTGTCTTAATGAGGACAAGTAGACCCAGGAGTAAACGCAGGCGGGGGGAGACGGGCGTGCAAATCAGAAAAAAAAACAAAAAAACTAAAAGAGCCACTTGAGGAGGAGATATGAAGAGAGAAAACGCTTTGGGGGCGGAGGAAACAAGAGAGAAATGAGCTACAAATTGCTGCGTGGTAAAAAAAGACTTTCAGATAAAAATCAACATACCTAATCGAGTTTACTCACGTCTTCTAGAAACTCCCCGGGGGGGAAATGTGATAACGAAAAGGTGGTAAAAGAAGGTAGAGGCCAAGAGGAAGACGTGCTGAAAAGGAGCCAGAGTCAATGACAAGTCAAATTGTAAGCAATGTATTTTGAAATGTCACAAACAAAAAAAAGCAAAATAGGTGTCTTTTCCATCAGCGGGGATGAAGAGAATAAACAGGCTTCCTGAGTGTGGAATGGAGTGTAAAACCACATCCAAGAGAAGATGGAAAGAGCCTTTCAAATATTGATTAGTATTGGGAAAGTTGTTATTGTCCTCTGGTGTCGGGTAATGTTGGCCATATTTCATGCTGCCCGAAGACAAAAACAAAGAAATGCACGTGGTATTATTCTAATGCGACAACTGAAGACCAGACAACGAAGCCGGCGCAACATTTCACGGATGTCGTGGTGTTAGAACCTCCAAAGCCGCTTGGAACACACATCGCTATTTACACCATTATTTCTTTATCGACAAAGAACCTTTCTGCCTCAAGCGAGCATAACAAGTTTTTTGGGGGTGATATTGAGTACTTCCTAATTCCATACATTGTAATTTGCATCAAAATCCTTTGATGGAAACCTTCTGCTGGTGTGGATTCAGACTGGAGCAGCCTGGCTGCCTACACCTTCCTGTCTTGGTTTACAATGGATGTGACCGTGTGGCTAATGTGTGAGTCAGAGAGAATGACGGACACGTAGCAAATGGAGAGGAATGTGTGTGTGTGTGTGTGTGAGGGAGAGAGAGAGTGAGAGAGAGAGACAGAGAGAGAGAGACAGAGAGAGAGAGAGAGAGAGAGAGAGAGAAAGAGAGAGAGACAATGAGCTCAGTGTTCCAGCCCTGCAGCCTGCAGCCGGCCTGCCTGCCTGGACAACCTTCCACCCTGCACGAGACAGCTGTTCCTCTGGTAAGGGGGGAGCATGGTGAGGGGGGAGGGAGGGGGGGGGAGAGAGAGAGAGAGAGAGAGAGAGAACAATGGAGGATAACTGGAGAAAGATAGAGTATGGTGTATGGTTTCAGTGGAGAGTTGTAGTGTCTCTTGATGGTCTCAATGCTGCTTCTTCTCCAGAAGAACTCAGTTCTGGGACGACGGGTTGGGCATGAAAACGGTCAAATTTAAAGCTATTGACTATTTGTCATGGGCTTTCCCAAACCCAGCGGAGCCCCAGACCAGAGTGCAGCAGGAGGGAGGAGGTATAATTCGTCCTTAGCCTGACCTCAGGACGGAGCCTCCTTCCCTACACGTTAGACAGCCTGACTGTAGGCTTTATTTTTACTCTTCTTCCTGAATCCTTTTCTTCATTTCAAAGAGAATACCTCTCCGCCTGCCTCTTTTCTCGTACCCCCCCCCCACAAGGCACCATCCTTCAACAATTTATCCCTCCATCTTCCTCTCTCTCTCTCTCTCTCTCTCTCTCTCTCTGTGGGGAATGGCCCAGTAATGCCAGACTAATAAATCATTCATGACGTTGTCCCCCCCCCCCCCCCACGCCTCCCCTCTCCTCCTCCATCCTGCCATCCTCCTCTCCCTTGCTGCTTTACTGTAGCGGTGACCGCATCACCACGCCCGCAGACTGCCATTTACAACACACACACACATACACACAAATAAGGGTTAATCAGGTTTCTTCTTTAGCTCTCTCCTACACAGGCATACATTACAGGAGAGATGCATCATAAAATCGGATGGGGGGGAGGCAGAATCGGATGGGGGGGGGGGAGGCAGAATCGCCTGCATTACAATACAAACAGATACGTCAAAACCCAGACAGGTCACAGCCACACCAGACAGATAGAGAGAGACACTGAGGGGGAGAGGGAGGGAGAGAGCGAGAGAGAACGAGGAGGAGGAAAGAGTGCGAGTGAATTGGAGGGATTACAACACATAGCTGCACAGTGTTTGAGTGTGGGATGTGTTTAATACGTAGACAAGCACTCTCTGTGTGTGTGTGTGAGAGTGTGTGTGTGTGTGTGTGTGTCACTGACCCACAATAAGCATAACCTCTGTAAAAAAAATAAAATAAGAGCCACTCATACTCCAGAACAACCGATTTCACGTCACTGTAAGGGGCTGCAGAGGCCAAGACGGCCCCGTTCATGACACAAATAATGAATAAACCTGTCAAACTTGCTCCCGGGTCACATGTTGCACTGCTCGTGTTGTCCTTGGGAGAATATGGCAGCCCCTTCTTCTATTGTCTAGTAAAGCACACACAATAAAGTAATAATCAATCCAGCTTGTGCATGACCTGTTGAATTGCCCCCTGGGACCTTTACCAACAGTTTTCTATGCCCACCCCCCCCCCCACCCCCCAAGCCCACACACACGCACACACTGAGGTCAAGGGTGGCCGTCCTATAGGGGAAAAAATGCGTTTTGTGGTCAATGATGTATTAACTCCTGGGCATGAGCATGACATGCACTCAAGTTGTACAAAAAAGCTACAATGAATGACGAAACGTCTGCATGTGCATCATGAATGCATGTGATAAATTAAAAATATTAAATAACCAAAATATTAAAAGAAAAATATTAGGTTAATTAAACTCAATAAGTCAATCAATAATGCAATCGAGTAAATTATGGCAAGATGAAATCATTTGAAACTGAAGCCTCTTTCAGACATACACCTCTGATATTCTCCAGAGAATCAGGTCCCGCTCTTTAACCGGAGTTGCCCTTCCACACATACAGCACACCGCCAGAGAATGTCTGGGCAGAGCGTATGGCGAACCCTAACCCCGTATGACGCAAAAAGCACCCTGCGGAAATCTCAGTGTTTTGTTTACAGTACGAAGACGGCGGACGAAGTGATCGACTCACTCTCAGTGGCCGTTTCAGTGTTGGTGTCAATACTAAATATAGTTAGACGCATCCGCAGTACAGACGAAAGGGTGGAAAGCGATATACATGATGTATTATCCATGATAAATACATCATCAACACGCCCACTCGCTCGTAGAGAATACTCCGGAGAATCTTCTGCTCCGTTCACACTTGGGCTCACTCGGCGATAAAACTGATTTCAGACTAGGGTGCCGGGTGGGTAAAGTCCGTTTGACTTCCAGACCAACTGATTCGGACGTTTGCGTTCACACACACAACCCCTCCGAGTAACGTCTAGATAAGTTCCGGGTTTCACTGCATGTGTGAAAGAGGCTTAATTGACCGACTGGAGGGAGCGATATGCATCTGGTGCATTCCAGATAATCAATACGAGGGTGCAAGGTCAATCTCATTGCGCACGTGATACCAGCTCGCGCCCTTGATGTAGTTAATCGCGGCCTTGAAATATATTTCTTTTATCTCGCGGCCAATCCTGGGTCCGCGGACACACACACACCTCCCCCTCTTCTCTGGTGCTATATAGATGTTGCAGATCTTCCCTCCCCAAGCATTGATCAGCTAGTTCTGTACATACTGTATTTCCGATAATGTGAATAGATAGCGATGCACATCTAACCCTGTAAATGTAACAATGTGGAGAACCAACGATACATATTTTGCACAGCCTGGTTATATGCTGCAAATCCATTTGTTTTTATTTTTTTTCTCCCACTATGTTCTACTGGTTGTACTCACGGGTCCCGTTACGTTTTTATACCCTCGTTTTCCTCCATTCTTATTTACATCCTATTCTTTGCTGCTGCCACTCTTTCATTTCCCCACTGGGATGCTTAAAGGTTCGTCGAAGCTCATCTAATCTGAGTCACACACACACACACACACACACACGACAGCCCGGCCCAAGCCCCTTAACACACCGACCCCATGTTCAGATCTCGTAACCAAAGCCTCCGCTGCCTCGCCTTGCATAACGTCTGTCAATTCAGCTCAGTGATTTACACCAGGGGAGCCCAAACTTTGTCATATCAAAGTCCCCCAAATAGATCCGCATTAGACCAGACTTCCAATTTGATCCCCCCCCGCCAAGTGTAAGACTTTAAGACCTTTTTTTAAAGCTACCTGGAACTGAATTTAAGACCAAATGAAAAACAAATCTGGCAAACGCAGCCTATTTCCAACTGAACGTAGCTAATGAAAGGTCTGAACGCTGCAGTATAAGCACAGCAGGAAATTAATTGTAAAGGGACATGAAGTCCAACTGTGTTTAGTAACGCAGATACAACGCATATTGTACTACTAGACCTCAAATAACTGTATTTAAGAGGCCTTTTATTTTGGAGGCCTTAAATTTGGATTCTTTCTTTGCAGACTTTTTAAGCACCCGCGGGATACCTTGGGAGAATTTCTGTCGGTTGATGTGTATTAGTGCAGCACTACCTCACTGTCAATACTGTAGGCAGGGTGAAAACGACAGAGGGGGGGGTAGTGTAACATGTGAGCCATCCTCACTTCCAGGGAATGACATAACGGTGAAATTAAGGTGCTCCTGGATCCCTGGTGGTTCCCTAAGTGGTCCCTGGACCCCACTTTGGGAACCATTGGTATCCGCTATTAGCGAGGCCCGATTCCATGACCGTACAGCCCAGGCACTTGTGTGTGTGCCATAGATAGCATGTTCATTTAACGAGTGAATAATATCTGCTTGCATTGCCAGTGAACTGCGGGCCAGGGGCATGGGCCGGGGGTAGGAGGGGGGGTGATAATAACACAATAGGAGTGTTAGGGAGTGTGGGAACCAATTCTCCCCGGGACAATAGACACTTCCCAGTGGCTACAGCGTGCCCATTCACTATCAGCTGCTGGGCCAGTGTAGCACGGCGCGGAATATGCGCCGGCTCAGCACAATGCTGCTTTCTCCCAAACAAGACCAGACTGTTTCCTATCCCAAAGACAACACAGCGCTGCTCTAGCCTATACACAGCCTCATTCTCACATAAGCAGTTACACACACACACACACACACACACACACACACACACACACACACACACACACACACACACACACACACACACACACACACACACACACACACACACACACACACACACACACACACACACACACACACCAGGGATTGTGGAGATAGGCTAGGTCTACCATGCTGTAACTAGGCCACCGTTTCTCTCCGCTAGAGCTGTTGGTCGTTGAGATATTCTGGGCTGAAATGTTATTAGCGTAACCCAGTTTACCAGTACCAGGTGACTGCTGGAAGACTCGCTCCCTGCAGACACACGCGCTCAAGGACAACGCAGACTGAAAGGCAGGAAGGGGGGGCGGAGGAGGAAGTGCGGTATTCAGGCAGGGACAAGGCAGTGGAGCAGTCCAAATGAAACACTGATGAGGCCACTGATGTCACCGATGCTGGACAAATTAGAGTCAGTGTGTGTGTGCGTGCGTGCGGGTGCGCGAGTGCAAGCTGCGCTCCAGTGTGACCCAGACTCAAACCAGCACCCAACCTTTTCTTTTGTGTGCGTGCCCTCTGGTTGCTACGGCAACGGAGCCTGAGAACCGAGGGTGGGCAGGGGAGTGAGAAGAAAGCCTAGCGATGCAAGCGTGACAGATCTTAACATTGTCGTGCTGTGTCACACACACAGACATGCAAAGGTCTGTCGTTTCAAAATGTAGACGATCATCACATGATTCTTTAAATTAATTTGGCATTTGTGTGTCACTCCAATGCAACTCTGTTGATTACACAAAATACTGCATCCTCTACAACAGGATTGCGCAATTCTTCATTCATATAGTTTCCATACCAGCTTATTCCTTTTCAGTTCTCACGAGTGGCTGGAACCTATCCCAGCATGCATTGGGCAGAAGGCAGGAAAACACCCTGGACAGTTGCCAGTCCGACACAGGGCGAACACACAGACAGACAGGCTAACACAGACAGACAGGCTAACACGGATAGACAGACTAACATGGATAGACAGACTAACACAGACAGACAGGCTAACACGGATAGACAGACTAACATGGATAGACAGACTAACACAGACAGACAGGCTAACGCAGACAGACAGGCTAATAGACAGGCTAACACAGACAGACAGGCGAACACAGACAGACAGGCTAACACAGACAGACATGCTAACACAGACAGACAGGCTAACACAGACAGACATGCTAACACAGACAGACAGGCTAACACAGACAGACAGGCGAACACAGACAGACAGGCTAACACAGACAGACAGGCGAACACAGACAGACAGGCGAACACAGATAGACAGGCTAACAAAGACAGACAGGCTAACACAGACAGACATGCTAACACAGACAGACAGGCTAACACAGACAGACAGGCTAACACAGACAGACATGCTAACACAGACAGACAGGCTAACACAGACAGACATGCTAACACAGACAGACAGGCTAACACAGACAGACAGGCTAACACAGACAGACAGGCGAACACAGATAGACAGGCGAACACAGACAGACAGGCTAACACAGATAGACAGGCGAACACAGGCAGACAGGCTAACACAGACAGACAGGCTAACACAGACAGACAGGCTAACACAGACAGACATGATAACACAGACAGACAGGCTAACACAGACAGACAGGCTAACACAGGCAGACATGCTAACACAGACAGACATGCTAACACAGACAGACAGGCTAACACAGACAGACAGGCTAACACAGATAGACAGGCGAACACAGACAGACAGGCTAACACAGATAGACAGGCGAACACAGACAGACAGGCAAACACAGATAGACATGATAACACAGACAGACATGCTAACACAGACAGACATGATAACACAGACAGACAGGCTAACACAGACAGACAGGCTAACACAGGCAGACATGCTAACACAGACAGACATGCTAACACAGACAGACAGGCTAACACAGACAGACAGGCTAACACAGATAGACAGGCGAACACAGACAGACAGGCTAACACAGATAGACAGGCGAACACAGACAGACAGGCAAACACAGATAGACATGATAACACAGACAGACATGCTAACACAGACAGACATGATAACACAGACAGACAGGCTAACACAGACAGACAGGCTAACACAGACAGACAGGCTAACACAGGCAGACAGGCTAACACAGACAGACAGGCTCACATTCATTCCTATGGGCTCCATTCCACCTGTCTTGCATGTCTTTGGACTGAGGGATGAAACCCACGTGAACACAGGGAGGAATGCAAACTCCACACAGAAAGGACAAGGACCCAGATTGTTTTCCTGTGAGGAGACAGTGCTAACCACTGAGCCACTGTGCAACCAGTTATTTGTAGATAAGTGGAAATCACAATTTTATGTTTCCATGATAAGTGGAAAAAAAGTGTTTGTTATATTTTAAATTCTCCTGAAAGTCATGATGTGTTATATGCGTTATATAACATAAAAATTGATCATTCTCTGCTAATTGGAGATACGTTGGTTTTAAACAAGATGATGACAAACAAGTGCAGATTCTGTGAAAACGTTGCCTTAGGGTTCTAGCTGTGCCCCAAATAATAGAGTAGTAAATATGATTTAGAATACAATCAGACTGTAAGAGTGAAAACAAGTCTTTCCAGCGGCTGCTAATGTGATAAGCACTGCACTGAAAAAGTGAAAATATATGTTAAAGGTGCAGGTGCAATAAATGTAAGATTGATCACAACAAGGATATTGAAAGACAACAAAAGGACTTCATGACAGTCGGTGGCCACCGTGACAGCTAAAACATCTGAGACAGGAACAGGCTAGCGGAGTCATGGAGAAACGGACAAACAACGGTAGGATGTGTGATAACAAAATGGTGAATTTCGATTAGTTCAATTTGAGTTGATCCCTCTCTCTCTCCCTGTGTGTGTGTGTATTAGTGAGAGAGATCTTTCAATTTACATGAATCTAGCTCCTCTATAGATCAACACTGCATGAAACTAGGAGAGGTAATTTATGGTTCTGATGTCTCCCTCTTGCTGCTATAACCCTACAGTGACCATCATACCAGATGCATGGCTTAAGGGCTCAATAATAATAATGATATTAACGATATTAATGTTTGCAACAACAGACATGGAAATTATATAAGGGCTTCCTGTGCTTTTACATGACAAGGACTCCTAGATAGATATGTACCTTAAGCCACAGCCTCCTGTTTGGCGAGGAGCTGTCCCAAAGAAACTAGTCGGAGGAGATTCGTATTCGTAGATATGATTTAGGAGTTTACACTGCATGTGATCAGAATGGCAATTGATGTACTAACATTTAACAATTCTTCATTTTTTTCTCGGGGACCATCGTGGCTCCACTTTGACAAACACTGAGTTAAGATGACAAGTTGCTTGCTCGCATTTAGATCTGCGTTTATATGGCCGACCTAACCTCCGATGTTGTCCTCTATCTTGCTATAACGTTATTCGTTTTAGCCTCAAAGCGTGATCGTGCATTGATTTAGTCGCGTCAATCCATTTCCATCGTATTACCAGCACATGGTTGCCGTGTCAAGGACTAGCAGCCCATTTCCTCGTGTAAACAGCTTTCTTACCTGCATGGAATCGGCGCTGATTATTTCCCCTTGAACCCGTTTACCAATCTCGATCGCCAGTTTGGACTTCCCGGTACCGGTAGCCCCCAAAATGACAACTAAAGACGGTGCCACCGCTTTCTGCAAGGCACTTTGAATGCTCCGAGTGGACGCCGCCATGATGCTGCTCCTAGCAGCCGGCGCATGCGCAGTGAGTGAACATGGATAGGGGCGAGAGGTGGGTTCTGTTACCAGGCAACAGAAAGCTGTTACTATGGTAACATTGATTGATGGAGGATTATGTTGAGTTGTCTAGGAAGGTCTTTTGTCCTGGGAAACAATAAAGAAATGTAATGATTTTAATATTGTAATCGCCATCAATGTAAATTCAAGATTGAAAATCGTAGCCGAAACATCACCAAACTAGATTTAAGACCACTTCACTTAATCCGAATTACCAGCCAAACGTCCTTGTTGCTGCACTGGGAATTTGACTCAATGATTTTTAATAACTTTTACTATTTCCATCAAATGCCTTTACAGAGAGAAACGGAGAATAGTTGGTATTGTTTCTATGGAAACTGTAGGAGCTGAGCAGTGGTGAGCAAAGATGCTTGTTGCCATGGCAGAAGTGCCAGGATGGGTTGCCTTGGAGACTGCGCAGAATAAAAACAGGACGGGGAGAGGGAATAGTGTGTGTTCACTCATACAGGTGGTTTTTATTAAGAGAAAATCTGGTGCAAAACGGTATTATGATCCAGCTCAAAAGAGTGCACTGGACTTAAGAGTAGCTATGTTGAGCTGATACTGGTGAAATAACATATAGCAAGAAGATCATTTCTCTTCAACATTGCGTGTGTGTGTGTGTAACAGATTGAATCAAAGAAACAACAGGATATGATGTCCAACATTGAATTTATTAATTTTCTGACTTAACTCTCCCATACATAGAGGCTTATGAGGTACAGAAAAACAAAGTGCTGAGACAAGGCTCCATAGTCACCATCATCTAACTCCCAAAATAAGCAACGTCCACTGCTACCATGACTGTGCCAACAGCAGAGACCAGTGACCAAAAACAAATCAAACACAAAAAAACAACCTGTGGGATAACCACTCCTGAGGCTCTACCCCTCCGAAAGAAAGAAAAGGAGTGATTGAGGCCAATGGTGGTTTGTGCTGAACCAAATTTATTATAGCTCGTTGAGGAGGAGGGGAACATTAATGATGATGTCCTGGGCCCGTCTTTGCTGAAGCAAAACGGTAGTACAGCATGCTTCCTCTGATCCCAACCTTCCCAACAACCACACTGTCTCTCTCTCTTCCCTCTGTGGGAGGCAAGGGAAGTAATCCAGGCTTTGGGGATTATATATTGTAGCCAGGGGGGTATTTTCTTCAAGCTCAGCCTATGGCCCTACCATAAACAAGAGCTACAGACTACATGGAGTTTCCTGAGTTCCCTGGTAAAAGCAGGGCATGCTACTCGGCGTGATCAAGTCGTTTACAGTACTGGTTTCAGGGCTACAGTGCTATCTGGCGTATGGCTTGTGGACAAAAAATGAGCACCAGGCTTGCAAAAAAGCATAGAAAGAGAAAGCTGTGACATTGAGGTCACCAAAGGCTATGCACAGCCAGAGGTTTAACCGGTAGATCCTCTTAAGTTTCCCCCCTGCCAGATTTGAGAGCGCTAGCTACAATGATTGGACTGAGTACAGGGGCATTCAGGTGCTTTCACCTCCAAATAGGCTGAGCTAGAGAGACAGACGGAGAGAAGAGACTGTACATGCCAATTTTCAGCACATAACCACCAATAGAGCCCAACCAGCTACAATAACAAAACAGTCATTAGCTCACACTGAAACACAATTCTGTAGGAAAATATAGTACAAAACTTTTTGTCAACTCTGACATGTACAAATCAAGAAACCCCAGAGACAGAAAATAATAACGGTAAAGAAAACAAATAGGCATTGAAAAAAATGGTGTCACAAAGTGGCTAGTGTGATCAATATTTAATATGAGTTTTATTTTTACTCTTTTTTTCCATAATCATTTTATTAACAAAAATAGAAGCTTTGGGTTATCTTTGAAAAGCCAGCAAGCTTGGCCCTGGTTTAGGACACAGGGCAGAACAAAAACTAGGAACAGTATAGTAGACAGCTCTGGTTTTGGTTTGGAAGGAACTGTACAGTATGGGAACTATATACAAAAACATCCAACAGGATAGTGTACATCCATTGAAAGGCTTCTCTAGGCATTACCTCAAATGCAAAAAAAAAAAAAATCTATTAATTTACAAATGATATCAGACAGCAAGATGAAACAAATGTACAGTTTGAATTCAGCGGGCTTCATTTTCAAGCAAAAGTTGGCATTGTTGATGATTGTAGATGACACATACAGGTTAAATTAATCCGTTAGCCGCTCTGCAATGAGATTCTTTTGGTTGATAAATTGAAGCCAACATTCACCTTTTGGCTGGTCTCCATGGCACATCAATAATAAAGACATAGTGGAATCTTGGTAAATATGTTCTCAAAAAAAAAAAAAAAAAAAAAAAAGTATTTTTTTTAAGCAGTTGTTGCTTGAAAATGGGATAATATTCATGATTCATATTTCTTTACGCGTGCATACAATCAATATCTCAAACACTGCCTGCATGGCATGCTAACATATACCTCTTCGATTGCTCCCAAGTAAATAATGCTACAAAACAGGCTGTTAACATGGGCATGATGCTCTCATCTACACTTTCCCCTCATGCAAGAAAAAACACAGGAAAACGACATTGTGATGGAACCTGCAAAGAGGCTAGGACTGGAGCGAGAAGAAACAGATCCTTCCAGTCGCTGCATTACTTGTTCTATGGCTCAAAATAGTCCCACAATGCCACCCTGCATTTGCATCATCAGCAAGCGTAAAGCTAGCACATCAGACACAGGATCAGATAGCAGGGGAAAGAAATCAGCCCCCTAGGCAAGTGTGGGGTCTCGCCAGGGGTCCTTGCAAGAAAAGCCAAACTCTTTAACCAGTGGTATAGCGGAGAGACAACGCCTGAAACGTTAACTGCTTACAAACAGCAGGAGCAAGAACAGGAAAGAAGAAAATTAAGGGGAGGGGGGGCTAAAGAAAACTAGAGAAGACAAGAAAAAGGGAATGAAAAGGGCTCAAGCACTCAGAAGAGGTCTAAGAAGAAGGTGGCTACCAAAGATTAAGAGAAGCTAATGTAGAAATCAGAAAAGGGAATCTATTAGGAAGAGGATTCAACAAGACTGCCAAGAAAGGGGAGGTCACAGCAAGCGACCCCATGGCTGTGCAAGCATACCCAGCCCCAACAAGATCAGGAAGTCTTCCAACAAGCAACCATGCAACAGTTTAACAGCACAGTTGTAGCAGTTCATCTACTGGCAGCTCCTGCACCTACAACATCTCTTCCAGTAGCAAGTAATATTTTTGAATGATTTTTTTAGCAAGGGGAAATATAACAGGGAGACAAAACCAAATCATATAACCATGGCCATATCAATCAATACCCCCAAGATGCCCCCTACGATCAGTCCCTAGCTTGCTGTCCTGACTGGCTAACTGCCCTGTCAATCACTCAGAAGCTAATGTGCAAACCACAAAAATAGAAAACAGAAAAAAAAAAAAAGAAAAAAAAAGGACAACACAATCCACCTGCACCATCCCACTGTGACCCACTCAAGAAAGTGAACGCTAGTGTCTTTTCTCCTTCATGTAGTCCCATTCAGTTCTGCAAGTGTGTGTTTGTGAGTGTCTGGTGACTGCCAGTCCTCTCGCTCAAGAGCGTTTGAGCTGTGCCAGCCTGCGCAGCAGTTGCAGCTGCCTGGCTTTCAGCTGTCTCCTCTCCTGCGCCTTCTGCTTCTCACTGGCGTGCAGCTGCTGCAGGTACTCGGTGGCTCGCGTCAGGATGGCCACCTTGGGCGTCTTGGGGCACTCCGCCAACCCTGGGATCTCATCCCGAAGCGACAGGAAGCGCGAGCGCAGGTCGTTGCGCCTCTTGCGTTCGAGAAAGTTGTGCGCCTTGCGTTTGTCTGTGTCCTCGCAGTCGGAGGACTGGGGACTGGAGAGATGGGAGAGGGAGTGGGGTTTCGAGGGAGAGCTTTGGGACGATGAAGAGGGAGGAGAGCAAGGCGATGTGTAGGAGGTAGGAGAGGAGGCGCTGGGGTCGGGGGACTCTGAACCAAGTCCGGCCACACGGGATTTTCCACTTTCTGAGTTCAGGGGGGTGTGGCCGAGCCGTGGCTGGTGGGGCTGAGAGTTCTGGTGTGGTTGGGGTGCCTGGGTGGAGGCCTCCTGCCGGACCCTCTTACGGGGCGGCTCCACTGGCGGGGGGAGCGTGTCCGGGGAGGGTGCGGCGTAGTTGTGCTGCTGTTGGTGGATGGAGATGTGGAATCGCTTCATGCCGGGGTCAAGGGGGTCAGCTCGCACCGTTATAGTCACCGGTTTGCGGGTGTTGACCAGTCGACGGGGCTTGCGCTGCTTGTGCTCCACCGTCACCACATCAATCTCCTCTTCGTCATCATCCTCATCATCTTCATCATCTGAAAGGGCAATAAGGAATGTATTAAGTAAAAGGGCAATAAGGATTTGATTAGAGAAAACAAACCTGTGGTGGTGACTGGATGTGAAGTGAATGTTTCTGCAAAAATGAACTCCACACTACCTCTGGAAACACACACACACACACACACACACACACACACACACACACACACACACACACACACACACACACACACACACACACACACACACACACCCCCATCGGTCAGCTCCCTAAGTGGAACTTCCCTCTCTCCATTCACGTGGATAGTGAGAGAGGACGAGACAGCTTAGGTTAAGAAACACTCAGTGCAAATCACTCACTCTTAAACTTGTCCAAAGGGAGCCAACTAATGTTCAGTGCCACATACATTTAAAACCCATTCGCTGCTGTATTTACTTGAGTGGAAATGGCGTTTTGAACGTGTGGAAATGTCTTATTGACTTCGTTCCCCACCAACTGACTAGACTCGAGGGAGATTTCAATGAGTTTGTAAATTGAAAACACGCTTTTTAAAAGTAATTGCACCCCTGTGGGTCTAACTGCTCAGGAAGTATTCATCTCTAGATGAAAAATGCAAGGAAGTGATGGACAAAGAGCGTGGCAGGGAGGGGCACCTGGCTATTATTTCTTACAGCATTTAAGGCACAAAAGATGACATCTCATATTGCAAGGTATAAAGTCCTGCACACACCGAGCAACCCTGATAGCACCTCATCATAAAGCATACATCTATTTCCTGTGATTGTTTCTGAGCACTTTCCCCTGAATTAGTGCGATATAATGCCTCAAAGAATTCCCTGGGCCTCACCGACCTCATGAATGGCTAATCCAGCTCTATTCACCGCCTAGACTCACTAGGACCAAATCCACCCACTGACACAATTGGCGCTGCAGCCTGTTGAGCGGAGGAATGCTGCAACAAGTTCCCTTTGTGACATTCCACACACCATTAGGCATGGTCCAGCTCAGCATCACATGGTAGCCTACATACCATACTAGATCATATGGGTCCACAGTGTGGAAACTGAAAAAGTAGGTCTCAAATTTATAATTCTGCAGGCTGGACATAATAAATAAAAAATAATAAATAAAAAGAAAATGTAACCTCATCGTTGTTACATAAAGTTCTGATGAGTGTCCTTATTGAATGCGCCAAGCTAAGCCAGGGACTAAGGAGGGGATATTGTTATCATAAGTCAGACTAGAAGAACAGGGAGAGGTAGCAGCTGGTCTACTGGAGCCTGGCCAGGGAGCAGATGTTTCAATGGGCGTGTCGCTCTCTGGGCTGGAAGCGTGTTGCATGCAGCAAGGTAACGCAATGCAGTCATAGTGTGCCATGCCAATACTCATGCTCAGATAATGGCTAACCACAGCAAAATATTAACTGAGAACAAAAACACATTGTTCTACCGTTTCAGGTTTGGGAGATTCTCAATTAGTCTCCCTGGTGAAAAAAAGAACTAAAGTAATCCTGTAATAAAATGTATGAGGATACTATACAAATATCATGTGCTCTATTGGACGATTATAGCGACACAATGAGAGAGACACCATGAAGTACGATACGGTCACTATAAACTACTGAGTGCCACAGACACATTATGAGTCCCTATAGGAATATTACGGGATTTTTATACCATAGAAGACAAAACAACAAAAGTAAGATAAGGTCACCGAGTAGGCTCTCAGACACACTAGAAGTCCCTATATGAATAGTATAGAGATATTCTAGTGTTTTTTTCTTTCATGAGTACAGTCCCACGTTGCATATTTATTCTAGTGCAAGTTGTACTGACCTGATGAATCGGTGTGGGACTCTGAACCGGAGGAAAGTTGTTTCTTGCAGCCACCGGTTAACGGGAAAGTGAGCACCGCAGCCGGGTC
The DNA here is from genome assembly GCA_034670405.1 of Hoplostethus atlanticus. NCBI lineage: Eukaryota > Metazoa > Chordata > Actinopteri > Trachichthyiformes > Trachichthyidae > Hoplostethus > Hoplostethus atlanticus. Next base: position 228,035 of record JAXDDX010000139.1, on the reverse strand, counting down.
CACGCAGTCTGCCGCCAAGCCGCTGAGCGGTGGCGCGTCGGCCGGGACACACTGCGCCCTCGCCGGCGACGCGACGGTAGACCCCGATGGGACCTTGGCTGCGGCCCCCGGCCCGGGACAGGAGGCGCACCGCTCCCCTACAACTCTCTCCAGCTGCTGTCCGGCGGAGAAGCCGCTCCACATGCAGTCCTGGATGATGATAGAGCTCAGGTTCCCGAAGGAGTCATTCGCTGCGGTCAGTTTACAAGGGATGTCCTGCTGCTCCTCGTCCTGGCCCAAGAACTGGGAGACCCATTCCAATTTGTCCCCTAGAGACGGGTACACCAACTCGACCCTTCCCGCCCCTTCCACCGTTCGGATAGGGGACATGGGCGGGGTCGGTACCAGCTCGAATTTCTTCCATATGTCCTCACTGGGCGCTGTGGACTTGAAAAAATCCTCGTCCGGGTCGTGGTCGTCGTAGAAATAATGTTGGTAGTGGTCGAGGTGGTCCATGTCCCAGCTTTCATAACGAGGCGCGGTGGAGCTGATGCCCGGCATTGGGGCTGCAGGCAGGGGGTGAATTACTCGCTGTTCCCTCTGTCTGGAGAGAGGAGACCAAGTCACAACTGTGCCGTATTCTCATTATTAAATAATCAAACGCCCATCTGACTGAGTGTTTCCTTCCGGAGAGAATGGGTTTATGTTATGGCCATGCAGAATTTGCAGAGCATCATGTTGCAGAATTATGCAAGTGTGTTTGTTTGTCAAAGCGATGTGTAACACTTAGTCCTACCCTTACAGACATGGACTGTATTTATCCTGTAATACAATTTATAAGGGCAAATTTAACAGCGAAACTACAAGTCCCTAATAGTAGAAGAGTAGGGTGTTATAGTGATAGGAGATAAAAGAAATGTCATAAAGTATAAGGTGACTTTAAAGTACTACAGACACACTACAGGTCCCAAGAGGACTGTTAACACGAATATTGGAGTTTTGGTTCGGTTTGCAAAATAGCCTATGCTCCAATGCCATAAAGTTCAAGACGCTCTTCAAAGTTTCGCAACATGTTTTCATTACATAACACCAATGTTTTACTAAATGTACTTTGACTTGTTTGGGGGGGTGGGGGGGGGGGGGGATATTAACCAGGAAAAAAACAATGATTACATAGACGAATACCTGTCATTCCTGCTAATAAACCTCCCCAGACTACGGAGTCGCATGTAAAGTAGTTTATTTGGCTCCTCCTCGATTAAACTCCAGGAACAGGCTGAAAGAATTCAGCTGCGGGTGGAGCGCTCGCCGATCAATTAATCAACGAACAGGCGCGTTGGAAACCAAAAGTACAGACGATTACCTAATTGGCTGAACGACAATTCCCGTACACACCAGACAAGCCTCTCGACTAAAAAAAAAAACCACAACACCCGAGTAAACGCGTTTTTACCTGGCGTTGAAAGTGAAAACACTGCCTGCGTCTTCATAGATCCGCCGTGCGCAAAGAAGTGCCACAAAAACAGCTACCACAACGGTTCCTTACGAGTGATCTGCGTCAAAATCGGGGCTTTTCCACCCCCTCCCTCTCCCGGTTTGGCCTTTTTTTTCCAAGGTTTTAAATAGTCGTCCAAAAAAAAAGTGAGCCCTCTGTTCGTAGTCCCACTGCTCAGAGGGCTGGATAGCGTGCGGCTGTGGTCACTTTCTTTGCGGGATACTGCACTATATGATCCGGGGGGAAGAAGAGCTGGCTATTATGCATAAAAGGCGGGCCGTAGTAGGAGAGCCACGCCTGTCGTTTAAAGGTACAACACACTCAAAACATGCATTCTATTTTAATCAGTGCCAGTCAGTGCAACAGGGATCTTATGACACTGATTTCATAAAGATGAAACGGTATACTGCCGGTGCAATAATTATGCAAACGCAGATCTAATTCCTGTGTGTGTGTGTGTGTGTGTGTGTGCGTGCGCGTGTAGAAACACTCGTGTAATTGCACGCATGCATGTATAACTGTGAACATAAACATTTTGTGAACCGTATTTTCATACTTCTCAATAAAGGCCTAATAAAAAAGGCAATATTGGTACTTCAGGGGCAGAAACATTTGTCAGCAGTTGTTAGTGTGTGTGTGTGTGTGTGTGTGAGTGTGAGAGAGAGAGAGAGAGAGAGAGAGAGACTGCCACCGTATGATATCATGCGGACATATGGCTGCAGTATCTGATGTCCTCGATGCATCTCAGTCTCTGTAATCAATATCCACCTTATGATGTAAAGCTCCCCCTCCCACCTCGACAGCTGCACACACACACACACACTAACAACTGCTGACATTTGTTTCCCCTGCTCCTTACGACCCTTTGTTAGGGCAATAGGAAAATAAGGCACACAAACTTTGGGACACGAAAAAATAAAAATAAAAAGTATGGTTCCAGGAGGCAACGGTGATTGAGAACCATCCTTTCTGCAACTACTCCTCTCAAGTTCCATTGTGAAATCATTGTCTGTCCAGCTTATCTTCCCATAAACCCCCCCCAACCTCCTCCCTCATCAAAACCCCATCTTCTGTCGCTCATCCTCTATTCTTCTTTCTCGCTCTCTTGCCTACTTTTCTCCTGTCTCCTCTCCACACTCCTCCCCCACCAACCCTGCCTTTAATCCCCCCTCCCATCCCCAGTCACCCCTGATCAAAAGATCTCGACCCTACATGAAACGGCGAGTCTTTAGAGGGTTATATCTCCTCCGTTCCCAGGAGAAAGCCTACAAAGACGCAGAACTAACAGATTGCCTCCTCCGTTTCTCCAATCTTTCAGTTTGCCTGTGTGCGTCAGCTTGTATCACTTTCCCTCTGTCTCTGTTCTGATCTCTCTTTCTCTTTGCGCTTTTCATCTCCTTCCTCTATCCGCCGCCTTCTTTCATTCTTTGAAATGCTTAATCTGCCTCCCCCCCCCCCCCCTTGATTTAGCGATCGCAAGTAAACGGGTGCAAGGACACGCTCCCGAAAAAAACTACAAAGAAATGTCTTCTGGGATAAAATAGGTGAATTAACGACACTTTGCCCTCACGAGGAGGCCCTCACTGCTTTAATCATTTAGGCCCTCCAAACTTTGAAACCTTTTCCCATTTAGAGGTGATATATGATCGGCGTGTGCGTGCATGTTTAAGTAGGTGATGGTGGAAAAAGTACTTCCCTCCGCATTCCTGCATGGGTGTGTTTTGGGCTCTGAGAGAAACAGCTAATTTATTGTAATTCCTCTATGGATTAGTGAACCTCCTCTGCGTGAAAATAGGAGGGGTAACTTGTGATGTGCGCTGAACCTCTGATCTCTCTCCCTCTAACTCTTTCTATACAAAACACCCATACAGACAGATAGACAGTCCCATAGGATTAGTGCAGCGTTATCACACATGCGGTACCAATTAAGTGGTGTCTGCCCCCAGAGCAGAGAAGGCGATCGAGCTGATCTGCGCGCGGCGCCTGTTGATAAATCACGAAAGCGCACGCTGAGGCCGACACAAAGATTCTGCGCGGCCACAAGTGAGTGATCTCGAGAGACAGCAGCCACTTCCTCGTCCACGACCCCACTAGCCCGTTCCAACTTCTGTCATCGCGCAGCCCTCTTCCCTCTTGACCTTTTCTCGATCCATCGTTTTTTTTTTTCTCCCATCAATTTTCATCCCCTCAGAGAATTAAAGGTGGGGCAGCTCTATTTTTCAATGAAAAGTTATAGCCTGACCGTGATAAAAGCTCCCCTAATGAAAAATTATAAGCACCAATATTTTTGCTCTTTGTCCAATTTCAAGATGCTGAATTAATTCATGTAAGATGTGTCCTTTAGTAACCATTAGATCAGATTAGATGAAACACAGCAGCACATGATAGGATCTAGCTTGGCTTGGAGAGTACTGAAGATAATAGAATAAGTATCACACCCACCAAAGGTATTAAAAGAAAAATAATACTGCAAATAACAGATTGAGGCAGATGTGCTTTTGTGTGTCACCAGCTATTCCCCATGTGGGAAAACAAAATTACAGAAATGTGTAAACAGGCATTGCAGCTGTGCATGTGCAAAAATGAACGTGAATGTGAAAGCATGACTTTGAAATAGGAATAAATATTGATGTGCACATGTATTGTAGCTATTCACATGATCAGATTTACAGATGGAGGTAGCATAAGTGCAGAAATACATGCAGAACCTGTAGATGTGCATTATTAGATATGTCCTTGTAAATGGAGGTCATGCATATAAAGAAATAGCATTTATCATTTATACAAAATATGAGCAGGAAGATGTACTGGCCATGTGCATGGACGCAGGGCAGATGGGAGTAACATATACATATACATATACATGTTCAGAGCGTGCAGATGATTGCATTGTTCGCCGTCACCTTACAACATATACAGACAGAATGACAGGAAAATTCGTATTTACATAACAGCCACAAAATCCATTTCAAAACAACAATTTATTCCCCCGGTAAGGAGGTCAGAGCAAGAAAACGGGCTGAGGCAGCATCATATGTTTTGGGATGAGAACGGGTAAGGGCATCCCTCTCTGCTGTCCCTCCTCTTCCATGGGTCATCCTTCACTTCAACCCTCCAACCATCCCAGACTGATCAATGAACACCTTGTCTGGGACCCACCCATCAGTGTGAGTGTGTGTGTGTGTGTGTGTGAGTGTGAGTGTGTGTGAGTGTGTGTGTGTGCATGTCTGGGTAGCCACAGATTCACTTGATTTAATCTGGGAGACTGGAGAGGGAAAAGTGACAGCTGCTACCCACTGGATGGTACTGACCTCCTACTGACACACTAGCCACACACACACACACACACACACACAAATGCACAGGGGGAAGATTGTCTTCCAGTCCAGATGCTCGTTGATGTTAGTTTACACTGGACTATTGCCCACTGTTTAGTTGAGGCACACACACACACACACACACACACACACACACACACACACACACACACACACACACACACACCCCAACCCCATGCAACAGACAAATATCAGCTTGCCAGTAATGGGTGGGAGAATATTTTTCCATTTAATTAGAAAATCAATGTGAGAAGCAGCGCATGTAATCCCAGGAAATACTCCGTCAATGTGACTCCCTCCCGCTGCAGTGTGCTGTTTTATCCTTGGCTCTATTATCTGTCTGTCTGACCGCCTGACCACCTGACCCTCTGTCATGTTTCCGTATGCATCCGTCTACAGCTGCGTCTGCTGCGTTTACAAACAACAGGCGTGTGTAATCGCCTGAGAAAAATCAGTTGTAGTCAAATGACAAGCGACCAATCATAGGCAGTTATGGAATATGCATCAAGCTGGCAGGAAAACCACAACGCCAGATGGGAATGCAAAGAATAAGTGACCCGTCTTCCTATACTGGAGGGTATTCTCTCTCCCTATTTGTGGAAGGGCATGATTGTGTATTGTGGGGGTGGGGGGGTGGGATGGGGAGGGGGGCGGGGCAGTCTGTCCTACTGCCCACAACCAATCTGGCTAGTTAGGAGTGAGGTCAATGTTGCACTGGCCACAGGTTAGCTGGGAGGTAGATCTTCCTACCGTGTGTGTGTGTGTGTGTGCGTGTGAGCCTATGCACGCATGGAGCCTCCATCCCTCCAGCCCCTATCCCCCTGACCCTGCCACACACACACACACACACACACACACACACACATCAGCGGTGATTGACAAGCTGTCGTTACTCAGTTGCTCCCCTCCTGCCTTCAGTGGCTTTTATTGCATTCTGGGTAGAAATCAATTCTGTGGGAACAGGCTGTCAGCACAGACTGTACCAGAGAGAGAGAGAGAGAAAGAGAGAGAGAGAGTGAGAAGGAGAGAGGTGTGTGTGTGTGTGTGTCAGAGAGCAGTGACTAACAAGCGTATGCAGGAAATGGAGAGAGGGGAGATAGAGGAGAAGGAGACCGAGTAGAATAATGAATTAGAGGAGGGTGTGAAGAATGTACAGACAGAAAACTGGAAAGGGAGTGAGGGAGGAAAAGGTATTATATATCAAGGGAGTTCGAGAGAAAGAGCGAGAGAGAGAGAGAGAGAGAGAGAGAGAGACGGCATGATGGAGATGTAGGGAGGTAGCAGATAGCAGTTTGCAGGAGCAGACTTGAAGAAAATGATACAATTACATAACTGATATTTGGCAGGGCAGAGTTTTCTAGCATTCTTGAAGCATTACACACACACATACATACACACACACACACACACACACACACAGTACAGATGATCCCACATAAATGCATACACACCGGAGTAAACAAATACAACCAAACACATCGCTAGCCTACTAGCATCTCCCCTGACGTGTCCCCTGCTGTTCTGCCTTCACATTGCATAACCGTTGTCTGGGCTATTATCTCTCTCTCTGTGTGTGTGTGTGTGTGTGTGTGTGTGTGTGTGCGCTTCATAACGGAGCTCATTGTTTTGAATGTGTCTGGAGCGCGAGGAGGCACTTCTGCTCTGGTGGCAAATCACCGTTTGTAGAGCGGTGAGTTGTTCCCCTCTCATAACACAGCTTCTCTATAGCAGCAGGCATCAAATAAAGCGTCTGGAAGAGGGCCAGTTGGGATGGGTGGTGGTCAGTTACGTACCAGATCCCTTTGTCGTTCAAGGCTTTAATTCTAAAATGAATCATTTTTTTTTGTCTGCAATGTTTCAGAAATGCCTTTTTAATGTTACTTTTTTTTTTATCAGCAAAGGTATTTAGTTCACTACTAACTTTAGTAATGATGAAAAAATGTGATTCAACTTTGACCTGGAATGAAGCTCTTCTAATCAGAAGAGTCTAATAGGTCCCTCTCTCCCTATAAAGCTAGTGGCACATTTCATGAATTCCTCTGCCCCGCTTTACTCTCTGCACACAGTAAAGTATGGAGACACCTAGTGGCCACGACTCATGCTTTGAGTCCTAACTAGACTTTGATTGGCCTTGAAGACAAAACCCCCCCCGTAGGCAGCCTTTGTATTTTGTCTGCATGCGTCTTTATTTTTGCCCGTGTACTCAGCTGCACCGCACACTTCTATTCTCCGTGTTTCGTACGCGGTGTTCTTTTGTGAAACATGCGGGTAGATAGTGCGGTAGAAGAATACACAATCCTCGGCAGGCAAATAGTTGCCAAGACAACAAAATATAATATCTAATGTTTTTACTTATACACGTTCCTATCCACTGGAGCAAGAGTGGTGCCTCAGTTTACCCTAGGAGCAACACTGTTGACGAAGAAGTGAGAACGGTAGCTGCAACCTTGAGGCTGCTACCCACACAAAAGTCACGAGAAGGAGAACAGTGGAGATCCAACCCTAAACAGCAGATACTGTCAGAGGTTTTCTCTTTTTTTGATATATTTGGACATGCAGATATTTAATCTGCATTTCAAGACTAGTGACAGATGGCTTCAAATTCCCTCTAAGTATTCTCTGGTACAATGTGGAATTCATGGTTGTCTCGTTACGGCAAGCTGGCCGGGCCCTGAGGCAGCAAAGCACCCCCAAACCATATCGCCCCCGCCACCATGCTCTACAGCTGGTAAGGTCCTGCTTTGGTTTGCACCAAACATGACATCTGGCGTTGCGACCAAACCTTCCTGTTGCGACCAAACCTGACGTTTGCGCCGTCTCTTTCTGACAGTTGACTCTTGCACTTTGGACATTCATTGTTGCAAGTGATGCCCGTAGATCCCTTGATGTCACCCTGGGGTTCTTAGAGACTTTGTTGAGCATCTCGTGTACAGGTCTGAGGAATTCGGTGGGACAGCTTGTTCTAGACAGATTGCCATGTGTAGATTATCCGTCTGACAGACAATGATTGACTTCATGGCTCTGTAACCCCTACCAGACCCATGGGCATCAACAATCTTTCTTCAGAGGGGCCTCAGAGACCTTGGCATGACGTGTTATCGTGCACCTGTATGGTTGCGACCAAACCTCTATGTAAAGGTGAACCCTCCAGTTACTCTCTGGTGATCTTCTAATCATTTGCAGTGATTCCAGCTTTCTGGAATCCAGGAATTCCAGCGTTGTTTAGGAGACAGTTGTTTGATTCGTTCCTTCCTGTGTGCAGAGAGGATTTCCCACCATCATATTAAAAAATAATGATAATAATTTGGGCAAATGTGGCATCTCAATTAGTGTCTCTCCTCTATTGCAGCCCCACTTGATAAGAGGGTTTACTTTTGCATCAAGGTCTTGCAGCTTTAAGGCAGGGATGGGAGCGCCGAACACGGCCAGTAGCTGCTGAGCGCTGGGCTTGAACTGGGCTGCGGTGTAGGAACCAGAGCCTGTAGCCTGGGAGGTTGGAGAGGCAGGGATGTGTGGTAACCTACAGATGGATGCACACACACACACACACACACACACACACACACACATACACACAGAGGGGTCTGCAGAGAGATCAAAGGGAAGTTGCAGCCCTGACTTGTCAGACAGTGATAGACAGAGGCATCTGTGCTGGTTGTGGAGTGCAGGGAGGAGGAGGGGAGGGGGGGGGAGAAGAGGAACAGACCTACACATTATCTCTCACATCATTACCACGCTCACTAGATGCAAAACAATATCAGATGTTTCTTCGGGACATTGAGGGTTTCCTTGAAATTTGAAAGGGAATGACTTCAGTCAGCAGAAACACACTGGATACCACTTCTGTGTTGTTCCCTGGTATTCAAGTAGGCTTGATGAGACTCTATTTAATTTCCATGGTGACGGATGAGACATGCTATTTGTTATTTAGATGAACTAACCCTCCACAGGCCCTCTTGTTAGAAACATACACACCATACACATCAACAGGGGTGGATGAGAGGAGATGAGAATAAGAGCAGGGGGTGATTCCTATTGGCTGACAGGACGACTCAAAACAAAGCAGCACTACAGATGGCCTCAGTAGTCAGCGTTGCTTCATACCGTATTTGTAACCCAACATTAATCTCAGCGCTCGACTCTGAGGTGTAAAACACACTTATTTAGTTGCTGAACGCTGAATGTATCTTGTCCTTCCACCGACTACAAGGTCCTGTTTGGTCTGTTTGTGATGTGTAGAAAAACCTCATCATAAACAAAAATATACTTTTTGAAAAGGAATGATTCTATGATTTTTTATACTTGAATCACTTTAATACTACTTCCTATAAATGTGCCCCCCTTTTTTGCTGACATCTTTATGGTATGACAGAAAACTGAGTTGAGGTGTGTTTACCTCCCGCTACACCCCACGTGTTGCTAAATAAGTTGTCGATGTCTCTTTAAAGTCGCAAAGACGAATCCCTCTACTTCGATCACAGTTGGCGAATCTGATTTATTTTGTTTTGAGGAGGGAAAAGTAGGAGCAATGAATACCACACTCAGACCTGCCCTTTTTGTGAAGTATGATTACGCTCCCTGTAATGATAACTGTTGTGCCGACACGACTCAAGTGCACAAGTTGAAGTATTATAAGGGGATGTGGGTGTTCCTGTTTTTCTAGACTACAATCTCTTGCGCGGTGTAATGAGAGGAAAAAACAATTTTCTCTCTGTGTAATGGCATTTGATCACTGAGAGGGAAAACACCTCTCTGCTGCCGTCGCATAGACACAATAACAGTGTTCCGGGTGTGATAATGCCACCCTCCGTCAGCATGAGAACACGTCTGGAGGGAGAGACTTTTGCCTGAAATGTAATTGCACTTTATTCGCTGCATTTGAAAAAGCTTTACGGTCAGGAATGGCCCCGAGAAATGAAGCCCTTGTCCGCCGTTTCTCAATCATATTAAAAAAGTAGTATTTGGGGCGGAGACGTTTTACAGTGAATTGTGTAGGATAGGACGGCCAGTATTTGCAGGCACCTCGAGCAATGTGGATGCTCTTTGTCTTGTGTTGTAAGTGTGTGTGTGTGTGTGTGTGTGTGTGTGTGCGTGTTCGTGTGTCTGGCAGAAGGGCGCAATCCCCATTCACAAACCCCTCGACCCCATCCCACAATTGTCTCTCACCATCCCTGGAGGAAGACACAATGGCTAACTTTGGTCAAACTTAGTCACACACACACACACACACACACACAAACAGATAGTATTCCAGCCAGATGTAATCAGGAGCAATGAGGAGCATCCTGTTACATCTTAACCGTGGGGAGGGGAGGCGGGCTCTTTGAGTGATGGACACACTGCTGCCATTGTAATGCTACTACTACAGTGGGGGAAGGGATGAGAGATGAAGGGCGGGGGTGAGACGGAGACAGGAGATTGCCAATGCGATCTATGGTATAGGCCCGCTGGATATATGAGGGGGAAAAAAACAGGGAGGAAGGGGATGAAAAATTGGCAAAGGAAAGAGAATAGTGGAGAAGAAGAGAAGCCAAAGGAAGAGCAGAGATGCTGGTGCTGGAGTTTGGCTGAGGGTGCAGGGCGGCGGGGATGATCAGACCCCAAGGCGAGGCTCTGACGGCGGGCCGCGGTCTCTCGGGTGTCAGCCTCTTCCCTCCGGGCTCTGGGTGGGCTTCCATGTGTCGGCCCTGACAGATGTCTCTCTCTCTCTCTCTCTCTCTGAAACAGCAATAATGCGCCACTAATTGCCAGATGATACTGTAAAGGGGGCTGAAAGAGAAGTGGGATGAAGAAGACGGGGAAGGGGGGTGGGCGAGGTCGGAGTTTCTCAATAATCAATTTGTTTCCTCGAAAATGTGATGTATTGTGCAGGACACGGGGCTTTTCCGCGAACTGTTCTTCTGAGTATCGGTGCACGTGGCAAGCATGGCATTGGATTTAACGGTGCACTGTATATCTTTGTCCCTGAATGTGTGCTCACGCTCTCTCTCTCTCTCTCTCTCTCTCTCTCTCTCTCTCTCACACCCAAGGTACAGTGACCATAATGAGAACGTGTCACGGACATGAATAGATGGTGACAATCACAGGCACGTGCTTGAGTGTGTGTGTGTGTGTGTGCGTGCATGTGTGTCCCAGTCATGACAGTAAATCCATGTGTACTTAGGTAGTTATTATCAGACCTGTATCTGGGTGTATTTCTCCCTTGCTGACATGCTCTTCAAGGCCTGGCGGGGGGGGGGGGGGGGGAGTCAGACACCCTCAGGTGGGTTGTGCTGACACAGGGGGATCGTGGAAAGCAATGCATGTGTATGGCGGCTGTCTTGCGTGCTTTTTTCTGTGTGTGTGTGTGTGTGTGTGTGTGTGTGTGTCTTTTTTTTGCATGTGTGTGTGTCTGTGAGTGTGTGTGCATGTCTATGTTTGTGCATGTGTCTGCGACCATGTGTAAGTGTGTCTTTATGTTTGTATTTGTATGTCTGCGAGTGTGTGCACGTGCGTGCGTGCATGTGTCTGTGTGTGTGTGTGTGTGTGTCTGTCTATGTGCATGTATATGTGTTTGTCCGTGAGTGAATGCGTGTGTGTGTTTCTTTATACACATGTGCTTGTGTGTGTGTCCATGTGTGTGTGTTACGTGATGATGTAGTATCCTCCAGGGAAGCAGATCCTGAGATCGAGCCTGTCAATCAGTGTGATTGATCTGTCTTCAGCCCCTCCCTCCCTCATTCCAATCTGCCTGCCCCCCCCCCCCCCCTCCCCACCGGACCTTTCCTCCCCCTTCCAACCCCCCTTGTGATTAATCAGTCAGTCAGTCAGATAGCCATGACATCATCCAATGCTCCCCCCTTAAAGGAATACATCAAGTTTTTGGGGAGATTGGACCGTTAGTCAACTTACCCATTAAGTGTTGAGATCATAGAGACCAAAACACATCCACACTTTAGCATACAGTATGTTGAGTGACAGTAGCTGACTAGAATGATGTACTAAAAGGTCCAGGTGACGCCTACTGTGACTGCCAAGCAACCACTACTGCACTTGACTATACATTTATACGAAACACAACAACAGCCGCACGGTGGTTTAACTCCTAGCGTTACTGAAATATTCATCATGCACCACTTGCTGGCTTCCCACTGAATTAAAAAAAATAAAAAAATAAATCTCAGCATGTCTTGGTGAAAGCCTATGAGTTTATCATCTTCCGTTTCTATGGTGACGATCAACCCAAAAGTCAAAACTGCCATTTGATTTTGTGTATTCAGCGCCCATTCACATCCATGACAACACGAAGGCCGATCTGGAGGACGCCGAACATATTGTGTTCTCCTTTGAGTTTGAGTCCTGCGTTAGTCACAGTGAAAATGCTGCAGTAGTGACAATCAACAGAAAGAGACATCTTTTGCAGAATTTGAAAAGAATATTGGAATGAAAATTATGAAATGATTTGAAGTTTTTTTGAGAAGTAAAAATGTATTTTTGGAGTGCACTCATTAAAAGACTCCCAAAATAAATGTCATTGGTATAAGAAGTTTATATTGTTTATTTTTATTTTCATTTATTGTTTCATATCGCATGTTTACCCAAAGAAATTCTTGGAGCATTTTCAGGATTACACTTGAATTCATTAAGTCTTGGAACGGCAGGTGAGAAACTGGTTCCTGTGCATTTGGCCTTGGCTCATACATCGTGTGATCACGCCCCTTTGCCAAGCTGGGTACAGCCCTCATATACTTCTCACTTTTCATGTCACCTACTATCACTCAACATAGGTCCTAAGGTGTTAGCATGGAGCACTGGAGCAAACAATCTACTGGAGACACACTGATGATTTTGGTGTCTGTTCTCATCACTTAACGGGTAAGTTGAGTAGGTCAATCTCCCAAAAAACGTGTATTCCTTTAACTCTCCGCCTCCACCCCAGCACTAGTCAGCCAGATGGAGATTCACAGTGCAGCTCCGGCCCAAGAATAAGAATTGAATTGTTTATTTATACTGATATTTGCCTTTACACGATGCATAACACACCATGTGCAAGTCCTGAGGTCCTTAGAAAACACAGGAGGAGTTGATATTGTACATAAGAACTCATTGTGATGCCCACCCAAACACTGTCCACCTGAATATAGAAATGAGAACGGGAGCAAGCTAGTGAACATTCGTAGTGACATCCACTCAAATTCAGTGTCCACTACTCTTGCGTGTGTCATATTGGCTGTGCGTATACGTTTTGTTTCCTCAGTAAAGGTCATGGCCCCCAGGGCTTCAGCAATGACAATAACACAGTGTTCCTGTATGACACCAATAAGAGCTGTAAATGTTGTGAATTGTGCCACAAACTACGAGAGGTCATGTTTCTAAATGCCTCATATGTCTGCCAGGATCGACGTCCATTCACTTCCACAAAATCTCTTCAGTCAGTGGAGGTGATTTCTATATTTGAAAGACGACATGTTTATTGTTGAAGTTTGAAGAAATCAATTATCCTGAAGTCACTGCATGTGAATTGATCCCAACCTTGGTCTCCATAGCAGGAAATTTGACTTTTTATCGCCCCCTACTGGAAATGTTCTTTACCTGCACACAAGATCAAGAAACACCATGAGCTTCTCCTTGACCAACATATTAGTTGGGAATGAGTCCAGTCCATTCCATATCATACACAGTTTTCTGTTGAACATGTGTTCATTTTAAGTGGCGACTGAATGCCCAATCTCAGCATCACAGACACTGTAATACTCCAAGTCTTCCAGTGAGTGGCAGCAAAATCACAAAAATGGAATACCAGTGCCCAGTGGTGCTCAATCCAGTCCTCAAGTGCTCTTTGTCCTGCAGGTTTGAGCTCCAGCAACTGGGTTGGGCACCACTGCTCTACATGCTTAAGTAACCTCCGGAAGGCCATGTGATGTGAGTTGAGATAAAGTCGTCTGTGATAACAGGAAATAGAAAGCATCAACTGGAATATCTCTGCAGAGGCAGTACAGATAATGGCTTACATTTAAAGATAATGGACCTCATTCATGAAACTTTTTGTAAATTATTTGTAAATTTGTCGTATTTATGTGCGTAAGAAAATACCAGCGTGGGAAACCTCGATTTGTGCGTAGAACAGGTGTATATTTGATGAATGCCAATCGTTCGTAAATTGGATGCGCGTGCCTGTTGAAGCCGGTTTTCAGATAAACACTGTTCAACACCGTAAAAGGCTGCAGACTGAAGGGTCGTGTGACAGAGAAATGGAAGTGTTGCGCGCATGCGTGCATGAGAAAAAAACAACAGAGTTTTCAGAGGCATCAGCCTTCAATCAGCCTCACTAGAACTGATAAAAGAAAACCATGGCAAGAAATGATTAACGCTGTCAATGCTGTTTCAGCAGAAACACACACCATTGCTGAGATAAAAAATTAAAAAAAACAGTTTGACATGAAACTAGATTGCAAAAAAATAGAAGGAGAAGTAGACGAGTTTACGATCAAATCTGATCGTACGCACATTTTGTGAATGAGGCCCATTGGATCCAAGGGTGTGCTCCTCCTGTAGATGAATGTGTATCAAGTTTGAACTAATTTCTAGAAAGTATCTGTACTGTTGCCAGTGCTGTTCTGAGAGAAAGACATCACAAATTAAAAAAAAAAAAATCACAGCAGCTGACGAGGTGACGCACAAACTGGCCCACAGCTCATTACTCAACTGGCTGGCAGCAAACTTGTGAACTTCAGTTTCCTTTGACTGACCTTGTCTATTTTCTCCAAAGGGACAGATGCACTCTCACGCACACACACACTCTCTCTCTCTCTCTCTCTCTCTCTCTCTCTCTCTCTCTCTCTCTCTCTCTCACACACACACACACACACACGTCACAGTTTCCATTCTGAACATAAATAAACTCAGAGTGCCCCCCGAGTGCCTATCCATACCCAGTCAGCTGGGTGAAGTCTGTTATGACAGCCCCCTTCTGCTCTTGTGTACATTCTGTGAGGTATCAGGTGGTGTGTGGATCGATGTATACTTAAAGTGACTAATTATTATCAACACCCAGTACCTGATCGAGTATCAAACATTCCCATTGACCACCAAATCAATGCACTGAGTGATACTGTACTGTACTGATGTATATGTTTGACCCGAGGCATTCAAGTGCTTAAGCACGGCTCTAGTTGTGCTGGCCCCCTGGCAGCCTCACACACAGCCGCCCCATGATGACCTCCCACGTGACACTAACCATGTGATCCTCCGTGCTTCAGTGGACCCACACCTGCTTCTAGGGCGGCCAAAACGTATTATTGCTCATTCTGAAATGTAATTCAGCCTTTGAACTGTACTATATATTGTCATCGAGTTGTTCATGAATGTTGTAAAGATTGTATTGCCTGTGATGATCATAAGAGGTAATCAGTGACAGGGACGTGACCGATAAACCGGGTTTGCGAGGAAGCCACAGTGGAATTCTCCACCTAACACCTGACTGGACTTTGGCTTATAGCAGTTAGCGAGAGTGTGTGTGTGTGTGTGCGTGTGACACTTGTACTTGTATGAGTGTGTATATATGTCTCTGTATTGGTCTGTTTGCCCCTTCCTCTCCTTTTTGCTTCCACGGTGGCCGCTGCTTTTCAATGACACAGACGTTCAATCCAGGCCATCGAACTCTGCACACCGTACGGTGAACTCACTATGAGCCGTTACACACCAGAAATTAAAACCTCAGAAATGAAACATAAGAGTCTTAACTGAAGGAAATGTTGGGACCATTTCAGGCCTAGTGGTTAAAGACATTGACCCATAAGGTTTGACCCCCTACAGCAGGTGTCTGTCCTGTCACAGACCTCCCTCCCTTCCTGCTCTTTATTGTAAGTTGCTCTCGGTAAGAGCACCAGCCAAACGCCTGAATATAAATCTAAATGTAGAATGTATGTAAATGTAAAAAAAAATGTAAATGTATCTGGTTCTGGTTTACATACAAGATTATTGGTACACTTGCATTTTATCCAGATAATGAACAGTATCTTCAGAAATAATTGCAAATTGAAACAACTTTTGGTCTTAACAGCACATGACCAAACAATAACAAGCTTGTTGCTTCCAAACCATGGACAAGCTTTCTGCACCTTTCTGCTGGCAGTTTGCTCCACTCTTCAATTGCAACCTGCTTCAGGGCTTCAATGTTTGAAGGATTCCTTTGACCAACTGCACATTTCAGGTCTCACCATTCTGATTCTCAATGGGATTGAGATCAGGACTCATCGCCAACGTTTTCTCTTGAACCATTCCTGGTGCTTTTGGATGTGTTTTGGGTCATTGTCCTGCTGGAGGACCCATGACCTTCGATTGACACCCAGTTTTCTGACACTGGGCCGCACATTTCGCTCCAAAATGCCTTGGTGATCTGATGATTTCATGATGCCCTTAATACATTCAAGATGTCCAGTACCTCCACCGTATTGGACTGTACGTAGGGTGTTCTTTTCTTTAAAAGCTTAATTTCATCGCCTCTAAACAAATCGCTGATCTGCTTTGCCAAAGAGCTCCAATTTGGTTTCATCGGTCGACAGAATATTTTCCCAGAAGGATTTATGTTGGTCCAGGTCGGTCTTGGCAAAGATCAATCGGTCCTTCTTGTGTTTCTCTTTCAGCAGTGAGGTCTTCCATGGCCTCTGACCGTAAAGTCCTTCTTGGTTCAGTGTCCGGCGTATGGTACGGGCTGAAATCATTATCCAGACCTCTCCAGGTCAGCCTTGAGATCTTTGGATGTCATGTGAGGTGTTTTTATTGGGATCTGAGTGGTTTTGACATTTGACAGTTATTGTACATACATTGAATATGGCCTCTTTCATTAAAGCTTGAGAAAACACAACCTGGTAGTTGACTTATGAATTCATAGGATAAGAGCTGAAACTGACCCTAACGCTCAGGCCATGCTCTTTCATTTCACTTGCTAAGGCAACTACTGGTTTCTGTGAATGCTCCAACAATATTCTGGGTCAACACACTATCCTGTCATTATTTGAGCTCCTTGTCGACCATGTGTATGATTCTTTGAATGCACTTCAACTGATGTTCTCACAAACTAGTATTTTATTATGAAGGCATTTACTCTGCAAGGCCTTGTGTCGCGGATACGCTGTTGCAACCTAGGCAAAGAGCACATTTAGGTCGATATGACACAGCCAGAAACAAAGAAACACTCACAAAAGCCATACTTACTGTTTCAGCAGCTTAACAACAGCAGAGAAACTTTAAGTTGGTTTGGAATGAGGTTGGGTGGGGTGCAGCAAGCAGGAATTTATATAATCACAAGATCACACGGTAATTAAAAAAAAAAAAATCAGATTAAGCAATGCATGTTTGCAGGCTGCAGACATTATGTCTGTGTGTGTGCGCGTGCTGATATTTTCCTTTCTTTCTCACTCTCTCTATGCTGTACCCATTGACGTACATTCCTGTGTTTGGCCGTGTGTTTGTCTTGCGTGTGCATGCTGACATTGTCTTCTTCTCTTTCTCACCCTTCTTTTGTTCTCATCCTTTTCCCTCCCAGAGGACCCTGGAAATCCCTGGAGCTTCTCTGATATCTGCATCCTCCAATCAAGATAAGGTCTGCAGGCATCCAGCGCTGTTGTCATTATAAACATATCTTGTGATGTTGTAGATATCCCTCTATGGCCCAGTGTGAGGTTTCATTATTGCTCTAGAAAACACAGTGATCATTCCTCCTTTTGCAGGGCAATTTATGGTTCCACCTCACCCTGCAGAGAACATTTTTGAAAAGATATGTCTCCAATCACAGCCTCCTGTGGGGTGACACTTGAACTTTGACCTTTCTTGACTCTTTGACTCCACTTTGAAGCTCTGAACCTTTATGAATCACCTGCTGGGACACTGGCTCTTGGACACTTGCGATTAAAGCTGCACTAGGCAAGATTTCTATGTAAAAAAATATCCATCTTATCAGAGTAAATTACAAAGCGGGGCTGCAAATTCCGGTGTCAGGTGTGGGCACTGGCAGGAAAACGTCTCCACACAGCAAGTGACAAATGCTCTGTCTGGAGAAAGCTGGACTCACCAACGATGGCCGAATCTCTTCATCACCTTCATCCCCACTAGTGACTAAGAAGAAGAAATTTAGGTCAATGGGGTTTTTCTGATGTCAATTTACTGACATGTTACATGATTTCTGTATAGCATTGAAATGATTACAATTCCAACAGTGACCCAATGCTGCTAAATTTGAGGCCACCGACGTGCGAGGTTGCCTACTGCAGCTTTAAAGGACCATTCCAGCATTATTGGATTTTTTTTTCACTTTTTCCATATAGGTAATGTTAATTCTGACTGTTTTTACATGCATACACCATGATTGAATGTAATTTTAAATCAGTTTTGCCAGACCTCTCAGGCTCATTCACAATTGGCATAGGAAACTGAGATATCTAATTTGATAGATCCATCACTGTGAATGAGAAGCCAGCAATCGTGTTTTGCAAAGTTGCTTCAGAATGCTAATATCAGGCTATTTTATCGTTTCATATTAATGCATGCATTCGGGAACATCATGAGAGTCGAGACGAGACAGGAGTGAGCGACTGGTGTCTGCTTGTAAACAAACAGAGGCAAGATACTGGGAGCATCTGCTTTTTTTCTATCCAAAATTAATCTTTCAACGTTTTCTGTGGTTACGTTAGGACCTGCCTTCAGTCAGTCACAATCACATTCAAGGACATTCAATTTCCAACAGTCAAATTTGTTTTGACTGTTGCATTTGTACTGCAGTTTGTTGTTGTGCACTAACCAGTGCAGATACACACAGAGGCATGTCAAGGCAGGCAAAACATGCCACTCGGGTACACCCTCCTCCCCAGCTCTCCCCATGCTCAACAAAGTAATGGCAATATAAGGTGTTTCTATATCTTTGGGACATAAGAACTAATAGTCTACTTCATATTTTGCAGTCGGACATGAAACCGTGATAACCAAGTTCTAACGGCATTCATAAGATGTTGCCAGGTCAAAGAAAAATGCACAAAGTCATTGTACAAGTCTTGTACACTGAGATGCCATAGGTGATATCAAATGTCCACAATAGCTAGGTATAACTAAGTGTATTTTGTCAATGCCACTGGGTGGAAATATTTTATCCAGTGTTTAATATATAAGAACACATATTTTATGCACAAATTCTTTGAGATGACATACCATTATGTGACTAATTGTACACTCACTATCACATCACTCTACCAACAGCTGTAAATTATATACATTTTTGTTCTAAAGTGATGGGTCCAGGATTTTTGACGCTCAGATGGCTTCTTGTCATGACTGTGGTATATGGAACAAGTGAATTTTGAAATGTAGCTACAAACTGGTCCCATGAGTTCACATAAAAGGGGCGGGATTTGTAACACATAGCCAGTAGCATGAAACATGGCCAGATCCCTGTGGGGAAATTAGGTCATTGAAGCAGTAAAGGTAAATGATTGATCTAAATAATAAAACAATAAAGGAAATAAACTAGACTATGAACAATTGAGGGATTCTATAAACATAATGCTGCCCACAGTTTCAACACATTGTCTAGACTGTAGAAGTGGAAAGTATGGGAGAGAAATGAATGACTAACATTTGTTTTTCTCTCAACAAGAACATACTATTATAATGAATAAATATGAGCAATACAAAAAATATAACGGTGAAAAGTAACTGTTGCTGCTGCCAAGGCAAGAGAAGATTGGTGGGGGGAAATTGCAGATAAATAGGCTTATCACTGCATGTCACTAAGGAACAGTGAGTATATTTCCTATTGGTGCAGTACAATCTATTGCACCAATCACTTTCGGGAATCCTAATACATTTCAGCGCACTTTCATTAATTCTTGATAACTATAGCCAATTAATTAATGTAATGTAAGCTTCCCCTATTTGATAGAAGCCCTCCTTTATTGGACAAAGTGCCCGGAAACGCTTCATTTATTATACATTTAACATTTATTATATCGCTAATAGAATGAATCCTTATGGAAAGTAAAGGTGTTCTGTAGGTCTCTAAACACCCTTGCACCGCGAAGAGCCTTTCTTCCTATCTTCTTATTCAATACTATCCCTTTGTACACTTAATTTTTCATTTGAATGCAATGTTGTTGATATCTGGTTTTGTTAATGGAATTCTTGCAGTAAAGGTAGTGAAAAAAAAGTCCACGGTATCCTCTAGGACTGATGACGCCAATTTCTCCAGAGAGGTGATTGGTGAGGAGGTGGGCTTTTTTTAATTTGTTTTGATCTGATATCGTGAACATAACCTGGTCCGGAGCAAGTTAGATGTGCAGCCTCAGTTACCATGGTGATCTACCTGCTATAAAGTGAGCCACCTTCATGAGACCGAAATGCAGGGTTAAGCCCCAAATTACCACGATAAACACTAATCTCTTACAATGTTTACTTTGCTGCCTTCTTCTTTCCTGGAAGTAACTCTTAAACACATATATATAAGCTATAAATAAGCCTGTGTGTTTAAAGGACCATGACATTCCCACTTGTAGACCTGTTCTGATGTAAACACAGTGACATCATCAATCTGGGTCAAAGTCAACGATGTCAGTCTACCATGATCTAGCCAGGTTCACCATTCTCCGCCCTCGAGCCACATTGACAAGAAAACATGGACTTTGAAACAATCAGCTTAGCTTCATGTTATGACTGCTCGTCAGAGTCCCAACAAAGTAGGGAGACCACACTGTAAAAGCAATAAGTTTGTTAAGGTTTATTCCAAATTAAAGATAAATAACACAAACAAAAGAGAGCAAGGGAGAGATTGGCAGCCCTTGGCCCTTCTTAAAGCTGTAGATGATCAGCTCATCAGGGGCCATACCTGTCTTAAAGGCACAGAAACAACTACAAAGAACAGCGAGAGAGGTCAGGCAAACAGGCCCAGAGGCCATCACCCCCCATAGAAAACGTAGAGCCCCAAGGTCTTCGTTAATCCCAAGCGCTAACCTGATCAATGCAGTCCTCCATACAGGCAATGGATAAGAGTCCGGTTTTGCAACAGCGTTTACCTTCTTAAAATCTGAACCATCAGATCTGCCTGTCAGTAAGCACAGAGAAGCCCAGTTAGAGGATATAGACTCTGCTATCCCGTTTTCCAGCAACCTCTAATTCCATTTTTTGGTGTTTATCCACCGGAACACGGTAGGAACATTTAATGGGCCTAGCATCTCCCACGTCAAAAAAAGGCAAATGCACAATATAAATATGCAGAAGTCTTCAACCAACCCTGTAAAACAGGATCAGGAGTTTCTAAAATCCTCCTGAACTCCAGTTGTAACCAATTCACCCTGTTTCCTGCTTTTCTCCGAACTCAACTTCACTTGTGAAGGTGAGAGCTGGGCAGACCCAGAATGTGTAGACTCCTCCACACGAGCCTTGCTGATCACACGAGTCACAGCACATGCTGAGCAAACCTCAGGGTGGCTTTTCAAAACAGTTAGGCAAAGTGGTAATAACCAAAGGTGGTCTAGGCGCGGGAAGTGTAGGAGCGACAAGCCCTGTAGACTTTACATAGACATTCCTAAAACCAGGAGCACATTTCTGACCCACCTGATTCACTGGACATCCCCCTTTCCAATACCCTTTGTTTCTACATGAATGACAAACACGATCCGGATCGTACCTTCCATCTCTTCCTGGGACATTCCTCACATTAGTTGGACCAGAATCCTGAACACTAGCAAACATGATTGGGCAAGATTTAAAATTCTCCCTCTGACCACCATCCCCATGAAAACGCTGGGCTGCTAAACCACCTTTGTGCGTTAGCACATACTCGTCGGCCCAAACTGCAGCCTTAGCTTCATGTTCGTTAATGTAGGTGGTGGTTTAAATTGCTCCAGCACAATGAAATTATACTAACCCTTATATGTGTTTACCTTAGAAGCAGAACACCAACGTGTGAAATGAACTGCTAAATCGCAAGCAAACTCAACATGAGTTTGCTTGTCCATTTTCTTCCAGTTCCTAAACCTCTGCCTGTATGCCTCAGGGACCAAGTCATGCTTGTAAGACAGCCGCTTTGACCTGAGCACAATTAGCACTTATCTCAGGGCTAAGGGCAGAATACATTTCCTGAGCCTTCCCACACTGCAACGTCAATGTCCTATCAGTGTCAGGCCTGTCTAGAATCTGCAACTCGTTCAAAAAGTGAAAAGAAAAGAGTCAGGGTCCCTTTCGTTGAATTTCGTCAAAAAGCGCAAGTTACAGGTCACATCAAAGCCACTACTGCTACCCTGGTAGATGGACCCGACATGACATTATGACCCAAAAAGTACTACCTTTGTACTTTTTTGGTGTATCCACTTTCCTTCAACCTGCCTCGTCTACTTCAGTTAGTGATCTGGATTTGTTTTCCAGAGAACGTGCCTTGACTTGTTGCTTTCAATCAAAGGCAAGTGCTATGCATATAAATATAACAAGCTGGCCAACTAGTTTTTGAAGATTGGGGCTTGTCTACGATCCAGGCTGTGCCCCTTACTAAAATCACGGCATGTGTGGTGGCTGCATTGCATTCTGGTCTATCTTGGCAACTGTTGGTGCAGAAACTGGTATAACTTCTCTTCTAAGATGTACGATTGTTGAACGTCTGTCTAGAAAGAAACCTTTTCTCTTTGATTCTGAGGGGCTGACACCAAAACCTTTACCGTTGATGTTTTAGATAGCTGAAACATTTTCTGCTATAGCTGCGCTGGAAATATCTCAGTGTGAGATGTCTCACATCGTGTATGTTTGGATAGTTATCTGTGGGAATAAGAAAAATACACCACCAACAGTGTTAAACTGTTTTAGGTTGGATTTTTCCTTTCAATGAATTGAACTTTTGACTATGAAAATAGTCTACTTCAATAGATTTGACCACCAAATCGACTCCACAATATACAAATTCCTATGAGAATGGGTTTTTCACCTTGCCTTCGACAGTGGTGAGTACAGAAGTGTGCTACAAGCGGAGCCTGCTTCTGTTATGCATTATCCCTATTGCCTCACTAAATATGATTCCTTCATTTAGCCAGTTACCAGTACCTTTTTTGTACATAAAAGAGGAATTGGACACCTATTGGACACACCTCCTCACTCAGCTGCTATTTGTGAAAGCACACAAATAGCAGCTGAGTGAGGAATGACATGGAATCACTCCAATAGACTGCATCTAAGTGCTAGTTTAGCTGATGCCAGCGTTGTATGGGGTGCAGGCAAGGATTCAGTTTTCAAAGGAGCAGGGAGTAGCTTTTGTTTTTCAAGTCACAACAAGCCAAGTATCCGCTTAATGCTGCCTGCATAGTTGCCGCCAATGCCCTCACTCACTTCTATATGTGTGTGTGTGTGTGTGCCTTCCTCATGAGTTTCCATCACACCTGTAGCTAGCTATGTACTGTTGCTCGGCTGACATGACGCACAGAAAGCTTGACCTATCGGATAGACATTCAGCGCATAGAGCACACACTGTGTTTGGCAACAAATACACGCAGTCATGTGAGTGTGTAGTGTGTGTAGTGTGTGTGTGTGAGTGCACTCACAAAAAATAAATGCCCTTGTAAACAATACAGTGGTCACAAGTGCCAAACGCTTATAACAATATATATATAGATATAACAACACTGGTGTCATCGAGGAAGACTGATGCCGCAAAAGTGCACATGCACACACAGGTTATGTTTTTGTTGTGGGTCCATCGAACTCAGTTTAAGCCTCAGTCAACGCATTACTTCAACAAGCTAACGTGCCTTCCAATTCATACACAGGGTCTCAAATAATTTCCTGGGGCTTTCCCTACAGGTTGGAGCCAGGCTAAATAGACATGGGACAGGTAAGTTGAGCCATGGGAAAGGGCTGTGTTGGATCAGGTTTAATGTCTCTAAGGATGGGGAGTACAGTACGCCGTCTTTGTCTTCTTGCAATGCGGGAGTTTGGTTTCCATTCAGTGAAACCGATCCCATTCAGAAGTCCATTTGTTTGGACATGTTAAAAACAAAAAGGTTGATTCCTTCTTGATTCTCTCGCTCTCTCTCATTCTCTCAACCAATGCCCCATTATATGGAAGAATTATTGCGTGAGACTTTTAACTGGGTACATTCAATCTGATTGGAGGAACACACTAGGTACATTTCTTTCACATATCAAGTGTTGCTTCCTTGTTTGACAAATATTTTACTTTTGTCTCTAGAAAATTGACACTTACCTCAATCCATACATCCCTGCAAGGTTAAATGTGTCTTCTTTTTTTTCAAATCTATTTCAACAAGGCACACAAGTCTTTGCACCCGACGTGTTACGACAAAAGCTTTGGCTGAAATGAGCTTAAACGTTAACAGAGGACTGAGTGTGGGGAAATGCAATGCAAACATGCTGAAAACAAATGGTAGTGACATTAACTTGCACTACTCCACCTGCGAGTTGGTGGAACAGCACTTTATTGACCCCAAACTATGTTTGTGTGCATGTGGACCGAGGGTGGTACTATCAGGCATGCGTCTGTGTTTGTATTCCAGTGTTACGGTCATCTGAATACATCACTGCTTCAACCCCACGCCGAAGAGCTTATCTTATCTTGTTGACACATTGATCTGTGTGTGTACTGCCACAGTCTCACACCACGTATGGTCTGACTACCTGAACTTGAACTGTGTGCACATGGCGTGGTCAGAGTTCAGCTATCTGATGATGTTTAATGCGGTCGGGAGAATCCCTCCCTAAGGTGTGTGTGTGTGTGTGTGGTTCAGAGAGTGCCGGTCAGGACGGTGCCCGGCCCGGACAGCTCAGTCTGTAGAGGATGAGACGTTAGGTTCGATCCCCACATAGTGTCCAGTACCTTTGTACGTCGCTTTGGATAAAAGTGTCTGCTAAATGACTGTAATGCTCGTGTGCACATGCATTAGCAAACATAAGTACACAAGTATTTGTGTGTATCCATATGTCTCTGGCAGTCTATGGGCTCCCAGCGAACATACAGATGAGTATTCATGCTGTCGGCGGTGTAGGATATACTGCATGTGTGTACTGCAGGCGTCGCGGTATGTGTGCTCAGCTATAACAGGCACATATATGTCCGCTTTGCAAATACAGACATGAGTCAGAAAATGTTGAGAGCTGGTGCAGCAGGAAAAGTAGCTAGCAGGCAGACTCTGGTTAGCCGCATGAGAAGAGCTGCAGTTTGTTCTACCACACTTGAGGAATTTTAGTGTATGCTCACATTCACCAAGGAGGCTATATGTGCACCCAGATTAATGGTTCAAATGGTCGCTTTGATGTCTTCGCTGGTGGTCAATACAGAAGAAGGTGGTCACTTTGAATGGAGCCCCCGAACCCCGACCTGCACAGCCACATGCGTGCCCCCACTTCAGTATATGTTTCAAAATATATTTCAAATCAGTGACATCTACATGTACAAATAAAGTTTGGGCCAATTTTGTATCGTTTGAAGCATATTTCTAAACATATACAAAAAAATTGCTATCATATTCCTATAATATAATCTTATAATAAAATATAATATAATCTTACACTGTAAGAAAAAAAAGTTACCTTGTGAGATATAGTGATTTATTTCTGCTCTCTTAAAGGTAGAAACAAATGCTTCAAAAGAGAAACTGGCAGGGGCAATACGCCGGCGGATGTCACGTTAAGGGCTGTGAGGCAGGTGAAGCTTCAGGGAAAACCTATAAGGACCGCAGCAAAAGATTTCAACATCAACTTCAAAAACATTAGCCCGCTACTGTAAGAAAATGAGTCCGGAGACCATGAGTGGCAGCTCTAACGTGCCGTCGGAGCTCTTGCCTCCAGATCAAGAGCAGCATCTTGAGGCATACACTGTAAAATCTTCAGATACATTTATGGTCTTTCACCCACTGAGGTCCGCAAACTTGCCTCTCAGTGTGCAGTGGCTCACAACTCGAAAATCCCACAAAGTTGGAGCGAGCGTAGTCGGTTCTGATTGCTGGTTTTCCAAAGTGTTCCAGTTTATTTTTTGGATTGTAACAATGTCGGCTATTGCTATCCATGTAAATGACATTAGCAAGTTAAACTGGATAATTTACATGAGGCTGTTGGTGTCATTTGATTCGCTGTTAGATGAGCATTTTACATATTTTAAAACTGGTTTGGTGTCTCCGGGATATACAACCAAAAACGGTTACGAGGGTTATAAAATATCTGTGTTTCATATGATTAATCCATTGAAAAATGTGGGGACAACCATTCCCGCAGTCAGGGTGTCTTTGTTGGTTAATAACTTTTTTGCTAGAATGTTTTGCGAGATTAAAAGAGACTTTCTACTGATAATCAAACGAGATACACCGATGCTGGGAAATCTGCAAGAAATGGAAAAGCGTGCCAACCAGCCCCGGTCTCCCCTATTAAACATAATGCAAAACACTAGAGCACATTAAGTAGGAATGTATGATTGAAGATAGGAAAAAAATTAACCATATCATTATGATGTTTTAAGTAATAGCAGTAGAACATACTGAGGAATAAATATCCTTGTAACACATCACAAGGATATGGGAATGTGAAGAAAACAGTGTATGTGAATTTACAGCATGTATAGGATACAGAGCAAAATGTTGTGCAATGTTTATGGAGTCTCCCAGAACTGTACACTCTGTACAATGAACGAAATAACAGTTCAAGCACCCCTCTATTTTCTTCTGGGGACCTTCTTGGACACCTTCAGGGGCCTCTGGGAGTCCCCGGAGCCGCAGCTTGGGAAACACTGGTCTATCCCGCCCATAGTGGGGCGTGGTGAAAGAAGGAGTGAATGGGCAGTTGCTGGGAGCTCTAAAAATTACTACATCCACCCCGTCTATCCCCACATCACTTCAGTTTCCCAACTGATTGTAGACTACGAGGATCTCTCTGAAGGTGCTTTACAAACGTTAAGAGAAGACTGTTGATATTTTGATATTGATATATATATATTGTTGTACATTCAATTGCTATGGCAAAAGGAGAGGGAGCTGAACAATACTCCAACGCCAGTTTATTGAATAAACCGGATGGAATCAAGCTTGCCGTGAAGGTGAGTTCACTCTTTTGATTTTTAATTCTGGTTTATCGATAGTTTGTTTCCTAATTATCAGCAGAGAGCACAGCGACACTTAGCAGACTGGTTTGGATGAGAATTGATCTTCTAATAGTGAGTGAATGAATGAATGAATGAATGAATGAATCACCCCGGTGAATTGACATTTTCGTGGGCGTGAGCCACACGCGCGCCTTCGTCGTTGTGAAATTTCGAAATGGGAAATAAACCGGTTGAGTCTCATTGTAAAGGGAAGGAAATAATATTTCAGTGAAATTATTAATTTCAGCGATTAAAAAACCGCCTCACCCTCTCAATCCCCCAGCAAACCCATTCCCCTTCCCCGGCACAGCGTGTCTGCAGACCTCCAGAAAATCTAAACATGGCAAGAGATCATGTTATAAATCTCCGGGTCTTGAACACAGTTAAATATAGCGTTATGTCTTAAATTCAGTTTTATAGGACTTGAATGGTGCGATGCTTTTGGTCCGCTCATCAGCCCATTCACATACACCTAAATTGATATTCCGATAGGTATACAGTTGTTTTCATTTTCACGTTTATTTCGAAATCGAATTTTGTTTTATATTTCACCCTAACTGGCATTAAAAGGTCTTTAAATGTTAAATTGAACTTGATAAAACTAAAGAAATGTGAACTTGGCAAACATCCTGCGGATAAATCATCATAAATTATGCATTAGCCTACTTTTGTTCTTAGATAGGGTTTTGTTGTAATAATATGAGGTAAGGTACATCATTATATCAGTTGTATTTCCTGGCGTTGGGAGTCAGTCAGCAATATAGGGGGTCTGTTTTAGTGCTGCCTTCAAGTGCTAAGCTCCTACTTCCGATTGCAATAGTTGTAATGTGACTTGTAGGCGTATTCAAGTGCTTTTTGGTCAGAAAGTATAGCCAAATGGACCCCGTAACAAAAATAGTTTTTGGTGGCAGTTGTTTTATGCTAGAAAGTAAGTAGCACAAAGCCACTTGGTGCTGTAGTAGTAAAATGTAGAGGAAAATGCACATCCGGATGTTAATTGATTAGCCAACAGTTGTAGGCGTATAGTTCATCACGTTTCACCATCAATTGTTGACACGACTTTCATGCTTTCTGCTCCCAAAAAAATCATCAGCAATCAGCAACTCTGGTATTATCGAAATTTCAAGTTCACGTGCGCTGTAGTCGTAATTACGAAATTTCATACAGTACGTGAAGGCAGCAGAAATCTGTGACTGTGCAGCAGGCAGCAACCAGCAAGGCAACGTGTCATAGAGAGAGAGAGAGAGAAGGCAGTGGACATTTACCTCGAATTTCTAACTTGAATAGTGGCCTGTCAGTTATTCAAATGTAGTAGTAATCACCACTTGGTGATTATTCTGTGAGGATTTGAAAAAGCCACTTACCAGCATGTCTGGCCAACTTGACACATGAGCATGTTGCTTATCAGGCTACAGTGATAACATTATTATTATTTTATTATCATTATCAGTAGTAGCAGTGATAGTAGAAGTAGTAGTAATGGTGGGCTGTTTTTATGTCGGGGAAATAAAAAGCAGGCTGCCGCCCATACAGAGGGCTCCCTGTGTGTGAGGCCGAGGGACTTATTTTTGGAAGAGGACATCAACAGACATGGGTATCCCGCTCTACTGTAACTGATTGGGTTGAGACGCACTATTCAAGGAGTATTTTGAGCTGATCACACATTAAGGAAAGGTATAGAAAGGGTGACGCATAATTGCAGGTTTCTACACATAACTCACTAACACATTCCTGCAATAGTTACATCATGACGCCACTCGTACTGCATTGTAATCTTACAATTGGGAGAGCCAGAGATGTATGTGATTCAAGAGGCAACACTTCTGCCACTCTCTCTCTCTTTAGTGGAGGTTACTGATCTTACAGGTTTACAGGTGTAGTGTAGTTTAGTTTAGGGGAAAACGTGCCTCACACGGCGGGGTCAAGTTTGAACCGTGTGACTCTGTTCACTACCATGGAGGCATGACTCAAATCACCAGGTAGCCTAACAGTTGTACGCCGGCCATTGTTTGAACAGTCCTTTCCCTGTTCCTGTTCTCTGTTCTTTATCGGATCCTATTTCAGCCAGAGAGTGTTTGTCAGCTAAACAAAGACCGGGTTGGATTTATCATCAAGACTGAGGTTGTGGCCATAATGGTGTTTTGTGTGTCCTGGCCTGATCTGAGACCAGGCAGTGTTCATTGGCTCTCGTTCGCATATGTATCATTAACCCCAATTTAAGGAATGCTGACGGTTGAGTGCTGGAGGTCGTCATCAACACTACGCTATGTTTTCATGAGTCATAGACAAACGGTAGGAAAATGATCTGACTAATCATCTGACACTCACAGCAGGCATCACTCAACACCAGTGATCTGTAATTGTTTCGTCCACTGAGAGGGGAGGGCAGATTAGGCAGCACCAACCATAGCCTTTTCATTGGTCAGGGAGGAAGGTGTGTGTTTGTGCCCCTGACTGGCTGCCGGCCACAGAGCCAAGTGGTCGGAGCCCTGGTCAAACTGGCAGGCATCCCTGTGGGTGGCGAGGCAGTTACGGTTCCTGCCAAGGTGCTGTCACCCTGACTTTTAGGTGTGTGTGTGACAGCTCGGTGTTGTAACCTGGCCCCCCGGCATAAATTGACCGGGCAGAGATTGACGTCGCTGTTAGCATAGTCTTTCAACAAACTGTTTGTCGTGGAAAGAATTAAGCCTACAGTGGAGGAAATTACCCAGGACAGCTCAGACAGAAGAAGGAGTGCTTGTTACTAAACCAAAGCTGTCTGTTTCTCAGCAGCAGTCCCTAAGCTCTGCCAAATAAGCTACACCATGGTTATCGTTTTGCCAAATGCAGTCGCTGGCTCTTAAGAATTTAGGCCACATTCCTTGTGAGGCACTTGTTAAAGGGGCTATTGCTTTAGCCAGAGAAGTGAGAAACAGGGGAAATTGTTTGAAGATGGAGGGGGGAATGAGAAGCTAAAGA
This sequence comes from Hoplostethus atlanticus, assembly GCA_034670405.1. Lineage (NCBI taxonomy): Eukaryota > Metazoa > Chordata > Actinopteri > Trachichthyiformes > Trachichthyidae > Hoplostethus > Hoplostethus atlanticus. The sequence continues at coordinate 198,172 of JAXDDX010000139.1, read as the reverse complement.
GCAAATTGGAGACGTGGGGAAAGTCAGGCTGTTTTGACCAGGTAAGCCAGGAGAAAGTGACTAGGCGATGATGTGGTGCAGGATTAGGTTGCCATGATCACATCTGCAGAATAGACCACACCTATGATTACAAGACCTAGGCTCTGCCAAAGCCTAAGCATGAAAAGGCATGTCAACTGCTGCAACATGGTTAGTCTTACCTTCTCCAAACATAGATTCATATAAACTGTCTGAACGTTTTCTAACCCTGGTGCCATTTTTTAGGGCTTACCTGTTTTATTCTCATTCATCAATTAAGCCCAATGTTCTTCTTCTGTCCTCTTTCTCTCCGTTTTCCCAGCGTGAGCCGAGGAACAGGTTGTCCATCTGCAACAAGCTGTGCTATGCCATCGGCGGAGCGCCCTACCAGATCACAGGATGCGCCCTGGGCTTCTTTCTGCAGATCTACCTACTGGATGTGGCTCAGGTGAGTTGGTGGCTTGGTCTTATAACAGCCATGACTAAATCTCTCTCTTTAGAAGCCCTTTCATAACATGGACTTAAGACAAGTATGCTCACTAAAAAGCCTTTAGTTACCCAGATGGCCTTAAAGCGGTGGTTCTCAATCCAGTCCTCAAGGACCCCCTGTCCTGGAGGTTTTAGCTCCAGCTCAAGGTATAATGAAAACGTGAAGCCTCTAACTGGTTCAGGTGTGCCTGAGTAGAGCTGGAGCTAAACCCTCCAGGACAGGGGGTCCTTGAAGACTGGATTGAGGAACCACTGCCTTAAAGGACCACTGCAATATGCTGTGTGTCCATTACGGTCTCTTGCATACACTGTGCTGTCCTAGAGCAGTATGTGGGCTGGAATGTACGGATCTCAGGACGCAGGGCTGTGCATGATCTTTCCTGCGTCCTCAAAGTACCCCTCTTACAAGGGCACATACGGGACATGGCGACCACCAAGGCTCACTGACAATGAGCCATTGTCCTGGAAAAGCGAAAAGGTGGAGAAAATGTTCTTTTGTTTCCCTCATTAACTCTATGATGGGCCTCTACTGTAACATCAAAAGGCTTTCGCGGCTTTCTTTGAAAAAGCCGTGGTGAAGAGGAGGGAGGGTGGTTTGTAGCATGATTTTAAAAGGGGCTTGCTTTAATGGGCTTTGACGCTAATCTGATAGGTCAAGGCCAAGATGGCGTGTAAGTCGACTGCTTCCCATGGCTTAGCTTTGTCAGGCCGCTGAGATCAGTGATTAAGACTCTATTGGGCGACACAGCATGGAGCAAAGTGTACAGTCAGGAGGTCTATCATTCACCCTCCATGGCTTCCATTGAGGCTTGTCATCCCCACACACTGACGGATGAATAGACCAGCAGAGTGGCTAAGTGCCACTGCTGTTACTTGACTTGATTCTTGCCAACCGGCGCCTTTTGACTATTTACTTGAAAAAGCAGACGACTAAAGACCGTTTCAAAGCTACACGTGGCTTGATTCATTCAGCAATCTCTGCTCTTCAAACACAGCCTGTGCATGGTCATGATAGTGAGTCATTCTCTTAGACTGGATGGATGTGTAATACCTTGACGGAGAGGCATTTTTATGGTACCAGAAGGGTTAAGCGGGTAATACTGATCTCTCCAGTGTCATGAAATGACCCGTCGACAATTGTGTCGAGACAATCGTGTGCAACGGAAATGATGAGAGAGTCACAGAAAGCACTTACCTCTATTACTCTTTGATATTCCATGTCAGCCGCTATAATGTTCTCTGTGTCTTTATGCTTTCATAGGTGGATCCCTTCTATGCCTCCATCATCCTGTTTGTGGGCCGGGCCTGGGACGCGGTAACGGACCCCACCGTGGGCTTCCTGGTCTCCCGCAGCCCGTGGACACGCTTCGGACGCATGCTGCCCTGGTAGGTCCAACTCCCAGCTCCCTTCTGGATAACTTTATAGGGAGCTGCCTCCTCCTCCTCCTCCTCTGCTTGTAGTGTTTGAATCTCTCCCATACATTTCCTCTGTTGCTTGCCGTAACCCAAAGCTAGGGTGCATTTTTGACACCTTTTGAGGGTCATTTCCTAGATTAAAATGGCACATTTTCTGAATGATTGGGAGATGGACGGGCAACAGTGCTAACTATTTCCAGTACCTTGTTGATAAAGCCCAACTATAAATTGTGGACGTAATTGCTTTCCTGTATTTGCTTTTGGAAATCCCGGAAAGGGAGAGGAGGGAGGGCTTTATGTGTCAGCCTTGGTGAGTCAAGAGCTCTCGTGATGTCGAAATTTCATTGTATGCTTGGGGGTGGGGTCTCCAATGTCAGCACTGAGAGGGTTACTGTGGGTCATGCTGATGCAATTGCTACCGCTTCCTCATCGCCCATGTGTGTGTGTGTGTGTATACACTCACACAGCCACTTCAAATCATAAAGGCTTTACTGCTGCTATGCATGCCGTACCAGAAAATATTTTAAATAAAATGCTCTCTTTAGGACATCGCCTGGAGCAAACTAAACATTGACAATTTCTGCCTTGCATTTTTGTCCCTGTCTTTGTGTGGCAGTGTGAGGGGAATGGGAAGCCTATGATGCTGCAGGCCTTTTTTTAACGCCAACATTACTGACCCTTGTTAGCTGATATACCCCCTTCCCCCTCCCCCCACACCCCGGCCTCCCATTATATCTCTTACTGAGCAACACACATGGGTTAATCACTGAATTATAGCTGTGGCATGTATGCCCATGCATGTTGTATGACTTTTTGCCGTGGTTCCTCCGTCGTCAAACATGGCATACCTTCCTGAAGCTCTCGGTCCAGGTCTGGGGGTGTCAATAACACTCTTGTGAGAGAGGTACAGCACAGGGTGCGAGTCAGGGCTGCTGATTACGTAAGTGGCTGCCAGTCTCCTGTCAACACAGAAGATTTTTCAGAGAGTTCGGGCAGGAAACCTTTAGTGGCTGCTAGATCCAACTGGAAAGGCACCTTGTGAGGGTGGGGAGAAGGACATAAATGGACTAACGGAGGAATGGGGCAATAGGGCGATGGAGAGAAGGGCTGGTTCATCACACAGGCAAAGATTCAGTGGAGGCATCTATTCACACAGCAGAGCGAAAGCCTGCCTGCCTAATATAAAATCCCAAGACGCTTTTGAAATGAGCCTCTCAACAGTTGCCTTTTTCGGGGAGGGGACACAACTGAGAGAGAGATCCAGTCCTGGAGGTCCCAGCTGGTCCCAGTTGTGGCACGATCAGTTGTTGTGTCCCCCTTAGGGAGTGTTTGCAAGTGAACACACCGAGTAATTAATTTGGCACACGCAGCAATGATCTTCTTGTTCAGTCGCTGTGGTGGTGTAGCAATTCCATGGAAATGCCAGATATTTGGTTCCTTTTCCGAACCTATGTCTGTTAATTTGTTTTGAATAATAAAATGAACCTACAAGGATCTGCAAATTATATTTTAAAAAATTCCATGGAATTTTCTAACGTAAATGATCACTCCTCTGAAAACTGCAGCGGCGTGTGGATGAGACACAGTTTGGTCTCTCCTGACATAAGAATTGAGGCCTTAGTAAAGTGGGTCATGCTGGATGCTGCTTTGTTAAATATGATACATCTCCGTCCAATTATCGTTGCAGTAACAATAAGGGGTGGGGCGGAGGAGGTAAGAGAGCGACCACTGAGTTCAGCCACGCTAGTTCAGGTTCAGTCATAAAGAGGAGCAGATGTTTACGTTCCAGAAAATGAGTGTGTTCCTGCGGTGCCTGAGGAAGGAGGAGAAAGAAGGTGGGAGCTCTGTTATCGTCGAAGCTTGGTGTGGAGAAGGAGCGGGGACATGGGGGGAGGGGTGCTGAGAGTCAGGCTGACTTCTCATTGGTCCAGCCCACAACACACCACCTGGCTCAGCCAATGGCGTTGCAGCTGTCAGCTATGAGGGAGCTGGTAGGATTTTAAAGAGTCGCTGAGGAATCTAGGAGGTTACTACAGGTCAAGTGCTTACAGAGCAGTGGTGTGTTTGAGTTTCACTGTTGCTTCAGATCTATGGCAGACACAAGTGAGAGGTTGCAGATTTCCGGTGGATATTTTAAGTTTTTCAACATTGATTTAAATTAATTTCTTTAGAGACTGTATATTACTCCTTAAACAAATATGGAGTCTCTTTCCTAATACAGATTTAATATTGTATCAGGCCTTCTTGACCAAGCCATGTTTCCACTCACTCTTCTATCTAATCATTTTTTTTGTTTCTAATAAAATATGATTTAATTTTGACATTTCTCTGTGGATCTTTTATATAATTGGCAGTCACTGTTGAAGAATGAGGGCGAGGCTTGCTGTAGAGTCATTTTTCATCATCAATATTTTGTTATGATCTGATCACCCACATGCCTGTTGAAAATGAGGAAATTAGGTCAAAATGGCCAAAACACAAAAAATCTCTTCCTTTTGCATTCAGTTGTTCTATTACGGAATATAGGCTGACACTAGATGAGTTAACTTGCTAGGAGTAAGGTAAGCCACTCTCCTAGTCAGCATGGCTATTTTAGAGACCGTGCAATTTGATGCCAGGCAGGGCATCATACTGGATGCCACAAGTTTTATGGCCTCCTGTGTGGGTGCAGCCCAGCCTGCTTTAGAGCTTGGGACCTTTTTACTTTCGAGTTCATAGCCCATTTCACGTTGTGATTACCCATGTTTTAGGGTGATTGAACGGAAGGAAAAATTCAAATCAAGGCCTTTGTCAGTAGAGTAACATGGATTGGCCAGCTTCTACTGGGTACAGATGTAGGGCCATGCCTAATTTGGTAGGTCTGGAAATGGGCATCGGCAAAATACATTCCCAATGGTACTGGTCACCACACTCCCTAGATATATAACGTCTGGTTTATGTCTGCGAGCTTGCACGTCACACAGCAACACACACAGCTTGCATTGTTTACACAGCAAGATCCCAGTTAGTTATCAGGCCATGTGCATGTTGGAGCTTGCCGAACGCCACACCTTTGCATTTCTCTGCTCTAACGTTGCGTGTGCGTGTGCGTGTGTGTGTGGTACGTACATCAAAGTGTCTTTCACTAGGCTTAGCATCCATCGATGTAGGGGTGAAAAATTGGGGAAATAATCAGTCAAAGTGCCCTTGAGCAAGGCACTTAATGCTCACCTGCTGAAAGCACAAGACTGCTAACAGTGCAGGCAGCCCCCAGTTTATTGCTCTATAAAAGAGTCATGTAAGTGCAATTGCAGTGAAGGGTAGGTGGCAGAGAAAAGTTTGTTCACCCACATGTCTGTTGTTTACATCAGAGTAAAGTTGGTTCAAATCACTCCCTCAACAAACAAACATGTTATCACGATTGGCCTATAAAATACCATTATCACTTTTTATTGGCTCTGATGTCCTCGTGCATTCAGCTGCTCTCAGAAGTTGGAATCTATTCACTTGATGAACTTATTGCAATTAGCTTTGTAATTTTGTCTTTATTTTTTAGCTGTTTCATTCAACTTAGAAATGACGTTATTTTTGCTTGCTTGTGCTTATGGCATGTTGGCATTTATGACTTCATATCCTGTTTAAGGATGAATCACCCGGTGTTCCAAGCAGTCATGATATCCTGTAGAGCCTAGACAAAATCATTTCACAAAGTGGACTCATATTACTGCATGTCAGAGTTGTGTCCTCTCATGCACTCACATCTGATTGGAGAGTGCTGGTCAGACCACAGGAAGAAACTGAATGGGGGGGCAGGAAGTGACCACAGACATTTACTGGATGTTACGGTTGTCAAGAGGAGGAGTACAGGATATCATAGATTTGTTTTAGGAAAAATAGACATTTTCCTATGCAGATGAACATTATGCCTCCTCAGAATTCCTGGCACACTTTTCGTTACTCACTCTGATCACCCCACTGGATCACTTTTACATATGGATGTGTCATCACTGGTCTATTCACAGTTTGCGGCCCCTCCCGCTTTCCTCCCAGTTCCATATCGAATGTCATTGTAACTTTCGCTTTTTGCTTCCAACTAAACGCCTGCTTGCAACACTTGAGTAGTTTAAAGGGCTGTTGGCCTCTAGCTAAACAAACACGACTGAAACATGGGAGCGTGCAACCACTAGACTGCAGCGATCAGAAGATTCCCCAGTGTTATGTCCTCACGTGATCCTTGCACGTACTCTAACCTCACTCTAATGCATGCATCCACGTGCAGACCTGTGCCCCTATTTTGCTCCTACCAATAACAATATGACATAACCACAAGTGTCAAACGGCAGATCGTGAGCACTGCTGAGCAATTATTGGCAGAAACTGAATGAATGAAAGGAAGACACTCATTCAAAAGGAGCACAACTTAATTATGTGATGAGCCTCTCAGTTCAGACAGCGTGGTTATTGTCCACTGAGTTTGTGTTACACGCTTGGATAGAGTCACATTTTCAACCGCCATTTTTCATCTCCTCTTCATTCTACGTCTCCTCTCTCCATCTGTAGGATCCTGCTCTCCACCCCTCTGGCTGTGCTGACGTATTTCCTCATATGGTACGTTCCTCCGTTTGAGGATGGCAAGGTCATCTGGTACCTGGTCTTCTACTGCCTCTTCCAGAGCCTTCAAACTGTGAGTAATGGACACACACACACACACACACACACACACACCAGAACACACCTGATGAATGCCCACTTGTCCCATACATACAAACAGGGCTGTAGGCTGAAGAGTTTCATGCCAATTAAGACCAAATAAAATAAGCCAAGGTTTACACTGTTTCATGAAAAAAATTAACCAAGTTTTAGGTTTCCCTTTCAATTACACACCCACGTAGACTGAGCCTCAACTCAATAAATCTCTACTTCTACCAAACGTTAATTTGAGTGGTGTATGTGTTTTAATCTTTCTCATCCTCTCACTCTTTCTCTTTGCCAGTGTTTCCATGTGCCCTACTCTGCCCTCACCATGTTCATCAGCTCAGAACAGAAAGAGCGAGACTCGGCCACCGCCTACAGTGAGTGTCACACCTTTCCCTCGCGATACAGGAACTAACTCTAGCCCGTCGACTCGGACGAGGAAATGAAAATGTCAAATCTATTGTGTTCTAAACGACATCCTTGACAAACGAGAAGTCTAGTGCACTTGCTTCACCGGACTACTTCTCCCTTCTCTCCTCCAATCAGGGATGACGGTGGAGGTTCTGGGCACGTTGATCGGTACGGCCATCCAGGGGCAGATCGTGGGCATGGCCAACGCGCCCTGTATCCCTGCACCTGTTGACTTTATGGAGGGGCTCGGCAACGCCACCGCATCCCCGCTAACTGTTGGACTCAACTCCACCCAGCCCCCCATTTCCCTGGAGGACACGGTACACACACACACACACACTTTCATGACATTTCAGGATAAAGTTTAGTGCCTGTTGTATAAAGCTACTAACTAACTCGGTCATCTCTCCCCTTCGTTTCCTCCTTGTAGAAAGTGGCCTACATGATTTCCTCCGGTATCATCTGCATCATCTACGTTCTCTGCGCCATTGTTCTTTTCTTTGGTGTGACCGAGCACAAAGGTAAGGCGTTCATTCGTGTCCCCAGCCCTCCATTCACTCCATTCACAAACAGATTTATCAACCGAAGGATGACCCTGAAAGTCAGCTCCTTATGTAATGTCATGTTTCATGTTTTCTTTTTCTTTCTCCTCCGCTTCCAGATTCCCTTCAGCCCAGGTCAGAGCCCATGTCTTTCTTCCAGGGGATAAAGATGGTGATGGGACATGGACCCTATGCCAAACTGGTCATGGGCTTCCTCTTCACCTCATTGGCCTTCATGGTGAGTGTACACACACTCACACCATGGCCACAGTCTGTGTGTTTCTGTCAATCACAGACCGTAGCCTCACCTAGGCCTTTTAGTCCTCTCCTCAGACTAGCTAAACACCGTACTAACCCTCACCATAGCTTGCTGAGGCAGTTTGCCATCAGCTCTCTTCAGAGTGTGTGCACTGTATGTTTATTTTTGTGGTTTCTGGGTTAAGCCGCTCCTCGTGTCAAATGTTGGGAGTTGGGAGTCTCGCTGGTCTGTGCTCTTAGCCACAGTTTACTTGGCGCCTGCAAGGGTGTGTGTGTGGGTGTGTGTGGGTGTGTGTGGGTGTGTGTGTGTGTGTGTGTGTAATTTTACTGAGCGCGTTTGTGTGCTTCTTTCTGCAGCTCCTGGAGGGAAACTTTGCCCTGTTCTGCAGCTACACACTGGGCTTCAGAAATGACTTCCAGAACATTCTACTGGTCATCATGGTGAGTACATGCGCGTACACACACACGCACAGGTGCACTGTTCCCACAGCAATGACCACATCTCCCTCGGGCGTATGGGACCTTGACCAGCCCGTTTCTGTGGAAGAGTTAAGCCATTCGCTTCGGTGCACGGACAAAAGCTTTCCCTCCCAGGGCGAAGACATAAATTGTCTCCAGTTACAGTCTTTATCCAGTGAGACCCAGTGTCTCCTAGCTGCCCATTTCCATGATGTGTGTTGTCTCTGGTCAGTCTGAATGCCACCCTATTCCCACATGCAGCAAAGACTCAAGGAGCCATTGTGCTACTCAACTATGGGAAATCTCAATCCACGTCTGTGTCCTTTTTATAGAACCCTTTCTTGGCCTTTTTGTGTAAATGTGTAGGCAGAGAGACGGTCCTAATATAAAAGAGTCATTCAATCATAAACCCTCAGATGCTGACCGGTATTAAGTCCAATTAATGGGTAGGCGAACTGTACAGGGTGAGAAAGTCGTCGGGTTAGTAAGGTTGAAGAGATTACATGCTCTGATCCTTTACTTTATGGAGAGGATTACAGAGCCAACGGGGAGGGCTGTTTGAAGTTTGAAGTTTGAAGTTTCATTTACTTTTTTTTGAAGAACTCAACACTATGACCTTGAGCTTTCAGTAGAGGTCGGCCCTTACTAAAGGATCAGCACAAGGTGACCCTGACCGATGTGAAGACACCTTTTGGCTCAAATGAACGCCGATGGGTAAAGACAAGCAGCAGGCATTTTATTTACAGTACATTAGGTAACTCAATCGGGTTGCCACTTAGTGGGCGATGGGATCAGCCGAGGTCGGATGAAATGAAACATTGTCTGAGAGCGGCGGGGAGTTCATCAACTGGCAACCAACAACAGGAATGTTTCTGTTCTGTCCGATGGTGTGAGGGTGACGTTGGGAAGAGGAGTGGCCAGGAGTCGCCTTTTCTGGCACGTCTCACACTAGTTGTGCCAGACGTTAAAGTGTTTTACGATGCCTGTTTAAGAGATAAAGTTGTACTTGCTGATAAGGGCGTTAGGCTTCTGAGAAAAGGGTGATTTTGTTCTGGAGATGCAAATGCAAGCAGTTCAGATGCATATAGGCAGGAAAACGCCTCACACATGCAAAGACAAAGGACGTGGACACAAAGATGCACGGTTCCTCATAAGAGAATATACGTTACACTGTGTCTGTGTTTGTGTGCTTAGCGTTTTGTTTGCCATGTCTGTCCGAAAAGGTGGGGGGGAAATACTGCTGCACCAAAGGTCTGTTATGTTTACCTTTTCATTGGTCGAACTTGGAGGGGTCAAAGGGCGCCTCGCTCTGACGGAGGCCACCGCCCCCCAGTCTGTTTTGGTTTTGGGAAGAGCTGTAGCTGCTGCATTGTCCTCCAACTTCGCTGTTGTGATTGGCAGATGGGAGGGGTCAAACCTCCTACTGCATCGCCACATTTGGAAGTTAAGCCCAAACGGAGGCTAACGCCTTCGGAGAATGTGGCTAACGTTGTCGTTCCTCCACGTGACACAGAAGCTCATTCTTACTTCTTGTCATGTTAAACCTGCAAGAAAGGCCTTCGGAGGAAGTCACTGGGACTCGTGTGCTGTCGGTGTTTGTGTCAACATGCCGGCTGGCTAACCAGGTTATTCATTTTTTTTCCCCCCAGCTCTCCGCTACTCTGGCCATCCCCTTCTGGCAGTGGTTCCTGACTCGGTTTGGGAAAAAGATGGCGGTTTACATTGGCACCTCGGTAAGACCCACAGTCACGTCAATACACCACTGCTGAATATGTGAAGCCTCTAAGCTCGACATTGATGCAGCATTTAAGTTTGTTTTGTTTCTTTAATGGGATGAAGAGGGGTCATGTTGTATTGCAGGAATCCCAACAGCTTTATTGCCACCTAGAGACTAGGAAGTCTATCCACTGACCACTGATCCAGTGTTGGGGGGCTGACGTGTTTTTGTTCTTTTCCAGTCCGTGGTTCCCTTCATGATCCTGGTGGTGTGTATCAAGAGTAACCTGATTGTCACCTACGTTGTCTCCTTCGCCGCCGGGGTTGGCGTGGCTGCAGCCTTCCTGCTACCCTGGTGAGATGCTCACTGACTCGGGGCCCTCGCTCCCGTTCTTGAGTTTACATGGCGAGCTATTAGAACGATTCTGATTTGGCTAACCCTGCTCTGTCTCGGTCTCGGTCTCTGTCTGTCCTTCAGGTCTATGCTGCCTGATGTGGTCGATGACTTCAAGGTGCACAACCCCGACTCCACCGGCCACGAGGCCATTTTCTATTCCTTCTACGTCTTCTTCACCAAGTTCGCCTCTGGAGTCTCCCTGGGCATCTCCACTCTCAGTTTAGAGTGAGTACACACACACACACACACACAACGTGGTGGTAGGTCTTGCAGTTAGCTAGTCTGACACATTCACACACAATACCAAAGGCAGGAACAAGAGGCTAAGCTCTCATATCCCACATCAAAGTAAAGGATTTCTTTGTGCTGTTATTTGAGTTAGTACAGTAAGATGTGTGTGTGTGTGTGGCATGCATGTATCACATGATTGGCTTTACTGTAAAAGGTCTTTGATCAGTCATGCGGTGAGAAATTCTGCCTTAAAGCAAGATCTCTGTTTTTTGATTCATCGCTAATCCTCTCAGACTTGTGGATTGTCATGTCTGCATCACTCTCAGTCTGTTCAGGTTAATAATTCTGTTTCTTCCTCTCTCTAGTTTTGCGGGCTACATCACTCGAGGCTGCTCCCAACCAGCAGCGGTGGATTTAACCCTGAAGGTGCTGGTCTCCGCCGCACCCATAGCTCTCATCCTGGTCGGCCTGGTCATATTCCACTCTTATCCAATCGACGAGGAGAGGAGGCAGGGCAACCGCAAACTGCTACAAGAACAGCGGTAAGAAAACCTGCCGGTCAACTTGCTGTCTTGCGTGCGTTTGCTAGCCTGTGAGGCGGTACTAAACAAACTTTTGTTTCCTTGTAGGGAAAATGAGGCGGACTCCGAAACGGACTCAACCGAGATGGCCAACATGATCTAGGACATTTTAGAAACACGCGGACCAATCGGTTGATTGACCGCCGTTTGCACTGGGTGGGACCAACAGACCTGAACCTGTCGGATTACACAGATACTGCCTTGTCCATTCACACTGCTGCTCCTTCGTGTCTTCAGAACTAGATGTCAATGTCATGGTATCAGCCACGCCAAGGCCTTTCTGATACCTGACTACCCTGCCCTCTTCATTGTGACAGACTTTCCCTTTGTCAACAGCCTTAACTCTTTGTATAGTGAACGAGTGTTGCAGAAAAGTATTTTTAGTTTTTTTTTTTTTAGAAAGATTGGTTTTGTTTTGTTGCACAAAACCTTGAAATGTGATGGCTGCAGTGGACCTGTTTTGTTGATGTTGCCATTATTGGTAGTATTTGCTAGAACTGTATATACCATAATGGGTAAAAGTCATTACCTTGAGCGCTGCACTAACTTTGTACTCCATGAGATGTAAACATCATGAGAAACTTGAATAAGCATTGATAACACCTTAATTTCAGGGCTGTTTGTGATTCTACAAATTAAAAAATAATAATTTAACTATAGAGATTATTTATACGATAACCTTTTTGAAGTCTATTGAATTATTTCTACCAAGTTTCTACTGACCTAAGTTTTTGTATTGTTTTGTAATCGTATCAAGTAAGTTGACTTGGGTCCTATCTGGAACACGTTCAAATGTTAGTTCTCTTTTGTAAGATTGTTGTTGTTTTTTTGTTTTGTTTTACAATTTCTGCTCACTTTCAGTTTACTGAAACGGCCTGGTCATTTCCACGCCACTGGCTTTGCTCAGAAGGCAAAATATCAATCTGTGATGTTAAAAGCAGAGGCTGTGCTCTGAAAGACATGTTTTAGTTCCCCACCATTGTATTGAAACCACTAAAATAGGACAGCAGTTAATAACTGCAGTTCTCATCCAGCAATTACATTATTTGTATGACTTTATTTATAGCACAGCTACTGAAGACCATAGAGAGGGATTCGTTCTCTAAAAGCCATTCATTTACTTCATGTTGAGCACAAGCATGCCTACAACCGGTACTAATCTATTGACATTATTTAAGTATTTATAAGTTTTGATTTTAGTGTTTTTTGAGTTCATGTTTGCTGGAAAGTCATCTGTCAGTATTTAAATCTGATTAGGGCCTTTATGGTTGTTGTTCAAGCTGAATGAGTTCTGAATGAAGTGTATTTCAAAAGACAAACATGGGGAAGTAAGATGTGTGGTAATGGTTAGGAGCCCTGAGATGGAGAGCCAATTTTTAAAAATTCACAAGGCTTTTAATGCATGTTGCTACCGCCATGGCTAATGCTACCGTTTTTGCTCCATATGCATTAAAAAAAGGGAAGCACATATAATGATGAAAAAATATTGGAGGATGGGGAAGTGAATTTCCTGTTGTCTCCATTGTGTTTTTTTGTTTTTGTTCGTTGATTTTTGATTTTGGTGTTTGTAAATTAATGTATAGTTTAAAAAGAAAGACCGGAAGCTTTCATCTTCTCAATCCATGAAATGGAAAAGAAAAGGATTGACATGAGTGTTTTATATCTGTTGATATGGAATATGTTTATATACAGTTTCATATGTTATACATACTGTTACATCTTCAACATATGTTGATTCTGACAACTGGGTTACCGGGGTGAAATGTTTCCTTACATCCCTAGGAGATGAGACATGCCAACACAGTGACATTTCCACCCACTAACCCTAATAAGAAATGTGCCATTTTAATTTAATTTTTTTGGATATAAATCTTTTGGAGAACTTCCCTCATGATTCCTGAGGCTGTAGCCAAATGTGAGCTTTAATATGGGAAAGCACACAAGCCTTGTGTACATGCCTCCTGTGTATATTGTAAACTTGTAAATATCTATTTGTGGAAGCAAGTAAAATGAATTATTGTACATTGATGTGCTGTAGTTATTTAAGAAAAGATGTTTTGAGAATAAATGGAAAAAGGATGTTAATAAATACTAATTGATAAGTGTATTGAGTGGGTTGTCAGCATTTATTATTTGAAAATATCTCAAAATGTAACGCAAACTCATGCCAATTTGAGCAAGCCCATTAAAGTGATGAAGCAATTTTTAAAAACTTAAAATATACATGGGGGTAAAACACCCACTATAGAAAATAAATGAATAATGGAGTCTAATATATATTTAATAGCCTCTTCATTAATCTTTTACCCCCTAAACAACACTGAAACATAAACATTGTGAGCTGCCCCTTAGAAAAGCAGCATTTAACTTGGTTGGTAAGGTTGACTCCATTCAGGTATCATTAGTCCAATATCGCCATCTAGTGTCCGCAGAGCACTATGCTGAATCGGAGAGAATCCAGGTCAAGCGAGCGGTGTCGCTCCTTCCTACATCCGTCTTCACTCAAACCCGCTTAAATCCCAGAAGGCAGGTTCTCAAACACGTTTCTGTCAGCCCCCCCCTTTGATTATGTAAATGTTTTGAAGCCCCCCCTGTTGTAAACCAATCCCCTCTCATGAATGACAATCCATCCAATTAAAAGAAAAATGTGTTTCTCATGTAAATGAATGAAAAAAGCTGATGCATGTTTCATGCAGTTTCCCCAAACTTCAAACTTGAACTTCAGGTGCTCGTCAGCAACAGTTTTCCCTTTTTCACAACTACGCAACAATTATTCCTGGCGTGCTAGCATTTTGTGAAGTCACAAAATTTTATGATTGTGCAGTTGTCTGACAACAGAAACAGAAAGATTGTTATGTTATACATTTCACTGAAAGTCAAAATAAGTATAACTGACTTATAAGACAATTGTGAGAACCCCTGCCTGTACCCTTGCTATATAATATAATAGAATGTAATATATTGTAATATAATATATAATATAATATATGATATGATATATGATATATGACATGACAAAACATTATATATACACAATATAATATAATGGAATGTAAAAATAATGATCAATGATCAATGACCAATCAGAGAGTCCGCTGATACCGTCTACGGCAGGGGTTTTCAAAGTGTGAGGCGCGCCTCCCCTCGGGGGCGCCAAAGAGTTTCAGGGGAGGCTCGAAAAAAAAAAAAGCAGGGAAATATTTTGTTTAAAATAAAATGATTTATGCTTTCTGGAAAAGAATAAAATCGAATTTAACAATTATTCGATTTTAATAATCCTGACAGCGGACGTGTCAAATTATTTTGAAACGAAACATCTGATTAAAAGCAAGTACCAGTCGAGGCTGCAGGTGGAGGGCGACCTGTCAGGGATAGTAGTTTGTGTAGGACCCAGAAATGCAGACCAGGACGACGGAGTAGAAAATAGCGGTTTTTAGTAGTGAAGCTGGTGAAGGGAAGGTGGGGGGTGCAGAGGCTGGGCTGGATGGAGCTGGGGCAAGCAGGTGAGGCTGGAGCGAGGGAAGCAGGCAGGAGCTGGGGCAAGCAGGTGAGGCAGGAGCGAGGGAAGCAGGCAGGCTGGTGGGTGGGTGCGTTACGGCGAGGAGACACAAGGAATAAGGCGTACAGGGGATCACGGTAGTTGGCGGAACAATCTGGCGACGAGCGGTTGAAGAGCCGGGCTATAAATGCTGCTGGGCTGTTGGCTTGATAGGCGGCAGGTGTGGAGGAGAGGCAGGGCCGGGAGAGGAAGCCACACCCACGCCACACACACACACACACACACACACACACACACACACACAGACAGACATAGAGACAGACAGGGGAGGTAAAAACATAGGGAAACCCCGGGATCGGGGCTGGAGCCGTGACACGACCTGCGCTTGTTCCTGTCATCAGTACAGCCCCGCATCCACCGTCTGTGTGCAGCCAAGACGCAGACTCACTTATTAAGGTAGAGAAGGCTATGTAGGCCGTCCATGGTAGGGTTAAAAAGAGTGAACAATGTGTATTTTTTCCAGAGCGCGTTCTAAACTTTACTTAACAGGTCAGCCCTTACGCATGGTGTCGGGAAGCAGCATTGCGCACCACTAACCCTAACCCCAACCCTGCTCCTGGAGGGCCCTCGGGCTCTCCTCCTGCTCCACCTCCCTCCTCCTCTTTTCCTGACCCTTATAGAGGGATGGATGGAGGGGACAAAGGTCAGAGGTCAAAACGAGTACAGTCAGAGGCCAGCTGAGGTGTGTACTAGCTAGGTGGACGTGACTCTACCTCAGCCCTGAGGGAGGACCTGCTCTCCTTGGTCCCCTCTAGGGCCACCTCCCAGGATGTCCTCAGGAGTGGAAGGACAGGAGGGCAGGGCCTCACTCTCCTGACAGGAAGACCAGGGACCAATCACAACCAGCTCTACTGCATTTTATCAACACATTTTATACTTTATTACATTTTGACAGGGTCCTCTGGGTTTTACAGCAAAAGAGAGGTCAAGATAAACTGTAGTAAAAGGATAAATATATAGAAAATAACATTTTTCACATGTATATGTTACGGTAAATGTGGGAAACTGGTAAATGTGTACATTTATGATACTGTAAGCCTACTGTGACTAGCGTCTTCCGGGATGTGCACACTTACCAGATTTACCTTGGGAAATGTGTACATTTACCATTTTATCACATTTACTATAACATATACATTCATTAGGTACAAAAATGTTGAGTTAGATAATTGTAAAATAAAACTTTTAAATATATACAAAGAGAATTAACAACATGGACAGTTAGAAAGTAGACAGTTTCAAATGTGTTAAATTATCACACTTCCCCTCTAAGATACACGGGCATTCATTTAAAAAAAAAAATTGACTTCAGCGCTTTTAAATGGCACAAAAATGCAGAAAATACACTTAAATGAGCAAAGGTACACAATTACATAAGATAGAGGCATGAAATTAACTTCATCCTGTCATCCTGTAAGATGCACTGGCCCTCATCTTTCAATCTTTTACTTTTTAATGACTGTTAAATGCTAAATGACTGTAATGTAATGGGGACAAAGTGGAGATTGATGCATTTTGCTGTTGAAATTGTAACATTTTTCTCCCAGAGGAGGATGACACTGGGCCCTCCTACTATGGTTCTCTAACTGCCTCTGAGCTGAGCCCCGGATGTTCTGAAATCTTGGAAACAACTACATGGCCATATAAAAGAAAATGTCTCATGACTACTAAAGTGACACACACACAAAAGAGAAAGTTTTAGACAGAAATATAACCGATAATTATAACACATGACATATTGTTCAGATAATATTCAACTCTACTCCTGTTTCCTCAAATCCCCCCAGATCACTGTCATACCGCCATACTTATTTTTTCATTAACAAATATAACCTATGAATCAGATAGTAATAGTTTAACCAATCAGAACTATTGCCATAGCTAATATAGATCAAGTAGTGAATTACATCGTACCTTAGCTGCCTAACCTTTAGTCATATGTGTTAATGCAACTTTTACATTGTAGGTGCTTTGGCGTTACTTTAAAAAAAAGAGGAAAACCGGACACAAAACGATGTAATAACATTTATATCAGTGACAACAGGATAAAAGCTCAATGCGAGCTTTGAGCTCCGGTCTAGAGAGTTCCATACCTGACCTGAAGCTGTGTTTTGTCTCCAGCTAAGGTATACAGTGGAGACTCAGCCACCAGACTTTACTCAACTCTGGAGCCAAAATAAGATGTTTTTTCCACCCACCATCTCTGGAGACTCAAGGTACCACCATTCCACTGCTATGACTGTTGCTGTCTCTCTCTGTCCATCCATCGATCTAGTTTACTGTATTGAGGATAGAATTGCTCACTACAACACTGTCTATTCAGACACCAGTATTGGAATGAGACGAAGATTCAGTCTGCAGAGACCAGACGGTGCAGGTTCAACTCCCTGGATGACATTAAGCAAGCATGTGGTCTCTCGTCATCATTTAACTTCTAGGAATTGAACATGAGGTTATTTCTCAAGGATATCTTTCACTCAAGGATCTCCAGGAGGTTTCATTCACTAGCTCCATTGCCATGATCCAGGAAGGTGATTTGAGATGCACCTGACCTCTGTTGTTTATTCAACTTCCAGGTCAACCTACCCTGTCATGCCAGGGCAGCAGGTAACATTGCTGAGTTTAATGACCGGTGGAAGTTTGTAGATGTGCTGAAGCAGATGTTGCAGCTGGACGCCAGCACACAAATAACACCCAGTCAGGTTCTGGAGCGTTTATCAGCATGGGCCACCTAGTGGACATCTTCCACCACAGCTCCCAGTAAGCCTGTCCTAAGATGCTGTGTGCTTATGTGGGTGGATGAAGTTGGCTGATTCACTCATTCATTGTCTTCCAGTGTCAAGTCCTGTTTTAAGATGATGTCAGAAGCAGATTCTGACAGATCCAGATCCAGGTCAGGTCAAGGATGAAAAGGAAGAGGATTGAGGTTGCAGCCGAGGAGAGTTGCAACAGGTAGGTGTTGTATTGTATCATCTATCTTGGTTGACTATTAAGATTCAAGAGGTTAAAACAACCTTCGATCTCTGCAGGAGCTCAGACAAGATGACCCAGGAAAATAATAAGAGGAGGGGCATGTTTGGATGTGGTGAGGGGAGACACAGGTAGGCTCACCTACAGTTCTCTTTCAGTTAGTTCAGATTTTGAGAATTTGAAAGTTGTACATTTTTTGTCAAAAATTCTTATATCCAATTCATACAGAATGTATTTGAAATGACAGCTCTATTATTTTAACATGAACTGCACTTTCGATTTACGTTTTGATTGGTTGTTAAATGAAAGAAAGAGCTTAACAGCTGCTTCTCACAATGGCAGAGACACAACCAGGACCGAAGCCAAGAGGGCCAGGGTCAGTCCCAATACTGGGGGCAATAGAGCCAGAGCCAGGGCCGAGACTGGGACCCACAGGGCCACGTCCCGGGCCAAAGCCAGCGAATATAGAGAATATACACATGCAGAACTTCTCGCCCAGTCGGAGTGATGGGATGGCTTTCTGCTCTCTGACCCACTCCGTCTTCCCCACTGAGTTTGACTACAACTCGCCCCACCAACCGCAAACACAACTTTGAGCTGGCCTTTGGGGCTGCAGAGTAAGTGGCAGCAGTAATGCTTTCATTATAATGACACATTTGTAGATATTGGCCTTTTATTAAAAATCAGATATGGAAAAAAAAGAAATGGATTAATATTAAAATATTACCAGAGAAGTGGACTCAACCAACTTCTTCAACTCTCTCATATATGTACAGTACATACTCACACACACAATAACACACTAACACACATACAGCAACACTATTGGAATCACTGGTCCTGGTCCGTGCCATGTACAGTCTTGAAGCCTCTGAAGCAGGGATTTGTGAGCCCTTTGCTGCAGAGTATCTTCATGTAATGTGGAGTCTGATTCAGGCCTATATCTGAATGGCAGCCCTCCCTAGAGTAGTCTGGCCTATCCCTCTCTCTTCCCATGCTTTCATATCTCCGGTGAGATGTGAAATGTGTTTTCATTTGTGGATCACAAAACATTTCTTTGTAGACCACGTGACATTTACATTTATTTGTAGATTTTTGTCCAATCATATTCCACTCTTATCCGATCGACGAGGAGAGGAGGCAGGGCAACCGCAAATTGCTACAAGAACAGCGGTAAGAAAACCTGCCGGTCAACTTGCTGCCTTGCGTGCGTTTGCTAGCCTGTGAGGCGGTACTAAACAAACTTTTGTTTCCTTGTAGGGAAAATGAGGCGGACTCCGAAAGGACTCAACCGAGATGGCCAACATGATCTAGGACATTTTAGAAACACGCGGACCAATCGGTTGATTGACCGCCGTTTGCACTGGGTGGGACCAACAGACCTGAACCTGTCGGATTACACAGATACTGCCTTGTCCATTCACACTGCTGCTCCTTCGTGTCTTCAGAACTAGATGTCAATGTCATGGTATCAGCCACGCCAAGGCCTTTCTGATACCTGACTACCCTGCCCTCTTCATTGTGACAGACTTTCCCTTTGTCAACAGCCTTAACTCTTTGTATAGTGAACGAGTGTTGCAGAAAAGTATTTTTTTAATTTTTTTTTTAGAAAGATTGGTTTTGTTTTGTTGCACAAAACCTTGAAATGTGATGGCTGCAGTGGACCTGTTTTGTTGATGTTGCCATTATTGGTAGTATTTGCTAGAACTGTATATACCATAATGGGTAAAAGTCATTACCTTGAGCGCTGCACTAACTTTGTACTCCATGAGATGTAAACATCATGAGAAACTTGAATAAGCATTGATAACACCTTAATTTCAGGGCTGTTTGTGATTCTACAAATTAAAAAATAATAATTTAACTATAGAGATTATTTATACGATAACCTTTTTGAAGTCTATTGAATTATTTCTACCAAGTTTCTACTGACCTAAGTTTTTGTATTTTTTTGTAATCGTATCAAGTAAGTTGACTTGGGTCCCATCTGGAACACGTTCAAATGTTAGTTCTCTTTTGTAAGATTGTTGTTGTTTTTTTGTTTTGTTTTACAATTTCTGCTCACTTTCAGTTTACTGAAACGGCCTGGTCATTTCCACGCCACTGGCTTTGCTCAGAAGGCAAAATATCAATCTGTGATGTTAAAAGCAGAGGCTGTGCTCTGAAAGACATGTTTTAGTTCCCCATCACTGTATTGAAACCACTAAAATAGGACAGCAGTTAATAACTGCAGTTCTCATCCAGCAATTACATTATTTGTATGACTTTATTTATAGCACAGCTACTGAAGACCATAGAGAGGGATTCGTTCTCTAAAAGCCATTCATTTACTTCATGTTGAGTACAAGCATGCCTACAACCGGTACTAATCTATTGACATTATTTAAGTATTTATAAGTTTTGATTTTAGTGTTTTTTGAGTTCATGTTTGCTGGAAAGTCATCTGTCAGTATTTAAATCTGATTAGGGCCTTTATGGTTGTTGTTCAAGCTGAATGAGTTCTGAATGAAGTGTATTTCAAAAGACAAACATGGGGAAGTAAAGAAGTGTGTGGTAATGGTTAGGAGCCCTGAGATGGAGAGCCAGTTTTTACAAATTCACAAGGCTTTTAATGCATGTTGCTACCGCCATGGCTAATGCTACCGTTTTTGCTCCATATGCATTAAAAAAAGGGAAGCACATATAATGATGAAAAAATATTGGAGGATGGGGAAGTGAATTTCCTGTTGTCTCCATTGTGTGTTTTTGATTTTGGTGTTTGTAAATTAATGTATAGTTTAAAAAGAAAGACCGGAAGCTTTCATAGTCTCAATCCATGAAATGGAAAAGAAAAGGATTGACATGAGTGTTTTACATCTGTTGATATGGAATATGTTTATATACAGTTTCATATGTTATACATACTGTTACATCTTCAACATATGTTGATTCTGACAACTGGGTTACCGGGGTGAAATGTTTCCTTACATCCCTAGGAGATGAGACATGCCAACACAGTGACATTTCCACCCACTAACCCTAATAAGAAATGTGCCATTTTAATTTAATTTTTATAATCTTTTGGAGAACTTCCCTCATGATTCCTGAGGCTGTAGCCAAATGTGAGCTTTAATATGGGAAAGCACACAAGCCTTGTGTACATGCCTCCTGTGTATATTGTAAACTTGTAAATATCTATTTGTGGAAGCAAATGATGAAAATGAATTATTGTACATTGATGTGCTGTAGTTATTTAAGAAAAGATGTTTTGAGAATAAATGGAAAAAGGATGTTAATAAATACTTATTGATAAGTGTATTGAGTGGGTTGTCAGCATTTATTATTTGAAAATATCTCAAAATGTAACGCAAACTCATGCCAATTTGAGCAAGCCCGTTAAAATGATGAATGGGGGTACATGGGGGTAAAACACCGGCTACAGAAAATAAATGAATATTGGAGTCTAATATATATTTAATAGCCTCTTCATTAATCTTTTACCCCCTAAACAACACTGAAACATAAATATAAACATGAGCTGCCCCTTAGAAAAGCAGCATTTAACTTGGTTGATAAGGTTGACTCCATTCAGGTATCATTAGTCCAATATCGCCATCTAGTGTCCGCAGAGCACTATGCTGAATCAGAGAGAATCCAGGTCAAGCGAGCGGTGTCGCTCCTTCCTACATCCGTCTTCACTCAAACCCGCTTAAATCCCATAAGGTAGGTCCTCAAACACGTTTCTGTCAGCCCCCCCCCTTGATTATGGAAATGTATTGAAGCCCCCCCCCTGTTGTAAACCAATCCCCTCTCATGAATGACAATCCATCCAATTAAAAGAAAAATGTGTTTCTCATGTAAATGCATGAAAAAAGCTGATGCATGTTTCATGCAGTTTCCCCAAACTTTCAAACTTCAACTTCAACTTCAGGTGCTCGTCAGCAACAGTTTTCTCTTTTTCACAACTATGCAACAATTATTCCTGGCGTGCTAGCATTTTGTGAAGTCACAAAGTTTTATGATTGTGCAGTTGTCTGACAACAGAAACAGAAAGATTATGTTATGTTATACATTTTCAAACAATCCCAAAGTCACCCATAGGTTCATTGTGGTGCATTCTCTCGGTTAAATTTCCGATATTTAACCTTTCATAAAATCATAATTTGCCATAAGTTCTTTACGGTTCCACTGTATTCCTACTCAGGACATCCATATCTATACTCACATGAAATATGAAACATTTTTACTGTACCATTTGAGAGAAATATCAACTTAAAGTCACCCATAGGTTCATTGTGGTGCATTCTCCTGGTTAAATTTCCAATATTTAACCTTTCATAAAATCATAATTTGCCATACGTTCTTTACAGTTCCACTGTATTCCTACTAAGGACATCCACATCTATACTCACATGAAATATGAAACATTTTCTACTGTACCATTTGAGAGAAATATCAACTTAAAGTCACCCATAGGTTAATTGTGGTGCATTCTCTCGGTTAGATTTCCGATACTTAACCTTTAATAAAATCATAATTTGCCATCAGTTCTTTACAGTTCCACTGTATTCCTACTCAGGACATCCATAACTATACTCGCATGAAATATGAAACATTTTTACTGTACCATTTGTGAGACATATCAACTTAAATTCACCCATAGGCTCATTGTGGTGCATTCTCTCTTCCAATCTTTCTTGTAACATACATCATCTTGTGATGCACCTGGACACATCATCAGTGATGTTTCCTGGGGTCATTGGGTGTTTCGGGTCTTTCAACAATCAGACACCCTCACCCAGGCGATCCAGGTAGCACTACCCCACCCACAGGCTTTCCTCTCCTGATCCACAGTCACCTTGAAGCAACTTCTGCTGCCTCGGTGGCCAACTTGATGGCCCTTCGCCTACTGGCCCCTGTGATGCCCAGCATGTTGTAGGCCCTGCAGAGGAACTGGCCTGCAAACCCTCTGCATCCCACCTCAATGGGCTCACACCTCGCACGCCACCCGTTGCGTTGACATTCCTCCACTAGCTCAGAGTACTTTGCCCTCTTCCTCTCGTTGGCCTCCTCAATGCGGTCCTCCCAGGGAATGGTGAGTTCCAAGAGAATGACCTGCTTGGAGGCTTCCGAGATCAGCACCATGTCTGGCCTTAGCGTTGTTGTGGCAAAAGTTTCTGGGAACTTCAGTTGTTTCCCCAGGTCAACTTTCAGCTCCCAGTCTTGTGCTGTTGCTACTAGGCCAGAGGAGGTGGTCCTGGCAGCTGATGTGAGCTTCTCCCCAGCCCTGACGAAAGTGATGGTCTTCTTCACTGGGTGGAGGCTCTTGCAGTGGCTAGTCCCACTGCAGATGGTGTCTGCTATGGCCTTGAGGACTTGGTCATGGCACCAGCGGTAGCGCCCCTCGCCCAGGGCTTTCGAACAGCAGCTGAGGATGTGCTCCAGGGTCCCTCTCTTCGGGCACAGAGGGCAAGCTGGTGACTCCACCTTCCCCCAGCAGAACAAATTGGATGAGCTTGGTAAAACATCATAGGATTAAGAATTTTATTCGATGGGGCTCGGCTTTCCAAAGCCGACTTTGCGCTCCACCGCTTGCTCCCATCTTGTCCAGGCTCCCTGCTGTCGCATTCCAACCATCCTGCTGGCTCGCTCCTCCTTGACTGACGCTCGCACCTTATCCTGGATCATCGACCTCTTGTCCCTCCACTTCTGTCCTGTCCTGACCTCAATACCAGCCTGAGAGACTTTTGGGTCGCAGGACTCTCGGTATTGCAGCACCTCCCTAGTACGGGACACCATGAATTCTTCATTCAGGCTGCTGATAGGGAGCTTCAACTTGTTGTTCTGCCCGTACAGGGCGATGCTGCTCAGACTCCGAGGTAGTCCCAGCCACTTCCTTAGGAACCTGCTGACCCTCCTCTCAAAGCCCTCGACTGTGGAGATCGGGACCTCATAGACCAAGAGGGGCCAGAGAATCCGTGGGAGGATGCCATGTTGGTATTTCCAGGCCTTAAACTTGCCAGGTAGGCCTGAAGCTCTTGGTTGGTCGCTCGGATGGATGCTGTGTCAACCACCCCAAGTTCTCCCATACAACTACCCTTCTCAGTTCTCTACACTGGCTCCCTGTAGCAGCTCACATACAGTTCAAGACCCTGGTGCTAGCCTATAGGGCAGTGAAAGGAACAGCTCCTTCTTACCTCCAGGCTATGGTCAAGCCTTGGTTGCCCCGTTGCTCAGAGGCCCCTGCGGCCGATCTACACGGTCACAGCTTTTCTCTGTTCTGGCCCCGCAGTGGTGGAATGAACTCCCCACTGATGTCAGGACAGCTGAGTCGCTGCCCATCTTTCGCCGCAGGCTGAAAACCCACCTCTTCAAGAAACACTACCCTGACCCTTCCTCTAAGCACTTGCCTATTTGTCTTCACTTATTTACCTGAGCTCTTGTTTATTAGCTCTTGTTTATTTGATTTACTTATTTGTCTCATTTGTTTAAGTAAAAAGTAGGTACCTAACTTATTGCACTTTTACCTTAGCACTAGTTATGCTCTTATTTGCTTGTTTAGGAAGGAAATGCACTCATGATTTCTAGGTGACTAGTAGTTCTCTTGCCTACCTATGTTGAATGCACTTATTGTAAGTCACTTTGGATAAAAGCGTCTGCTAAATGACTGTAATGTAATGTAATGTAATGTGTCTGTCAGGCTGCAGTCAAACACCTTCCCCAGGCTCTTCACTGGTTTCTCAGTGATGGATGTATCTGGGTGCTGCCAAGTGTGAAGCGGAACTTGTTGAAGCTTCACCGGCTTGAAGCTCATGCGAGCCCAGGTGATCAGCTCCTCAAGGCTTTTCAGGATCCACCTGCTCCCTGGGACAGATGTTGTTGTCACAGTCAAGTCATCTATAAAGGCCCTAATGGGCGGCTGCCGGACACCAGACTTGGTGAGGGGCCCTCTGCACTGAACCTCAGCAGACTTCACCAGCATGTTCATGGCGAGCGCGAAAAGGATCACTGAAATGGTACATCCAGTAATGATTCCCTTCTCGAGCTTGTGCCACTTTGAGGTTGTAGACACCCCGTACCTTCGGGATCCCTCCTTTCTGGGCCGAGGTATCAATGTAGGAGTACCTCAGGAGGTAGTCTGTCAGGCGCCTGGCAACAATGCTGAAGAATATCTTTCCCTCAACACTGAGCAGCGAGATGGTTCTTAACTGATCGATGTTCTTCGACTCTTCCTCCTTTGGAATCCACACCCCTTCTGCATACCTGCACTGTTGAGCTACCTTGCCCCTCCTCCAGATCACCTTCAGGATCCTCCAGAGCCTGTGGAGTAACCTTGGGCAGTTCTTGTATACCTTGTAAGGTACTCCACTCGGTCCTGGGGCTGAGCTTGCTCTTGCCATCTTGACCACCTCCTGGACCTCCTTCCAGCTGGGCTCCTTCCCGTCGAAGTCCAGAGTTGGTGCAGGTGGATTAATCAAGGACTTACAGTGGCCCAGATCTTGCTCCCTGGATTCATCACTGAAGGTGTCTCTGAGGTGGCAGTCGATCTCAGCTTTGGAGCAGGTAAGCTGGCCGCTGCGCTTCTGCCCTAGCAGCTGTTTTGTAAACCCAAATGGGTTCGCTAGAAAGGCAGTTCGCTTCCTGGCCCTCTCCTTCCTCCGCCTCCTATGCCACTCGGCCCTCCTAAAGGTTGTGAGCTTCTTGCAGAGGATGTTGCTTCCAAGATGGAATCGTCGTCTTCATCGAACGGGAGCCACTCCTTCTCCTTGTTAGCTCGGGGCCACTTAACCCAACGATGTTCTGTTGCTCTGCGTGGGTCTGGGGCTTGTGTCACCTGGAGGTTCCGGGCACTGTGAGGTGACTCCGGGCCTGGCTCCTCCTGCGTCTCACCAGGGGTACGTCCTTGAGCGCTGTGACACTTGCACCGTCTGCACGCATTTCATCTTGGCCAGGTGGATCTTCAGGCCACGTGGGTTCTTACACACCTTGCCACAAACGCATTCCGAACTTGTCATCGTATTTCCATTGCCATGTGTCGGTATCCTTTGGTCCGTCCGAATGGGATGCTCATCCCCCCCCCCCCCCCTCTCGGGCATCCCTGGGGGTATTTTTCCGTAGGTTGATCTGTAGCTTGCTGTGGGTTCTTCCTCTCAGAAGATGCAGGTCGGACTGCTAACCCTCACTGCCCCGTTACCGTCTCTCCGGGCTGTCCGCTGTCTCTCTAGCTGTCACCACTCTGTACTTGGTCGTCAACCAGTCTGTTCCTGGTAGTCACTGGTACAAATGTGGGATTTTAACTTTGAAATTCTCTAAATTGATACAGTAAGAAAGGAAGCCATTTCAATGTACAAATGTGGGACTTTCACTTTGAAATTCTCCTAAACGATACAGTAAAAGTTTATTATTTCCTGTGAGTATAGATGTGGATGTCCTTAGTAGGAATACATTGGAACTGTTAAGAACGTATTGCAAATTATGATTGTATTAGTTTAAAGATTAGAAATATTACCGAGAATGCACCACAATGAGCCTATGGGTGACTTTAAATCGATACTTCTCTCAAATAGTACAGTAAAAAAGTTTCATATTTCATATCGGTATAGATGTGGATGTCCTGAGTAGGAATACAGTGGAACTGTAAAGAACTTATGGCAAATTATGATTTTATTAAAGGTTAAATATTGGAAATTTAACCGGGAGAATGCACCACAATGAGCCTATGGGTGACTTTAAGTCGATATTTCTCTCAAATGGTACAGTACAAATGTTTCATATTTCATGTGAGTATAGATGTGGATGTCCTTAGTGGGAATACAGTGGAACTGTAAAGAACCTATGGCGAATTATGATATTAAAGGTTAAAGATTGGACATTTAACCGAGAGAATGCACCACAATGAGCCTATGGGTGACTTTAAGTCGATATTTCTCTCAAATGGTACAGTAAAAACGTTTAATATTTCATGGGAGTATCGATATGTATGTCCTGAGTAGGACTACAGTTGAACTGTAAAGAACTTATGGCAAATTATGATTTTATGAAAGGTTAAATATTGGAAATTTAACCGGGAGAATGCACCACAATTAACCTATAGGTGACTTTAAGTTGATATTTCTCTCAAATGGTAGAGTAAAAAAGGTTCATATTTCATATAGGTATAGACGTGGATGTCCTGAGTAGGAATACAGTGGAACTGTAAAGAACATATGGCAAATTATGATTTTATTAAAGGTTAAAAAGTGGACATTTAACCGAGAGAATGCACCACAATGTGTCAGACTTGGCACAAAAGCATGGACCCAAATGCACGACTCGAGACGGGGAGATAAAGTACAAGTCCGTTTATTCCAGCTAGGTTCGGTACACAGAAAGGCAGTCCGGATAAGGCAAAGGTAGCAGACAAGGGGCAGGCAAAAATCCAGGTCGAAGAAACAGGCAACGTCAAAAAACCAAAACTCACGAGGGAATGCAGGAAACAACGGAAGGCTGGTAAGTTTGTCACAGGGAACAAAGACGAACTGGCAAATGAACAGGGGAACACACAGACTAAATACTGACAGGGAGGGGAGACAATGAGGCACAGGTGCAACACATTAGGGCGGGGCAGGTAATCACACAGGCGGGGAGCCTCGGGGAGGAAAGGAAGTAAAGTGACCTGAAACGAGACGACAAGTGAGTAACAAAATAAAACGGAAACAAGACAAAACACAAGAGGAAAACCAAAAGGGAGTTAACGGGTCCGAGCAGGCGTGACAGTACCCCCCCCTCTAGGGCCGGCACCTGACGGCCCAGGCTGCGAGGGATGAAGGCGATGGAAATCCCGAATGAGATCAGGATCCAGAATATTACTGGCAGAAACCCAGGAACGTTCCTCTGGACCGTAACCCTCCCAATCGACCAGATATTGGAAGCCACGGCCCCGACGGCGAACCGCCAGAAGCCGACGGACCGTGTAGACAGGACCCCCGTCAACGACACGGGGGGGAGGTGGGGGCCTGGAGGCGGGAACCAGCGGACTCTCTCGGGCGGGCTTGGCTCACATGGAAGGCGGGGTGGACTCTCATGGCTTTAGGCAGTTTCAGTTGCACAGTCACTGGGTTAATGATTTTGGACACAGGGAAAGGACCAACGAACCTGGGTGCGAGCTTCCTGGACTCCACTTTGAGGGGAAGATTTCTGGTGGACAGCCACACCTTCTGCCCACTCTGGTAACTAGGAGCCGGGATGCGACGACTGTCCGCCGCAGCCTTATATCTTTCGGAGTTGCGCAGCAACGTGCGTCGGGCTCGATCCCAGGAACGTCGACAGCGACGAACCAAAGCCAGTGCGGATGGCACACTGACCTCGCTCTCCAACGAGGGAAACAATGGTGGCTGGTAACCATAAACACAATGAAAAGGAAACAGTCCAGTGGAGGAACAGGGCAATGAATTGTGTGCATACTCGACCCAGGTAAGTTGTTTGCTCCAGGTGGTGGGACTCTGGGAGACCAGACAGCGAAGAGACGTTTCCAACTCCTGGTTGAGACGCTCTGTCTGACCGTTTGTCTGAGGGTGATGTCCGGAGGAGAGTGACTGTGGTGCCCAGCAGCGAACAGAACGCCCGCCAGAACTGTGCCACAAACTGCGGGCCCCGATCAGACACCACATCCCTAGGGAAACCATGAAGACGAAACACATTGTGCAGCATCGCCTCCGCCGTCTCCTTAGCAGAAGGCAGTTTAGGTAGGGGAACAAAATGAACCATCTTGGAAAATCTGTCCACCACCGTAAGTACGGTGGTGTTACCTTCAGAGACGGGCAGCCCGGTAACGAAATCCACAGAGATGTCTGACCAGGGCCTCCATGGCACAGGAAGCGGGCGAAGAAGACCTGAAGGGGGTTGGTGGGAGACTTTACTGCTGGCACATACCGGACAGGCGGCAACATACTCTGACACCTCCTTCTCCATGGCCGGCCACCAAAACCGCTGCTGGATCACGAACATGGTGCGGCGGACTCCGGGATGGCAGGAGAATCTCGAGGTATGGGCCCAGTGGATAACCTGAGAACGGAGAGTGAGAGGGACAAACAACCGGTTCGGCGGGCAGCCGTCCGGAACCTGACAGTCTCTTAAAGCCTCCATCACCTTGTTCTCAATATCCCAGGAGAAAGAGCCCACCAGGCAGGCGGGGGGAAGGATCGGAGCTGGGTTCTGGTCCGGAGTCGTGGAAGGAAAGATGCGGGAAAGAGCGTCCGGTTTACCGTTCTTCGATCCGGGTCTGTAAGACAGAGTGAAGTGAAAACGGTTGAAAAAGAGAGACCACCTAGCCTGTCGAGAGTTGAGCCTCTTGGCGGACCGCAGATACTCCAGGTTCTTATGGTCCGTCCACACCAGAAATGGCTGTTCCGCCCCCTCCAGCCAGTGTCTCCACTCCTCCAATGCCACCTTAATGGCGAGCAGCTCCCGGTTACCAACGTCGTAATTCCTCTACGCGCTGGACAGTTTACGGGAGAGGAATGCACAGGGATGCAGTCTGTTGTCCTTAGCCGAGCGTTGAGACAGAATAGCCCCCACGCCCACATCGGAAGCATCCACCTCCACCACAAATTGCAAGGCCGGGTTGGGGAGAGTGAGCACTGGAGCTGAGGTGAAGGTGGTCTTGAGTCTCTGGAAGGCGATTTCCGCCTTGTCCGTCCACTGGAAAGAGTTCTTGGGAGAGGTTAGGACATGGAGAGGAGCAGCCACGGAGCTGAAATTCCTCACAAATTTCCGATAGAAATTTGCAAAACCCAAAAAACGCTGCACCTCTTTACGAGATGTAGGAGTGGGCCAATCGACCACTGCACTGACCTTCACCGGATCCATCTGCACCCTCCCCTCCGCGATGAAACCCAGGAAGGAAACCGTGGCCTGATGGAACTCACTTTTCTGCTTTAGCAAAAAGTTGGTGCTGGAGGAGACGCAGGAGAACCTTGCGGACATGCTGAACATGAGACTGCTCATCGGGGGAGAAAATCAAAATGTCATCCAGATAGACAAACACAAAGTCATTAAGCATGTCACGAAGGACATCATTCACAAGGGCCTGAAAAACAGCGGGGGTGTTAGTGAGGCCAAAAGGCATGACCCGATACTCATAGTGACCACTAGGGGTATTGAAAGCAGTCTTCCATTCATCCCCCTCCCTTATTCTCACAAGGTGATAGGCATTTCTAAGGTTTAACTTGGTGAAAATCTTAGCCCCGTTCAGTTGTTCAAATGCCGATGAAATCAAAGGGAGGGGGTACCTGTTCCGGATGGTGATCTCATTGAGACCACGGTAGTCAATGCAGGGTCGAAGAGACTTGTCCTTCTTGTCCACGAAAAAGAATCCCGCACCAGCGGGGGAAGACGACGGGCGAATAAGCCCGGCTGCCAACGACTCTTCCACATACCTCTTCATAGCGGCGGTCTCCGGAGCTGACAAGGAGTACAACCGCCCTTTAGGAAGAGAAGAACCCGGGCGAAGGTCGATGGCGCAATCATAAGGCCGATAGGGGGGAAGCGAGGAGGCCCGAGACTTGCTGAATACCTTCTTGATGTCGTGGTAACAGGAAGGCACCTTGGAGAGATCCGGATAATCCGCCTCTGGGTCCCGGACCTCGGAGTCGTCGTCAGCAGGAACGGACTGGATCTGGATAGGAGGAGAACCCGCCCCACAAGTCTGCACACAATCCTTGCCCCAGGACAAAATCTGTCCCGACTGCCAGTCAATGTGGGGGTTGTGCAGGGTAAGCCAGGGATGACCCAAAATAAGAGGATGTTGAGGTGAGAGATATACATGAAAGTTAATCCTCTCTGAGTGGAGATCCGGAAACGTAAGGGTAAGGGACTGAGTGCGATGCGTGACCTTACAGATAAGGCGACCATCCAGGGCACAGGCCTCCAGGGGTCTCCGGCGGAGGAAGAGACGGAGCCCCAGTCTTTTAGCCAGAGCGGCATCGATGAGGTTCGCATCAGAACCAGAGTCCACCAAGACTGGGTGCTGGAGGGAGGACACAGGAGAGGTGAGAGTGACCTGAGGGTGTAAACGAGAGGGATTAGAGACAGTCACAGTACGGCTCACCAAAGCCCTCTTCCTCATTGGTGCCTGGGCTTTTAACGGGCAGTTAGAGATGAAGTGTCCTCCTTGTCCACAGTAGATGCAATGCCCCTCTGCCATTCTGCGTTGGCGCTGCTCTGGAGAAAGGCGGGTGCGACCTAGCTGCATAGGCTCCTCCGGGGCCACCGGGGTCGCTGGAGGAGTCGGAGAAGATCGCCGCCAGGAAGAAGCGATACGAGAAGAGGAGTGCCCCTGCTGGCGAGGAGGGGAACGATTGAACCTGGCTCTGGACCTTTCCCTCTCCCGGTTACACAGCCGTAAGTCAATCTTAATCGCCAAGGCGATTAAGGAGTCGAGGTCAGGAGGAAGATCCAAGGGAGCCAGCTGATCCTTGATCGGTTCCGAAAGACCCTCGAGGAAGGCGTCAAACAAAGCAGTAGGATTCCAGGCGCTCTCTGCTGCCAACGTGCGGAACTCGATGGCGTAGTCCGTGGCTGCGCCCCTCCCTTGTCTCAGCCTCACCAGCGCCCGTGCCGCCTCCCGTCCCGGGGTCGTGTGTTGGAAAACCTGGGTAAAAATCTTCACGAACTGAGGTAAGGATTGACAGGCAGTAGGGGACCTTCCCCATTCCGCTGTGGCCCAGGCTTCAGCCCTTCCCGTCAGGTGCGAAATAATAAAGGCTATCTTGGCTCGGTCAGAGGGGAAAGCCGCAGCCTGTAGTTCAAAATGCAGTTCACATTGCGTCAAAAAAGGCTTGCAGTCACCTGAATCACCGGAGAAGCGTGTGGGCTGGGAGAGGTGGAGAGGCAGCGAAGGACCCGAGGAGGAAGCAGCAGACGCCGCCGGCGCAGTAGGGGGAGATGCGGGAGCAGGCGGGGAGGGAGGAGACTGAAGCCTCTGCATCTGTTCCACCAACAAAGGAAGTTGCGACCCGAAAGCCACCATCATATCTTCCTGTCGTGTGTGCAGTTCCTTGAGCTCAAGGCACACTAGGTTCAGTTTGTCCTCCTGTCGGAGTATCCGCTCGGCGGTATCTGGGTCGGCTAGGTCCATCTTTGGCCAGTTCGTCCTGTCAGACTTGGGACAAAAGCATGGACCCAAATGCACGACTCGAGACGGGGAGATAAAGTACAAGTCCGTTTATTCCAGCTAGGTTCGGTACACAGAAAGGCAGTCCGGATAAGGCAAAGGTAGCAGACAAGGGGCAGGCAAAAATCCAGGTCGAAGAAACAGGCAACGTCAAAAAACCAAAACTCACGAGGGAATGCAGGAAACAACGGAAGGCTGGTAAGTTTGTCACAGGGAACAAAGACGAACTGGCAAATGAACAGGGGAACACACAGACTAAATACTGACAGGGAGGGGAGACAATGAGGCACAGGTGCAACACATTAGGGCGGGGCAGGTAATCACACAGGCGGGGAGCCTCGGGGAGGAAAGGAAGTAAAGTGACCTGAAACGAGACGACAAGTGAGTAACAAAATAAAACAGGAAACAAGACAAAACACAAGAGGAAAACCAAAAGGGAGTTAACGGGTCCGAGCAGGCGTGACACAATGAACCTATAGGTGACTTTAAGTTGATATTTCCCTCAAATGGTACAGTAAAAAAGTCTCATATTTCATGTGAGTATAGATATGGATGTCCTGAGTAGGAATGCAGTGTAACCGTAAAGAACTTATGGCAAATTATGATTTTATTAAAGGTTAAATATTGGAAATCTAACCGGGAAAATGCACCACAATGAATCTATGGGTGACTTTAAGTTGATATTTCCCTCAAATGGTACAGTAAAAATGTTTCATATTTCATGTGAGTATAGATATGGATGTCCTGAGTAGGAATACAGTGTAAACGTAAAGAACTTATGGAAAATTATGATTTTATGAAAGGTTAAATATTGGAAATTTAACCGAGAGAATGCACCACAATGAGCCTATGGGTGAGTTTAAGTCGATATTTCTCTCAAATGGTACAGTAAAAATGTTTCATATTTCATGTGAATATAGATATGGATGTCCTGAGTAGGAATACAGTGTAACCATGAAGAACTTATGGCAAATTGTGATTTTATTAATGTTAAATATTGGAAATGTAACCGAGAGAATGCACCACAATGAGCCTATGGGTGAGTTTAAGTCGATATTTCTCTCAAATGGTACAGTAAAAATGTTTCATATTTCATGTGAGTATAGATATCGATGTCCTTAGTGGGAATACAGTGGAACTGTAAATAACTTATGGCAAATTATGATTATATTAAAGGTTAAAGATTGGAAATTTAACCGAGAGAATGCACCAATGAACCTATAGGTGACTTTAAGACGATATTTCTCTCAAATGGTACCGTAAAAATGTTTCATATTTCATGTGAGTATAGATATGGATGTCCTGAGTAGGAATACAGTGTAAACGTAAAGAACGTATGGCAAATTATGATTATATTAAAGGTTAAAGATTGGAAATTTAACCGAGAGAATGCACTACAATGAACCTATAGGAATAGATTTGGATGTCCTGAGTGGGAATACAGTGGAACTGTAAATAACTTATAGCAAATTATGATTTTATTAAAGGTTAAATACTGGAAATCTAACCGGGAGAATGCACCACAATGAGCCTATGGATGACTTTAAGTTGATATTTCCCTCAAATGGTACAGTAAATTTTTTTCATATTTCATGTGAGTATAGATTTGGATGTCCTGAGTAGGAATACAGTGGAACTGTAAAGAACTTATGGCAAATTATGATTTTATTAAAGGTTAAATATTGGAAATATTACCGAGAGAATGCACCACAATGAACCTATAGGTGACTTTAAGTCGATATTTCTCTCAAATGGTACAGTAAAAATGTTTCATATTTCATGTGAATATAGATATGGATGTCCTGAGTGGGAATACAGTGGAACTGTAAAGAACTTGTGGTAAATTATGATTTTATTAAAGGTTAAATATTGGAAATTTAACCGAGAGAATGCACCACAATGAGCCTATGGGTGACTTTAAGTTGATATTTCCCTCAAATGGTACAGTAAAAATGTTTCATATTTCATGTGAGTATAGATATGGATGTCCTTAGTAGGAATACAGTGTAACCGTGAAGAACTTATGGCAAATTATGATTTTATTAAAGGTTAAATATTGGAAATTTAACCGAGAGAATGCACCACAATTCAGACAAACACACCATGTGTGAATATCTTTTATTATATTAAGTACAATAATAAACAGTTTTAGATTGACTCTGGCTCTATTTTTCCCCTAGACTGCGTCGCTTCACCGTCTTTGTGCCGACACGGCGTCTTTACCGTAATTACACCTAGCAGACGCGCAACACAATGGTTCGGCTCACGGGCGGCTGATTTGACCACGGAGTTGCGAGTGACGGCTATCTTGACCGCAGTGATTTGTGGGAACTCGCTAAAGCTTGTTGGTATTGTAGTATTTGTCAAGGAACTCAGGAGTAAAACATGATTTATTAACAGTGAAGATGAAATCAGATTGACTGATGGCTCCTACAGGAGCAGGTATAAGATATATAGTGGTTTCACAGTCGGATAGCTCTTGGTAAGTCTAGTTCACACTGTTAAAACGTTTCAGCGCTCTAGGATGAGAACGATCTTTATTTGGTCTTTGAACTCTGAACTCGATTGCTATCCCCTTGTGCCTATCTGAGTCGATCCCAGAGCTAAAGCCAGCGCTGATGCAATACATGACAGGTCCACCCGGAATCCACTCACCATCACTGCTCTCATTATTTGACGTTAAATTTTGAGGTAAGTCAACAGGTTGTATAATATAAAATTCTGCGGTAGACTGATATTGCTGTCAGCTAAATCAATCACGTACAAAACGGATTGCCCTCTCAACCCGAAAGCTCACTTGGAGCTACGCATGGTTAAGTTAGCACGCTAGCTACATATGACTAACCAGCTTGTTCATTCAGTTTCAAACTGCAAACTGTTTCAGTTTCAAACTGAATGAACAACCGTTAACGGAGAGATCTCTTGTCATGCAACTAGCTGTAAATAAACAGTGAGTGGCATATGGTTGACGAATTGATGAATCTGCCTATTCGTTACGACGCTGAAGTTGGTTTCGGATTGACAGTTTCGGATTCGGCAGTTACGGGGAAAGTTAAGGGAAATTTATTGCTCAGCGACGATCCTCCGTTTTTTGCACCTCTTACAAAAACCACTGTCACTGTTATTCTATTTGTGAAAATGCAAAAAAGGGGACATTTCGCTGCTTTTTTCACATCTAGACCACATTGGTCCAGATCCAAAACCACGATACCTAGACCTGTCAAATCTGGACTAGATTATCCCAGAGAGGCTAAAGATTCCTTAAAACACAGTTTTAGATTTGTGAAACCTTTATTCTATTTGTGAAAATGCAAAACAGGGACATTTTGCTGCTTTTTTCACATCTAGACCACATTGGACCAGGTCCAGGTCCAGGTCCAGATCCAAAACCACGATACCTAGACTTGTCAAATCTGGACTAGATTATCCCAGAGAAGCCAGAGACTCTTTAAGACACAGTTTCAGATTTGTGAAACCTTTATTCCATTTGTGAAAATGCAAAAAATAGCAATGTTGATGGATATACATTGAATTGACCTTGGCACATTCAGTGTATAAGTCCACATCTCTCCATTTCATTTTCTATTGCCATCTTTCTCACTTCAAAACAAAAGTAGAAAAGTTATTTTTACCTTTTGAAAAACAATCAAAACATCTTCATAGATTGGTCAGTTAGTTAATGTACTCTTCAAATTCTAACAGCTGAACCAATTCTAAAAGGTGACATTTTGTTGAAGGAAGTTGGGCTTACATTCAACACTGGGCGAATTAAGAGTGGTTCCTAGTAAGTCCTTAAATGTTATAAGTTATGTTCTATCAGGTGTGTACATTTACCTATATGCAAGGCAGCGTTAAACCGCAAGATTTTTTTATTTTTCTGAGTTCGGCCTCATGTTCTCTCTGTACTAGACAGAATGGAACTAAGCTGCTACCAGTCAGTTATAACATGCTGTCACCCCCCCTCTGTCTTTCATTAGTCAGAAGGCCTCAAACGCCATGGCAGAACAGCTAAGCCCAGATGAGAAGTTCCACCTCATCACAAGAAACCTGCAGGTGGGACACACACACACACACACACACACACACACACACACACACACACACACACACACACACACACACAGTGACTATGCCCCCGCCCCTGTGACTAGGTCTTATGGATCCCTGGTGGTGTGTGCCTGCATGTGTGTATTGCAGGAGGTCCTTGGTGAGGAGAGGCTGATGCAGGTGCTCCAGGAGAGAGAGCTGAAAGTGTACTGGGGTACAGCAACCACCGGCAAGCCCCACGTGGCCTACTTTGTCCCCATGTCCAAGATAGCAGACTTCCTCAAGGCTGGATGTGAGGTGGGTAGAGCCCAGCCTGCTGGTCTCACTGACCCATCTCTCTC
Organism: Hoplostethus atlanticus; assembly: GCA_034670405.1. NCBI lineage: Eukaryota > Metazoa > Chordata > Actinopteri > Trachichthyiformes > Trachichthyidae > Hoplostethus > Hoplostethus atlanticus. The sequence goes on along the minus strand of JAXDDX010000139.1, from coordinate 161,932 downwards.
ATTTGGAGTTAGTATTTTAATAAATCTCTGTGTGTGCTGCCATATCATTATTTTCCCTTCCTTCCCTATTCTTCCTTCTCAGGTGACTGTCCTCTTTGCGGACCTTCACGCCTTCCTGGACAACATGAAGGCGCCCTGGGAGCTCCTGGAGCTCAGGGTGCAGTACTACGAACAGATCATCAAGGCCATGTTGGAGAGCATCGGGGTGCCACTGGATAAACTCAAGTTTATCAAGGGTACTGACTTCCAGCTCAGCAGGTCAGTTGTATGTCTACGCTGGCGTCCCACTAATTGGACTTCTCCCCTGGAGAAATTAAAAATGATCTTTTTTTCAGAGAGTATACTTTGGATGTGTACCGCCTGTCTTCCGTGGTGACGGAGCATGATGCTAAGAAGGCTGGAGCTGAGGTTGTCAAGCAGGTGGAGCATCCTCTGCTGAGTGGCCTGCTCTACCCTGGACTTCAGGTAATAACACTGTCCTAGAGACGGGGGCAGGTATCATCTGGCTTTATTGTCTAGTCAAATGCAATTACAACAAAATGATCACATATTGTAGTATAAATACCCAAATAAAAGCCATTCTTAAAATGCAACTCCTCCTGGAACTGATCCTGTAAAGGGCCCTAAAAGTGAACGCAGGTCTCAACCAAAATTACCACGACCATCTACAAAACAAAAACTCTACAGGAAACACGCATCACTTCTAGTTGTTCCACTTGTTCCCCTCAGGTTATTATTAGTTACACATGCTTAGATAGTTGATAACTAGTCTTAACCTTTTATCATAGATGTGCCTTGTCTTCGTCCCCAGGCTCTGGATGAGGAGTACCTGAAGGTGGATGCCCAGTTCGGAGGAGTCGACCAGAGGAAGATTTTCACCCTGGCAGAGAAGGTACCATCTCCTCTGTCGTCTCACTGTCTCCCCTTCTCACTCTTATTTGCACTTCTTGCATTTTCAACACACAATTACTCCTCGCAGCCGCTTACAATGTAATAGCTGCTGGATAATGTAATAATTGGTCAAAATGTAATGATATGTCCCTCTAAATGGGTTGAAGATGTAATGAAACCTAATATTGCAGTACAGTTGTAATTGATTTCAATATTGTAACATTGTTTAAAAGATCGTAATGTATTTTCCTTATAATGCAATAATTAGGCAACAGCTAATAAAATGTCCTATATGGATATGTAGTTATCAGGTGAAGTAAGAACATCTTAAGATTGATATTGTAATAATTCAATGGACCCCTTTTTATAAAAAGTTTCACCCCTTATAATGTAACAATGTGTTATTACATGAACAGGTTTTGATACATCTCTGATTCATTTAGAGGCACATTATCTGGTGGTTATTACATTTTCAACTCTTGTTTCCGTGCAAATCTTATCATCCAGTCAGGCTAGGGCGGATCAAGTGACGGGTCTTGACGTTAAAAAAAATATATCTGACTGATCACATTGTTATCAGATCTCCAAAACCAGATATTCAAGTGGTCAGACCTTGTGATTTGAATTCCACACAGTTTGCACGCAATCCAGCCACAATGTGCTTACAAGCAGTGTGAAGTCAGCACTGTAATTGATTTCAATATTGTAACATTGTTTAAAAGATCGTAATGTATTTTCCTTATAATGCAATAATTAGGCAACAGCTAATAAAATGTCCTATATGGATATGTAGTTATCAGGTGAAGTAAGAACATCTTAAGGTTGATATTGTAATAATTCAATGGACCCCTTTTTATAAAAAGTTTCACCCCTTATAATGTAACAATGTGTTATTACATGAACAGGTTTTGATACATCTCTGACTCATTTAGAGGCACATTATCTGGTGGTTATTACATTTTCAGTTGCTCCTTCAACTCTTGTTTCCGTGCAAATCTTATCATCCAGTCAGGCTAGGGCGGATCAAGTGATCTCCAAAACCAGATATTCAAGTGGTCAGACCTTGTGATTTGAATTCCACACAGTTTGCACGCAATCCAGCCACAATGTGCTTACAAGCAGTGTGAAGTCAGCACTATGGTTAGAGTGACTGTACTGCAATGGAAAGGTCTCAGCGTTGTCAACAACAGCGTTGTCCTTGAACGTGACACCAAACCGCTCACGCAGACCATATTCTGATAGGTTGTTGTTTTCATTTTCACGTTTTTTTTCAAATGTGAATTTGGTCTTTTATATTTCATTCTGGCATTAAAAAGGTCTTAGAAAAGTCTTCAATTTAAGTTGATGAAACTTAAATCCTTCACATCCTTCACTCATTATCTGTCAAGTCTAAATGCTTAAAATGTAAAGAGATGGAGAGCATAACAGAGATGTGATCTTGCAATACCTGATCTTCAGAATCACATCTAAACATCACATTGTCAAGTGTAATCGTAGTGGCCTTTTTCATTTGTCTCCAGTGCTTGCCCTCCCTGGGCTACGCCAAGCGCACCCATCTGATGAACCCCATGGTACCAGGACTGACAGGGAGCAAGATGAGTTCCTCAGAAGAAGTAAGGACACAGGCAGATTATTTGATGAAGACAAAATTAAGATTTATATGAACATGTTTTCTTCATCACTTCATTATTTGATGATTGCTACAGGAGTCAAAGATTGATCTACTGGACAAGAAGGAGGACATTAAGAAGAAGCTGAAGAAGGCTTTCTGCGAGCCGGGGAACATCCAGAACAACGGAGTCCTCTCCTTCGTCAAACACGTCCTCTTCCCTCTACGCGGAGGTACAAGACTCGCCCTTCTATCTCTTTCCCCTATCTCTGTCTCCTCCTTTTCTGCCACCCCGTACACAGAGTGTAAATCAAGCTGATATTTGGTGTCATTCTGCTTCAGACTTTTGCATCAAAAGAGACGCCAAGTGGGGTGGAGACAAAGTCTACACGTTGTTCGAGGAGGTGGAGAAGGACTTTGCAGAGGAGGTAAAGTATGGCCTAACTGGTTTATGCCTACAGCACATCCCTGCACCTCGGTGTATAGTTGTACTGTGAAGATGCCTCCATCTCCCGTCATGCTCTGGCCTGACCCTTGGTAAACCCTTACCTTTTTAGGTGATCCACCCAGGAGACCTGAAGGCCTCAGTGGAAGTAGCGCTAAACAAACTACTGGATCCAATCAGACAGAAGTTTGAGTCGCCTGAGCTCCGCAAACTTACCAACTCCGCCTACCCCGACCCCTCAAAGACCAGTCAGTATCTTACCAACACCTCTCACCGTCTTGTCTCTCACATCTACTCTCCTCCTTCAAACTCCAATATTGTGACTGGTGCTGCTTTGAATGAGATGTCAAGGTAGATGCATGTAGAGATTTACCATTGTTTGTTTTTGTGTATGTGTGATCAGAAACAGGAAAGGGTGCCAAGGCAGGAGGAGGAGGAGGAGGAGCAGGAGCAGGAGCAGGAGCAGGAGCAGGAGCAGGAGGAGGAGGAGCAGGAGGAGGAGGAGGAGGAGAGGAGGATGAGCTGGCCCCCTCCAGACTGGACATCAGGGTGGGAAAGATCGTCAGTGTGGAGAAGGTAGGAGGTCAACTCAGCACTGACCCGTTTCAGGACAACTGGAGGGTTGGGGTGCGATGACACCTACAGTGGAAAAGTTAACTTGTTAAGGCTACACTGTCCAATTACAAGCAAACCAAGGCTTGGAAACAAAAGTCACATGCACACCACAAAACATGTAGTATATAAAAACAGCTCTCTGTCAGATTATATCGTGTGGTGAGATGATCAGTCTGTATTATGTCCCTCTTTAAGTCATGTTCTCATTGGTTTCTTTCAGCATCCAGACGCCGATTCACTGTACCTGGAGAAGATTGACGTGGGAGAGGCGGAGCCAAGGACGGTAGTGAGCGGGCTAGTGGCCTACGTTTCCCAGGAGGACTTGCAGGACAGACTGGTGCTGCTGCTGTGCAATCTGAAACCCCAGAAGATGCGAGGGGTTGAGTCTCAAGCCATGCTGCTATGTGCCTCAGTGTGAGTGTTCTTCCCATTTTGCACAAACACACACACACACAGCTCATCCTTTGTCTTCAGCCTTTAATTCCTCTGCTCTGTCTGATTGGCTGGTTTTCCAGAGAAGGGGAGCCCAGGAGGGTGGAGCCTCTTGACCCCCCAGAAGGGTCGTCGCCAGGGGAACGGGTCTTTGTGGAGGGATATGAGGCAGGCACACCAGATGATAAACTCAACCCAAAGAAGAAGGTGTGGGAGAAACTACAGGTACGTTTCCAAAACTGAGAAATATAATTCTAATTCTAACATAAATATCTATGATTTATAATAAATGACTTCTACTTGAACAAAGTGATTGCTAGTATACAAGTAAAGCACATTATGAAGTGAACGTCTTGAATTTCCCTCTTCCCCCAGACTGACTTGAAGGTATCGGAGGAGTGTGTAGCCCAGTGGAAAGACAAGCAGCTGATGACCAAACTAGGACAGATCACATGCAAGACATTGAAAGGAGGCAACATCAGTTAGACCCACACAGATTACACTCACTGTCAAAGCTGCTCCTACCGGCATACCCTACAGCGAGGATACCCTCATCACCACATCACCATGGTAACAACAACATTCAAACTTCATCGCCATGGCTCTTGGGGGAAAAAAAAACGGAGCAAGCTTGGACATTGATGCCAAAATCTCAAATGTTTGCGACTGGTCTAGACAAATTCTGTGTAATTTTGCCTTGTACTAAGATAAAAAAGAAGTGTAATTCAGAAGGTTACTAGTACTACCATAACAAGAGACATTTATAATGAAAAAAGCATATAATTAATCAAACTCTAATTGTAGTGTGACTGTCACTGGCTCACTTAAATCTTGAAAATACAATATGACTAATATTTAAGTGGCCTATCTTTTGCAAGGCAGGCCCTAATCTCTTGAGCAGTGTAGTCATGCTTGACTCACTCCTGGAAGCAGCTGGTAAGGAATATCTCAGGTGTGTAAAAAGGGAATAAATGTTCCAATACTTTTCCTGGTATTAAAATCAAGCTTTGGTGTCGCTTGCCTTTACGGTCAATGTTGGGTCAATGGCCAGTCTGCCACACTTAATTCATAACGGTTTCATTGATGGGTCACTATGCCTTGTATGATATTACATGGATGTTACAGGGTTGCATTGGGGTAGGGTTCATCATATCAATATTGCATCATCTCTAATATGAAATAAACTCTGTGCTCATGTACTCGTCTGAAGAATGATTGCAAGGAAACAGCATTTTTAATACACTTTAATTTTATTTATAGAAGTAATAACTGTACATTATTCTTTTTAATCTTCAAAATGTATACTTTTTCATGACTCGCTTGCTTATGAAGAGAGCCCAAATAATTCATTGACCAAATAACTTTGCTGGGTAAAGGCATTTTGTGCAAATAGTGATGGGTTGGATTTTCCACCAAACAGGCAAGTTGCAAATACGGAGAGAGGAAGATCAATTCACGTTCTTCAAAGAAAACCTGCCCTCGCACAAAGTCTACTCCAGTGTATCAATCATCCAGGGCTGATCTTTACATCCCTAGCCCTAAGAGTGGTTTTCAGAAGAAAATACCCTCTTAAATATTCAATATTTGGTAAGAAAAGGTGACTGACAGTGCTAATAGTGGAAACAACCGCACATAAATAAATAGGCTACTTATAGTATGGTCTTAACAAAAAGATTTCATAGGATGTGTTGGGTTGACCTTTACTATACCTAAGAAACAGATTGTGCAGATTGTGTGTAGAAGCATCTAGTTTCTACAGTTGTTTTAACTAAAACACGCGTGTCTAAATCTTAACAGCTTATCTACTGTAGCTTTACAAAAGTGCCTTTTTCTGAATTGACAAGTCATTTCTCTCATTATTGTGAGTGTGCAGCATCCCTTTCTCTCAGACCCATCTATCCACACAGTGAAAAGCAGTGCCGAAACGGAGTATGACAATTTCGTTTTACTCTCATCTATAAGCCAAAAAAAAAAGATAAAATGCTCAACAATTTTGATGATGACGCTTATAGCGGATGCCTTTGTCAGTTAGTGACGAAAAACTGTGTTGATCTCTATGAGAATTATATATTATATTACAACAGAAAAAGGAAGACTTTTAGATGAAAATAACCTTAATAGACAAGAAGCCTCTGTACAGAAATACTTTGCCCAGACAATTCCTATTCTCTCTGAGCTGCACTACACTACCTAATTCAACCTCTGGGAGGCGATCTCACTCAAGTCAAATATTTACAGTCCAGCCGAAATACACCATTTCCTCCTGTGGGGCCTTAGTAGGAAGAGGAGAGAAACTAGAGTTTAGAAAAATACTCCAGAATAAAGCTATCATAAGAAATTGAAACCAACACATTTTTTTGCATAAATATGTAGGAAGGCCATTACAGGCTAAGGCTTTTGGAGAAGACACACAAGAACACTCATAGATATCATAGAGGTTAATGTCTCACAATATTGGTTTGACTCTGGTTGAGATTTCTCTTTCACTTGCTTGTAGTCTTTGCTTTGTTCCTCTGGCATGAGTCCAGTCCTTACTTAATCACCACAAAGCTCTTTTTCAAAACAGTGTTTCAATTGTGTCTGCTGTCACTGTTGTGGCTAGAGGGGAAAAGACAAGTAGAGGTTAGCGATGATGGCATCATCATAATACAGTTACACGAACAGGCATGGAGAGTCCTCTAGTCTAATTCAATTGGTGAGACATGATCATGAACTTTTGGTTAAGGCAGCTTGAAGCACATGCTTACAAATTTGACTAGAGAAGGCATCAGGCAAGCAGTGTATGCATTGTGTTTATGTGGAGGAGGGCTCTTTGTGTGTGTGTAGTTTACTCTTGTTAGTATGGAGAACACGAAACATGCTCTTTTAAGCAAAGTTAACTGCTTAGCCACTCAAAATCATGGTAATGCTCGTATTTGCAAGAGAGTGGCATGGTTGCTATTGATCTATTGTAGCACTGAATCAGTCTTAATGACTTTGTGGGTTTACACACTCAGCAGTACATCAACTCCTTATTGATGAACATACCAATTAATTAAAATGGCTGTCTTAAATTAGGCTATTGCAACATAAAAAAATATTTAAAACAGCCATTTTACTGGGCACACAAACACAGAACAAATCAACTATACCCCTGGTGGCAAATAATGTTGCTGCTCTTACTTGTTGTCTCCTTAGGAAGTGTTTTCTGGCCCAAAGGTTGTACTGTTCCAATTGCTCTGTTTGCTTCAGTACTAGGCTCCATCTTTGCAGAATAAGCAGGAAGTTTCTGTGAAGGATTGGTGCTCCCATGGGCTGGTTTCTTAGCTACTGGTGGAGGAACTTTATCAGACTTCACCCCACCATTGGTGAAAGCAGTGGCCTTTGATTGGTCCGAAACCTGCATGAGCTCGACCACCAAGCTATGTTTCAGACTTGCCTGAGCTTCAGGAGAGGAAGCAACCGGAATTTCTATGACCACCTTTTTTGTGCTCTTGGAGAAGATAAAGCTGGCAGTAGAGGCTGGGGACTTGAGCATGTCACCCCCTTCAGGTGACTTTGGGGATGGAGCCCCTGGTTCATTACTGATAGTGGATGATCTCAGGCCCAGTCGGGATGGAAGACCATCTTTAGAAGACATGGCTGCGGTTTTCATACGTATGGCCTCCTGTAAGCGCATGGAAGGGGCGTTCAGTGTCCCAGAAGATGTTTTCACTGTTTGAGGTGAAGATTTTAGAGACAGAGACTTGCGGATGGGCTTTTGAGGAATGTTTTGAGATCCTGGGATTGAGACTGGGCGACTCTCCTGAGCTGGAGCTCCCCCATTTGCTGACTTGTTGTCCTCAGGGGGGGCTTTCACCTGATCTTCAACCATGTTGACTGATCTGAGACGAACCATCTGAAGCAGGGAGGGGGTGACGAGGGGTATATTAGCATCCTCTTTGGGAATGGATGCACTTTTGTGTCGGGAAAGAAGGTCCTTACTCCTGGTGTCCCGATTTGCTAGACTGGGCTGCCTTCTGAAATGAACACCAGGTGCTTGGTTCTCCAGTGGTGGAGGGGGTGCTAATGGGACACTAATTGGAGGTGGAAGTGGAGCACTGACAGGGGGCTCAGGGGGACTTTGATCTTCAATTTTCACAGTGAGTGGCTTTGGGACACTGTTGAGTGGAACTGAGACAGTTAATGGCTTCTCTGCTGATGTTATAGGTGGTGGAGGTGGGACACCCTCTGGAAGAGATGAAACATTCTGTACTGGTTTGCAAGAAACCTCTATATCAGAAATGTTGGCTTTATGAACTTGCATAACTTCCTCTGGCTTTGTCTCTTTTATCATAGTTTGTGGCATAATGGTGGTCAAATCTGCATTTTTTCCATTCATAGCATTCCCAGCTTCAGCTGAATCTTTAATTGTCACATCGACTTCCTGTAGAGCCACAATGGGGCTGCCTGGGACATCCATCTCTGTGATGCAACAGTCCATCATATCTGGCAGAGGAGGAGGAGGAGGAGGAGGAGGAGGGAAGTCCATCTCATCCCCTCCATCAAAGACCGAGTCTCCTTCCAAAGGAGGTGGAGGAGGTGGCCAGCAAGATTCCACAACATGGCTCTCCTCCTGGACCCTTTTTAATTCCTCAGGTGGTGTGGATACTGAAGAGGGAGGTGTCTTTCTAGAAGGAGGAGGTGTAGGGTGGTAGGCGGGGGGAGGGGTAGGTGGCGGTGAGACCTTATTCATTTTGGGACCATCTACAGAAAGTGTCTGCATGGATGTGGCCTCACTCCTGTCCATCTCAACCTCACTCTTGTCAGCTAAAACCCCAGTCTGTGATGAAGACATATGATTCTCAACAGGTAAATTAACTTCTATCGTGACACCGCCACACACTTCCTCTTGCTGTCCTTCTACCGACTTCTCTGCTGACACTAACTCTTCTCTGTGTGATACTGCCATGATTTTCTTCATGACAGGAGGGGGCTCTTTCTTTGCCTTTGTCTCTTGACTCTCTGTGTCCTTGATTTGTGGGCTATGACTCTGCTCTTGTGTCTGAATTTCCACATTTGCTTCTACCTTCTCTGGGATTGACAGTCTCTCTTGTTCTGGACTTGTACATTCCCTACTCTCCAGCTCCTGACTGACACTTTCTGTAACTGTCACTAACAACGTCTCAGGCTTGTCTTGAAAGACACTTTCTTTGATTTCTGTCAATTGTAAGACATGTTTGTCTACAGATGTCTGCTTTTCAGCCAAATCTTGTGACTCTTTGTTGGCTTCTGTCTGAGTTACTGTCTTTTTAACTGTGCTGTCCTTCAACTGTAGTTTACTGACATTAGGGCAAGGCCCACACAGGAGCTCAAAGGTGTGTCTATTGTGAGCCCATGCTTCTGGAGGAGGAGGTCCTGGTGCTTTGACCTTGGGAGGTGGTGGGATGTTGTACAGCCCTCTGGTTGCCAGAGACGCAGATGAAGGAGGATTGTTAACTGGTGTGATCTTCTCTGTTGCAAGAACAGAGGGCAGATGTTGAGGCGGACTAGAGCTACTGGCTGAAACCTCTTGATTGACAGGCTCAGAAGTAGTAGATGATAGAGAGGTAAGAGAGGAGGAAGCAGAGGCTGCTGAGGACGAGGCCCGAGACACAGATCTCTCTGGTTTGACTGGTTTCTTCTTCTGTTTGTCTGGGGAGGTTGGAAAGATCCCTTTCGGGGAGAGGGTTGGGGTGCCACTCTGACTGGAGTAGCCACTGGAGGGGGACATGGTCCTTTCAAATTTACCCCCTTCTGAAGGAGTTTTCTGTGGGGAAGAACTGCTGGACTCTGACTGGGGCTCTGGTGATCCTCCAGCCCCACCAGACGAGGCCTGTATGGGGCTGAAAGGATTGGTGGAGGCTGAAGATCTGGAATCATCCAGAGAGCTGGATCCAGCCGAGTTAGATACAGGTGCTGGGGTCTTAGTGACATCAGCAGCGACCAATTTAGTCTCATCCTTTGATAATATATTTTCTGCAGCAGTTTCCGCTTCTCCAAACACAGAGTCATTGAGATCTTTGGAATCCACCAGATCTCTTGGGTTCCTCCTTATCTTATTATTGTGCAGAGAGTTGGTTCTCCGTGGAGGTGCTGGGGGTAGCTTGGTCTTCATAACAGACAGGCTACGATTGGCCCGGCTGTTCCTCATACTCTCCCCAGCAGACACACCAGACTCAGACCTCGGGTCCCTAACAAGACTTTCATCTTTACTACTGGGGCTGCTAACCAGGCTAACTGAGCTATGGAGACTCACATGATCCTGATCCTCACCAGGCTGCTTTGGCTGGCTTTCCTGCTCAGTGAGACCCGTTGTCTGTGGGTTACCACTGCCTGTGCTCCCCTTGGAGGAGATGGAGGTGTTTGAAATAATGGTCTCAGAAGACTGCGACTGGCTCCAGTTAGATCCCGAAGCTGATGTGGGGATCGTTGTTGAGTTGATGTGGGGATTGTCAGTGTGGGATCCGTCGCCGTCTGACCATCTTGACAGCACAGGACTGATTGATGAGTCCCCAGACACCAGGCTGCTTTTGCTTACAGTGCGAACACTCCCACCATGGTTTCCATTGCTTCCACGGGTCCGGCTGCTGCTACGGTCAATCTGGATAACTTCAACAGAGGCTGGCAAGACAGCGTTAGGGATGATCTTAGAAAGGTAGGTAGCCTGAGGAGAGATGGACATCACTGGACCCTAGACATGACCAAAAAAGGTCACAATTATATGTAAGAACAGTTAAAAGTGGCGAACATAGAATCATTAGAAGTATATAATCAGTATACGTATTGGGTAGGAACATAATCGCCCACAAAAATAAGTTTAGTTACAGCATTTCTCCAGATTAAAGTTTCATAAGAGTAACTCAGTGTGAATTGTGAGACCATCTTACAACCTAATTAAAGCTGTCTGATCTTGTTCTGACCTGGGTCTCCTGGAGGAAGCCAAAGATTGTGGAGAAAGAGGAGGAGGAAGTGGTCATGCCAGGTACAGCTACAGACTTGGGTCTCTGGCTGGAGATGGGGGAGAGATGGGAGCCAAGGCCCTGGTGGCTCAAGGGCTGCTCATCCTGGTACATTGCCTGGAGGTGGTGCTTCAGCAGCTGCTCCTCTCTGGGCACCTGCTTAGGAGAACAGAAAGGAGGAACATAATAATTAGAAGTAGAATTGAAAGAAAGAATCAGGCATACTGAAAGGGGAAGAAAAGATATATAGAGAGTTGAACAGTTGAATAGCTGAAGAGTTATAAAATGTGTTATCCACAAAAAACTAAACAAAAACTAGCACCTATTCTTATGAAATGATTGCTGCCATCAACGCGAAGCACATTATGGATTACTTTGGAAGTTACCAGTCATCTTTAGACCTTCGCTTACCAAAATGTCATGTTTTTCAGGATGGGATCACTTGCAGTTTTGAAATACTGAGTAAATTCAGATAGAATGCTTATCTGAAATGGATATATAGCATTTTGGAATAAAACCCTTCATCTGCTTCATCTTCTATGCTAGGAATTATCAAACACATACATATATTATTGATTATTAAAGAGAGGTTTTGTTGATGACTTCATATTTGATGAGTGTTATTTAAGCTACAGCTGTTATTTAACTAATTTACAAGTGATGCAACGTGAAACTGTGGTGTGCTGTAAAACTGAAATACGATTTTGTGAGAACCTCACCTCCAGATCTGAGAGGTGAACCCTTGCTCCCTCCCGATTGGCTACTGGAGACTCTCCATCAATGGTAGGAATGATAACAACACCTGACTGGCTGTCACCGACTTCATCACCACTAGGAAGCTCGGTAGACGCCACCGGCTGGAACGTGGAGCTTCTGTGTAACGCTGGAAGGAGGATGAATGAATGTCAAAAATGCCTTTACAACCAAAGAAACATCATGTCCCACGGTTTGTTTCCGGCCTTGCAAGGTTGATGATGTGGACGTACCAAGCTCTCTCTGGACCTGGTGGGGTATACCCATGATGGTGGTCCTTCTGCTCCTCTTCCTGGTCTTCTCGAACTTCTTCACTGGATTCAGAGGCTTGAATGTGGAACCTGAGAGAGAGCAAGTGGTAAACAGAAAAGACGAGGGTTTTTTTGAGGGTTTGCAAAGATATATTCAGCCCAGCAGAAGAAAGAGTTGAAGACTAGAAGATAGATGGGGTTATAGGAAAAAACTCACTGTATATATATATATATATAGTGAGGAACTGGAATTTCCTGAGGATGTCAAAAGGGGTGTTGGACGTCTGGATCAGAATACCAATCAGACTCACAGAGTGAACACACACACACACAAACACACACAGAATGGCATGCTTTGCCTTGTAGGTGTGATATGCCGAGGCAGCCGCAGTGCTGTCTTCGGATGCGACAAGAAATTCCAGTATCAGTAATGAGCTACAGCTGTGTATATAAGTGTCAAGTTCCTCTTCCTTTTGATTTCATACCATAACCGCAGAGGCACCACGCAGCTGGGAATGAGACGTGCATGTTAAATACACGTCTCTGACTCGTCATAAAGCAGTAAACATAAGAACAAAGCTCAAACTGCATTTTCAGACACAAGCTCTATGATTAGCTCCTATTACCATAAGATGAATGGGATGTGGATGCTCACTTTCCAACTCTCTATACAGACAAGGCCGAGCACACACACACATACACACACACACACACACACACACACACACACACACACACACAGACAAGCACACAAACAGCTGTCCTCTACCTTGGCGGGTGAGCACAGGCCTAGTAGACACAGCTGACACAGCAGAGGTTGATGTGGTATCGGTATCTCCGGTGGTGGGTCTCGACTCTGGAGATTCACCTCCGTCCTTGGAGCTGATATCCTGCTCCGGACGGAGAGTGCCTGTGGACTGCAGGGGATACACACACACACACACACACACACACACACACACACACACACACACACACACACACACACACACACACACACAGACACAGCAGTATTTAGTGAGGTGGGGTCATGTGTGTTTAGGAAGTGGGAATAACGATAGATCATTCACAGAGCTTTGGTGTACTTACAGCAATACTCTCATCATCTGGAATGTTCACTCCATTCTTGTGTTCTGTGTGAACAAAATGGGGAAAGTTCAGACACAGAACTTAAACAAACTCACACTCCATCCCTCTGCTTGAAGCAGGTATATAACATTGTATTACATGTTGTATCACACTTAATACAACATCCACTTTATGGTATTCATGTATAATCAGTGATGTAGTAGTAAATAAAAACTATGACCTGACTTATAAGGAAAACCATCAATAACCACACAAATATATTTTCAGAAACCTAAACAGAACCTAAATCAATTTGATACTACTTATATAATAATATTTGTCATCCTTATGTCAGGCTATGAAGGTGTCTGACCTTCCTGCTGTAGTATCTTGAGTCCCTCCTGGGCCTCAGTGTGCAGGTCCTCCAGGTACTGGGGCCGACTGCTTTCAATGAACACATTTTCCTGATAGTGTTGCGAGGCCGTGTAGTGGACCGCCAACCTCTTCTGGTCTTCATGCCCCTTGGGACCAGCTATCGGGAGGAATGGAATGGAGTTGGGGATAGGAGTGGGTGGAGGACAAAAAGAGAAGAAGAGAAATATATTTGGTTTATATTGAAACAAATGCTTTGCTGTAATCATTTCACTGTCAGAAAGCTCTGGGCCCGGTGGTGTTGCAGTGTTACGGCGCTAGTGCATCCGGGTATCCCGTCTAATGGAGTTACGCTGACGGTGATCTCAAATGTCGTTCAAAAGCAGCTTATTACCCGCGCTCTCTGTCCATCTGCTGTTCTTTCAGCCCCTACCTTTTCAATATCCTTACCCCATCAGGCTGTTATATTCCAATTCCCCACCTCTACTACTATCTACCTTCATGTCTTTCACCAAAAATACCACACTGTGTCTTTGGCGTTCATCGGCTTCATCCATTTTTATCCAAAGTTTCCACTGAAGTAGCTTTCCATCCGTACTTCCTTGTCCTCTTATACACACACACACACACACACACACACTCAGCAGGTGTGTGTGCATGCCAAAACTATGCACTTCCACCTGGCCTGTGTGTGTGTGTGTGTGTGTGTGTGCATTGGTGCACCTTTGACACAGCACACTCTTCCAATCCCTTCAGCCAGACAGTGCGGTGCAGAGCAGTAAACCCAGCCTAATCTTCAGCAGTATCGTTCTTCCTCGCTAGTTCTTTGGGGGATTAGATAATCTGGATTGGCCTCAGATAAAGATGCCACCGGACCCCCTGCTGTGGGGCCTCCTGCATGGGAATTGGAACAGGCTCTCCCTAGGAAATGGCTTTACTCAATGCCAGTCAATAACAGTGCGGATTGAACAGGAAATACAATTTGTTTTTTTTATACTGTGACCTGACAGTTTGGGGTTTTGCAGGATTGCATGTTTTCTGCGACAGTAAAAACAGACAATGTTGGATTATGAATTTCTGCACAATACAGACCTTTTTGTGCTAGGCACCAATGTCCATATGTAAAGTGCAACATAATGGGGCTCCTTTAGCGAGCATGACCCAAGGAAAAACAGAGTGCAAAGTGGCTGTTAAAAGCTGCCCCCTAAAGGGCAGTGAAAGGTGTCCTCTTTCCCTCCTTTGTCACTCTCAACACTGTAGCTCTCAGTCCCACCTGGTTAGGTAATACTGTGCATGTGTGTATGTACATATGTGTGTGTGAAGTAACGAATACCCCCTCCTCCAACCGCCGGCCCCCTCCAACCTCCAACCGCCGGCCCCCATTCAGACAGGTGAGGCAGCGAGTCATGCCCAGACACAATGCCCTCCGCTGTGTTTGGCTGTGGGAAATCGGTGTCCATTGTGAACCTGGCACTGTGTGACGCAATCCAAGAAATTGGGGAGACAGTTTCAAGACACCCATCGGGCAGCTTTCAGCGTTTCGTAGCAGAGCGCATTTAAGGTGTCGTTCGGTAACATTAGTAATTAATTGGGGCAGTACCACTCCCAGGGATCCCCCCAGACCCCTGTGGTAGGTTTAGGGGGTTTGGCTGATTAAGCCCCTGATGTCATTAGAGACGACCCCCAAATTCCCCTCAACACTAATCCTTGCACGCCACTATTTGTGAGGGTGAGTGAGATAGACAGAGCAACAAAACTGACATCGATTGCCATCATCACATCGTTCCACTGACGTACACATGCACCTACCGCTCCATCGCCTCGTAGCCTCACAGTGCACCACAAGCTCACATCAAACAAATAATGACACACATCCAGTATCCAGACTCGCGTAGAAACCGGAAACCTGCGTTAAAAGCAAAGCTCACAGAGCGGGTATGAATCAGCACACAGCACGCAGCCTGCCGAACGCCTCCGCGTGAGTCTGCACTCACCCTTCTTCTTGAAGACAGAAAGCAGAGAGTGGATGCTCTTCCTCAGGTAGACCACCATGCCTACAGCGGCACCATGGCAGACAGGAAAATCTAGTCTTCAATGCCGTGGAAAAAACAAGAGTAGAGTTTCTGAATCCAATCTCCTTCTTGATGAAGATCCAGATGCTTCGAGCTACGAGGACGGCACTGTGTCGAGTCAAGAACGGGAAATAAGTTGTCTCTTGTCATCAGACGGCCTGTTGTCAGAGTCAGAAGCTGTTTCCCCTTTGCAAAGTGTCTGAGTGACTTGGGGAGGACACAATAAGATCCAGCCTATCCCAGCTGCCTCCTCCCTTCCCTTCCCCTCCTCTCTCTCTCTCTTTTGCTGTCGCTCTTTCTCTCTCCTCCCTTGCAACTCCTCCTCTATTGTCAAACGAAGAACCCCCCCCCCCCCTCTCCTCCTCCTTTCCCTTCAGCGGAGCGGCTGTCAAAGTTTGGCTTTCTTCTCGAGGCATCCACCCCCACTTCACCCCCGTGCGCAGATGAACAGACACATGTGTGTGTGCATATGAATCCCTTGCTGGTGAGTTTGCAGCGTGCGGGTCGGCAGGACAACGCTCTGACACAGTTTCCTGCAAAGGGGAAATAGAACAAACATGGATGCGGTGCAATAGAAGCGTGCCGTTAAAAGAACACAGCATCATCACATCAGCTATTTAAAGGTGCTACATGTAGCATTGTAACATAACCACTAGCACTAACAACACCGGTGTGAGATAGAGGCTACCAACTGCCTCGTTTGTTCACTCCGACTATACTAAGGTATCACAATTACTCCGACAGCGATATATTGATGTTTAACAGTTAAAAGAGGAAGGATCCCAATATGACCCCATAACTGCCACCAGAACACCCCCACACATCCTCCCTCCCTCCCTCTTTCCATCCTTTCTCATCTCTCAGTCGAGACACATGGGAGCCTTCAGCCATCGTGCATCCGTCTGACTCACCACCCTGTTAGCCAAGGACTACAGTGGACCACTAGAGGTTGTGTCCTCAAAAGTAAAAAGCCAAACAATAACCACATCACAGTGTGTCATTCCTCCCCCAGTCTCTCTCCCTCTCTCTCTCTCTCTGCCCCTTGGCCCTTATAGACACAGAGGTCTGAGTTTGAGTTCTATAAATAGCCTCAGTTCACTCAGTTCATCATAGCCGCTCTAATGGTGAGTGGATGTGTGTTTCTCTGAGCCTACTTATGTTTCATGACAAACTGCGGAAGGCATGAAATACAACACTGCCGTTAGAAAAGAAAAACAACCCACACATGAAACGGCTGATTTTGCGCCAACCGAACCAGTGCTACGTTCCAGGATAATTCCCCCCCCTGCATAGAACCAGGACTTTGATCCATTCCCCCCCCCAAATGGCTGTGTTTATACCCCAACGGAGCAACGCGGCAGGGGGCCACAGCTGGCCCATACAGCCGGACCAGCTGGAGGGACACGCTTTTAAAACAATTACCTTCATCCGTACACCCGCCATCCCCGCTCACGCCGTCCCCGAC